>OU862933.1:16129563-16489563 GCA_917880885.1 Limnephilus marmoratus
CCGTAGCTTACTAGAATACGCATCACAAGTTTGGAATCCGCAATACAAATCATATGTGGAAAATCTAGAACGTGTTCAAAATCGTTTTATACGATACTTAGATTTCCGCAGCTTCCGCCCACACCTAAGTCACCAAGATTCAGCCGCGTACTTCAATATACTACCATTAGAAGCTCGAAGAAGCTCGGCCGATATACTTTTTCTTCAAAAAATAGCCAGATCCGTCGTAGATTGTCCAGAACTCCTAGAACGAATACAGATACGAGTTCCAAACAGACAAACAAGATCAGACATGATTCTTAGCCTCCCTCAGTGCAACACTAATTCTAAACAGAACTCTTTCATCTATCGTGCATCCAACACTTTCAACATGTCATGCATATTTTTATTACTATACCTCAACTTAACCGATCCCCCCCCATCCTACCCCTTTCCTATCCCCACCTAAATAACTCGTCTCTTGAAATGTAATTTTTTATCGGTAAATATCTCTGAAATAACTACACACTTGTATACAATACCCACGTAGAAACCTCTAATTGGTTCAATTATTGTATTCAATTATTATATACTTTGTTGTTAATGTAAACTGTTGGTCTCCCATATAAATAAAAATAAAATAAAATAAAATAAAATAAAACTATCAATTTCACATTTAAACATAGCTATTTGCATCATTGGCGCACACACGAGGGGGGGGGGTTTGGGGTTTAAACCCCCCCCTCCCCCGAATTTCAACGACAAGCATATATTATTTTACCAATCAAAAGCAACATAAGAAACGTTTAGATAAATCTGTACGCAAAATTTCTTAGGGAAGAACTCCGGTGCTCGCGGTGCTGCAGCTGGCCGGCTACCAGTATCACTCGCGATCGCCCCACGGTGCGTTGTGCAAAATCCAAAAGTTTACAATATGACCGGATGTCCCCGCTCTCTCTGCCCTCCCGCCCGCGGCACCTCTCTCCAAAACCGTGCACAGCTAGTTCTGCCAGATGCATTGTTTTTTTGGTTAATTTATACATCCATGGTTTATAAAATTAAGCATTTCTAATAAAAGCTGTTTTTTTACCGATCACCAAGGCAGATTTCGGGATACGTTTTTTTAGCATGGGCCGTGTAGGGGAAAATGGTGAATTCAGGAATATAGTCCTTAAACTTTGAACTTCAGTACGGTTATGGGTTCACAAGGCCACTTATCTAATTATTATTCTTGTCAACAAATAGTATCTATTATATTAGAAAATAATAAAAGATTACCTAGACCCTAGAAAAGCCACGATAAATGTTTAAAAAATAAATTGTATGAATAATGGAGGATTTTTTTCGCCCGGGATTTGTGTTCATGGTTATTACGAATAATTTTTAGAAAAAAACTTTATATTCGCCTTAATCTTTATAAAAGGAAACTTTTTGCATCACGGCCGGCGGAAAATAATGCATTTTAATTTTCAATTGCGTAAAATAAAATTTCACTTCGCGAACCGATACAGCGACAACTCGGCGGCCATTTCGTCACTGTTATGTTGTTATCCCTGATACAAACAAGAGCTAGCTACGATTGTAGCCGACTTTAGATCCAAACTGAAAACTCACTTTTTCCGATACTCCTTTCCATAAATTCATCATTCTATTTAAACTCTGCAATTTTTAATAGTTTTTTTTTCTGTCTTTTCACTTGTTTATAGTTAACTCAATTGTGATAAGTCAATCTGTTTACTGTTGAGCGATGAATCACCTTAATGCAATAAAGATCGAATATTAAATTTATTAATTTATTTAAAATATCTATACCTTCCCGTAAATCCAGTTAATCTTCATTATACTTTTTGCACCCGTGTTCTCGAATTGTAATATTATGTAAAAACTTCCTACTTCTTCTGGCGCTAATCTTAATTGTAAATATGTGTGTTAATAAGTCACCAGTTTTAGGTTAGAATCTATATATATCCACTAAATAATGCAATCATCTCATACTTTAAAAAATACAGAAACAAACTAACGGCACTAATTAAAACTACCAAAGAGGAATTTTATAAACAAAAGGTATTGAATTCAGGAAACAACAATAAACAAATTTGGAAAACAATAAATGAAATAATTGATATAAAAAGGAAAACAAGTGACATTTTAAAGCTACGTATTAATAACAATATGGTACAAGTTTTGGATAACCCTGAACAATGTGCAAATGCTTTCAATACATTTTTTTCTAATGTCGGAAAAAATCTCGCAAGCAAAATAACTAATATCGTAGATAATACCACATCTACCGCAAAAAATGATGTAACATCCTCAAAAAAAACCATAGGAAAATTCGATACGGTAACTGAACAAGAAATTGTTGATATAATAAAAAACCTAAAAACTGAATCAACACCAGGGTTTGATGGGATCACTGTTGAAAATCTAAAGACACATCTTAACTTTTTGAAAAAGCCTATTACATATATTATAAACAATAGTCTTAAAAAGGGTATCTTTCCATCAATATATAAAAGAACTATTATTACACCGATTTATAAATCAGGTGACTCTAAAGAAATTAATAACTACCGACCTATATCAGTATTATCAAATATCTCAAAAATTTTTGAAAAGGTAGCTAAAAAGCAAATACAAAATTTTATTGGAATTAATAATATACTGAGTGACCAACAATTTGGTTTTCGCGCAAAAATAACCACACAGGACGCAATCATAGATTTAACAACAAAAATACATCAAGCACTAGACAAAGGCAAAAAATCTCTTGCAATTTTCATAGACCTAAGGAAAGCCTTTGACAGCATAAGTCACAAAAAATTACTATACAAGCTTAACGAAATCGGAATTATAGATAACGCTAACACATGGATAGAAAGTTTCCTGAACTCTAGAAATCAATATGTAAAAATAAAAAACATTCTTAGTGAACCGAGTACAAGCGACTTTGGAATACCACAAGGCACGATTTTGGGCCCTCTTCTATTCATCTTGTATGTTAATAATATCTTTGAATTACCAATAACAGGAAAACTTGTTTCATATGCAGATGATACTGCAATTATATTCCAAGGAAATTCATGGAATGAACTTGAAATAACTGCTAATCATGATATTAATATCTTGAAAGAATGGTTTGACGAAAATTTATTAACATTAAACATTGAAAAAACCTATTATATACCTTTTAGTATAAATAACAAAAAATCTCCTCCTATCGCCTTAAATATTAAAATTCATTCAAAAAAAATGCACCACTTAAATATTAACATGCCAAAATAATGACTGTCTATTCATAGCAAATAAAAAAGAAATAAAATATTTGGGTGTAATAATAGATAGTAACCTTAAGTGGAAGACTCAAATTACCAATACTATAAATAGATTAAGAAAACTTATGTACATATTTATTAATTTAAGAAATATACTTAACTTAAAAATTCTTAAAAATATATACTATGCTCTAGCCCATTCGATAATACAATACGGTATTGTTGCATGGGGAGGAGCTTACAAAACCTCAATTTTACCGTTGGAAATTACTCAAAGATTAATAATCAAAATTATTACTAAGAAACCATCAGATTATTCAACCTCTCAACTTTTTCAAGACTTTCAAGTCCCACCTCTAAAAAATACATATATAAAAAATACACTGCTTCAAATACACAAAGACTATTCTAATAAGTCGCACCACGCCATGGTCCGCGTTGAGAGCAATAGGCAAAACACAGTGGGTCGCTTGTGTACGCCATTAATGCATACCAGTTTTGCACAACACTACTACACGTACAATGGAGTGGTGTGGTTTAATCAACTAGCAATAGAGCTGAGATTAGAACCTGACTACAATAAATTCAAAAATAAATTAAACAATAATATCTTAAATAATTTAGCCACTTAGAACCGCATTAACCTTTAATTAACAATACTTTTTCAAAAATTTATTTTATATTATTATTATTTTTTTTTATATTATTTTTTTTTTTTAAACATTCGATTTATGTAAGTACGTAAATATAATGTATGTGTTATAATTTTTTATTTTAATTTTTTTTTATTAAAAAAATATTTATATATTTTTCTCTTCCCTTTACACACGAGTAGTTACACTCTCGTAAAGGTTATATATTATATACATATATATGTTTATACTGTTTCTAATCAATGTTGCATGTTAGTATTTAATGATTTGAGTTTAATCCGTTTGTAACCTGAAAATGTAATTACTCATGATTATATTACTTTTGATTGATTGATATTTTGTTAAAAAAATTAAGTGACATCGGATTCTCTCAGAATTTCCTCGCTTTTGTGGCTAGCTACTTACGCAATCGTCGTCAGTATGTCAGTTACGGACACCATCTCTCTCACCAATACAAAACTAACTCCGGGATTCCCCAGGGATCGAATCTAGGACCCCTTCTCTTTCTCTTATTCATCAATGACATTGGCAACACCATAAACCACTCAAAATATCTCCTTTTTGCTGACGATATAAAACTTTTCAAAGCAATCAAAAGTTACATCGATTCCATTCTTCTGCAGAACGATCTTGATTCTCTCGTCAAATGGTCAGAACTGAACAACTTACCCTTCAGCATTCAGAAATGCAGTGTCGTTACATTTACAAGATCCAAAGATACATTCCTGTTCCCCTACCACATTAATAAACATAAATTAACACGTAAAAATGAGATTCGAGACCTTGGCGTAATTTTTGAAGCAAATCTCTCTTTCAAATCCCATATATCTGATATTGTCTCCCGTGCCAACAAAATGCTTGGATTTGTTCTTCGTAATTCAAGATCATTTACCAATGGAATCGCAATCCGAAGAACGTATGAAGCACTTGTTCGCAGTATCTTGGAATATAGCTCCATTATTTGGGCCCCTTCTGAGCTAAACCATATTCTCGAAATAGAAAAAGTACAAAAGAGATTCATGCGTTACCTATATATGAGGGAATATATGTACTACCCTTTCCTGTATCCATCCTTATTCTTAGCAGGAATGCTCGATCTTAATACATTAGAAGCCCGCCGAAAAATATTTTTAGGAAAACATTTTTTTAAGATAATCTCTGGAACTATACATAATCCACCTATTTTGAAAGAGATTAATTTATATGTCCCAGACAAGTATACTCGTGGAAGGTCCCATACCCTTTTTTATGCTCCAAAAGCGAGGACTTCTGCCTATCAGAACGCGCCAGTCAACAGAGCGACTGAACTGCTCAACGAGTCTGCATTGACCATTGACATTTTTAACGTAACCTACAGGCAGTTTAACAATTATCTTTTGACGTATGTCACAAAGTAGTGAAACTGACCTTTTAATGTGTTTTGCTATACTTTATGTCTAATTTGTAATCTTCTCCATAATGTATTGGTGAATAACCGTTTTACGGAGAACATGAAAAATAAATAAAAAAAATATGTATATAAAAACTAATAAAAAAATAAAAAAATAAAAAATATGTCTTAGTCATAAGTCACTAGCTATAAGTCTTAGATGCAAGTCACTAGTTATAAATGTAAATCTTAGTTGTAAGCCAGTAATATAAGTAGCTATAAGTCTTAGATGTAAGTCACTAGTTATAATTGTAAATCTTAGTTATAAGCCAGTAATATTAATTATTTTATATATTTATTTGTACAGCGCCCTTGAGGTGATTAGGTGATTTTCCACGAAAAAGGCGCTACATAAATTAGCCAATTATTATTATTATTATATTATTACTCCAGAACAGCATGGTTTTGTAACCGGTCGGTCAACCACAACCAATCTTCTATTATATGAACACTATATCTGTGAAGCTTTCACGTCTCGTGCACAAGTAGATTCAATATATACTGACTTTTCAAAAGCCTTTGATAAAGTAAATATTAATATCCTTCTCGCGAAACTGCAAGCCCTTGGTATACATGGATCATTCCTAAAATGGTTGAATAGTTACCTCTGTAACCGTGAACTCATGGTAAAATTAAATAATAAATTTTCGTATAAATTTAAAGTAACTTCGGGAGTTCATCAAGGCTCTCATCTGGGCTCACTTCTCTTCATTTTATTTATAAATGATCTATCTTTATGTTTCGATAATGTCAAATTCATTCTATTCGCAGATGACCTAAAGCTTTTTAAGATTATAAAATGTTTAAATGATGCACTTATCCTTCAGCAAAATTTAGATAGACTTGCTAGCTGGTGTGAAATAAATAAATTATTCCTAAACGTAAAAAAATGTTTCCACATGTGTTTTTACCGTTCACGGATTCCAATATCTACATCGTATTTAATTAACAATAATGAAATTGCATTAGTACTATTTATCAAAGACCTTGGTGTTATTTTTGACCGGAAACTTACATTTGATAGTCACTGTGAAACAATTTCCAATAAGGCCATGCAAATTCTAGGTTTTGTAATACGTAACACAGGGACTTTTCAAAAAATCGAGTCAATTAAGCTACTTTACTGCTCTCTTGTAAGATCGCAGCTGGAATATGCATCTCCTGTATAGTCTCCGATTTATACCTGTAACTTACACCGTTTGGAGAGAGTACAAAAAAAATTTCTTCGATACATTCAATTCAAATTGAGACAGCCTGTAATTGAAATCCGCTACAATGCATTAATGTCTGATCTAAACCTACCACTACTTTCTACCAGGCGTACTATTAATGACATTCTTATACTTTTTAAATTACTGAACAATCTCGTAGACTGCCCTCAAATGTTAAGTGTTATAAATATTCGTGTCCCTGTTAAATCAACTCGACTCCACCACCTTTTCCACAGTGACAATCATAGCACTAACTATTCCTATCATTCACCGCTAGTGCGTTTTCACCGAACTACCAATACGTATACAGACCTTTTCGATATTTTCAATACCTCACCGTCTTGCATCAAAGCAAAAATAATTAGTTATTTATGTAACTGATATGTTTGTAAAATGATAAATATTTGTTGTACTAATATGCATCGTATGTATGTACTGTATGTTATTCTATATATATAATGTTTGTAAATGTTCGATACACTTGTATTATGTATGTAATAGCCCTATGTACGGGCGTTGATATAATAAATAAATAAATAAAGTGTGGTAAAACCGTGTACGATCGTGTGAGAAATGTGGAGATCGGCAAAGAATGCAAGGCTGATGCAAGCGTAATGAGTAAGATTTAGAAAGCGACGCTCAGATGGTTTGGGCATGTAGAGCGAATGAACGAGGAAAACAGTGTAAGGAGAATATATGACGCAAATGTGAATGGAAGAAGAAGTCGGGGACGCCCGAGGAAGACATGGCACGACCAAGAGAATCTGATACTTGAGTCGGGCCATGTGAAGAGTCGGAATAATAGAAGAGCATGTATGAGACGATGTATGAATGTGAACGAGGCAAGGAGTGTGTGCCAAGATCGAGTTGTTTGGCGGTCCGTCCTCTCTGCCTACCCTGGCGGGGAAACGGCGTGATGGTTAGTTAGTTAGTTAGTTATGTTTAATTTGTAAATGATAGATTTAATTAGCGTTAGAGCTCTGTTTTTTACTTCGGGGACCCCCCCCCCCCCCTTGTCAAAGCCATAGCTACGTCCGTGCTTATCCTTATCCTTATCACTCCCCAAGTCAAGGGTGCGTAAAGGCCCGACCGTTCGCTTCACCCGATCACCGTTCGCATCGATTTCCGTTCGCTTTAAATGTATATATGCTTTTTCGTAACGCATTCACCAACTTACCTCCCATGTCGAGCGTGCCTAAAGAAGTTTTACTTCAAAAAGGAAATGTATATACAAGGTGTCCGGAAACTCGTAGTACAAGCGGGAAACTGGAGAATCCACATCACATTTGGAGTCGATTTTGTGGTTTAACTTTTTTTGATTTGAGCTTTCGTTTTCGAGTAAATCGGTTCCGAAGTTGGAATTTTTTTGGTTAAATTTGAAAAAAATTTTCACTAGGGGGTTGATTTCAGCTGTGTAATGCCTTTTAAAATGCAACGAAGGGTAAACCGGGCTCAAAAGTTTTTTTAACCCTTTAGTTGCCGAAAAAATGGAAAAATAGAAAAAAAATAATATTAAAATCGAAATGTTCAGATCGAAAAAAATAAGTTTTTTGGGTTCTCTACGTGATGTAGATTCACCAGTTTCCCGCTTGTACTACGAGTTTCCGCACACGTTGTATATATATACATTAGAAAAGACAAAAAGTGAGTTAACGATAACGTTTATACATTTGCCTAATAAAATATGTGTGCGGTGGGTTATCAATCATTTTAGTTACAAAAAAACGTAAGGTGAGCCATTTTTAAAGCTTTTTTATGTTTGCATCCAAAAATTATTTTATAGAAAAAATTAGAAGTTTATCATTTTCACTTTGAAAAACAGTTTTTAGTTTTCGGATGCGTTCAGAAACTTTCCATTTATTTCGATTTTATTGCAAAGCGGAAATATTTTGATATTTTGACAAAATAGGCCCGAGGCCTGAGGGGTTAAGCATCGCTTTTATTTTGAATGGTGGTCTCTTACCAGGAAGGGTATTTTTCGAAGCTAAAAATCTCATCGTGTTGTCTCATTTGTCAAAGTATTTATAAATCTTTTTAAAATTTTGTGACACCGACAGCGTTTTTGAAATCGAAAATTATGAGTACACACACCGAACACATGAATTGACATAACACGTAGAATTTTCTCCCTAAAATCAGTGCAAAATAATTGCTGTACTGGTTCTGAACTATTTACTAGTTTTACCTAATATTCAATTAAGAAAAATACCACCACTCAGGAAGCCGAAGAATTTTAAGATCTCCCGTAAGCCCTGCAGCATTCTGATTCCACGATCTTTTCTGTGTTACTTAACCCATTCATCATAGAAAAGAAGAAGACTCGGGAATGAGCAGCAAATAGTTATGTAGAGTGGAAGAAAGATACTCTCAGTATCGCCCTAGTGAAAGACCACCATTCAGAATCGAAACATAGCTAGAAATGCTTTTTGGTTGAATAAATAACCAGATTTTCCCACTATGTTGTCTTCCCTTCCCAATCAAACGAATTGGGTCGCTGTAGTCCAACTTATACTGGACAGTGGGGAGAAGTTGGAATATTGTGCGGTAAGTATTCACATTAAAAAAAAAGCAAAACGATTATTTTATTTTACACTTCCCTTTTTCATATAGAAGCTAACAACACTAATGCAGCAGGAAACTCACCAATTACTCGCGCAATCACAACTTATACTAAATATATTAGAAACTTATACCTATTACGAAAATTTTCTACATGATTCCTTGCAAACACACAGAAAAAATTTATTAAATTTTTTGGCGTGATATAAATTGTTTTAAAACTACTTACGCTTAACATTTTCATTAAAATTTTATCAGTCAATTACAATCAGTGAGCTTATAATTTTTTTTTAAATGTCTCTTTTTCTCCCCCCCCCCCCCCCTTCTTCATTTTTATTATTATTACTCATTCATTCACTAATTACGTTTTAGGACCCGTTCATATCTCAGGCAAAAATACCAAATGACATTCTATGGACCTACATAATAGGCACATAACCATGTGATAATTTAATTTAACATACCTTATAACTTTTATTATAATGTGCTGTGTTTGTCTTAAGTCGCCGCCACCCGAATTTCTACCGATTTCTTACGTCCCTTAAACATTTGAAGTTTTTAATTCATAATTTAGTTTTTTATTTTTTCTTGAAAAAATAAATGTTATTTTTGAAGATAATATACATTCCCCACGCCGAAACGCAAATTATATGAAATTCCCTCGATAGAAAAAAACGCAAAGTTTACTCCGAAAATTATTATTTTCAAGTCTGTTTAAGTTATTTTACAAGTTAAATGTTTGAAAAAAAATCACAATGTTTCTTTAAATGCTGTTTTAGACAGTCCCCAAGAGATTTTTGCTCTATTTTAAACGAGTCGTGTTTTATTAAACATTTTCACAATTATCGCATCGATTTTATCGCTTTAAATATTAGCGCCCTCCTCTAACATTCGTAATTATATATCCCTCCAACTTCTGCTTTTTGAGCGAGGTTACGGTGCCTTAATAAACAAATAAACAAAACAAAAAATACACAAATTTTACATGCTGCTTAGGTTTTAACCTTGTTGAAGAAATGAACTGTTAAAATATTTTAAAGTTTATAAAAACGCGAAATTCTACCACATTTTTCACTGCGTTACTGGCATCACCAAAATCCTTGTCCCGACATAAACTCTTCGCGCTATTTTCAAACCAGCTCTAATCCCCCCCCCCTTCCGCTGTGTGGAAACAGGATTAACTCATTCCCGCTGATGTAGTGTGTGGAGATTTAATCCTAGAAATATAACGCACTCAGTTACCATGCCGACAAGCAATGTGCTCCCGTGAAATTAACGTATGTATATTGTACCCGTACCTATTAACATGTTACGTGTTAAACACGTGTACGTGTTTTAGAGGCTTGCGCATTATACAGTGGAGACTTGCTATTTTCCACTGTAATAATTTTCAGGTATTCTAATTTAGTATTTTGCTGAATATCCCGAAAATACCAACTTGAGACTCTTCAACTCTAAGGGCCAGTTGCTTCACAGAATTTGAACAATTCAACAAAGTTCAAAGTTAATTTTCAAGTTCTGTCAAAGTTCAATCAAGGTCTGATTGTTATGGGCCAGTTTTTATGCGAATACCACACAGGAGTTCCAGCTATTCCCATCTGGAGCCATTGAGACTATGGCATCTCCTATTGGGGAACCTATGTTATTAGGCTGGAGGAAGTGGGAAGGGGAAAGAAAATGGGAAGTACCTGGCTTTTAAGATCTGGTCAACAAACATGGCTAAAACGATTCGATGATTCAATGATTCAATGATTCTTCCACTCTGGAACATGCCGCAAATATACTACGTATTTAAAAAAAAATATATTAATTGTGAAATAACACAAATTGATCAAATATAATTTATTTGCACACGCTGGGATTTGAATCATTCTTCTTCTTCTTGTGCCCTGTCCGTTCAACGGACGTTGGCTATCATGTTGGCTATGCGGACTTTGCTTACTGCGGCCCGGAACAGCTCTACCACAGCTTAGGTTTTTCAGCCATGAGGTTCTCCTTCTTCCAGGGCCCCGTCTTCCGGCAATCTTTCCCTGCATTATGAGATGCAAAATCTCATTCTTCTCTGGATGTCCCATCACATGTCCAAGATACTGAAGTTTTCGGATTTTTATAATTTTAATAACTTCTTTTTCTTTATTCATCCGAACCATAACATCTTCATTCGTAACCCTGTCCATCCAGCTTATTTTAAGTATTCTTCTGTAGATACACATCTCGAATGCTTCAAGTCGCCTAATTAGCTCTTCTATAAGCGTCCATGCTTCCATTCCTTAAAATAATATCGAAAACACGTAGCATCTGACCATTCGCATTCGTAATCCAAAGTTGAGATCATGACTGCAGAACATCTTTTTGAATTCGCGAACTTCGGATTGCTGGTAGAGGGCCTTACTCCTTGACTACGGAACATTTAACACGTACAGTTTTGCTTAAAAAAACTGAAATAATAACAGAACTTAAATAGAACTTTTAAATAACATGGTTAACTTCAAAATTTAATGACTTGTTAAAATTCTGTGAAACAACTGGTCCAAAGATCAGCGTGGTCATAAGCTATCGAAAGACTAGTAATCATAGGATAGCCATTTCAGAGTATGATTGAGTAGATTGAATAGATCCTGAAGCATGAAATAAATACCAACAGTAAACTTAAGCTTTGCTTTTAAAGTCTTGAGACAACTTGGTTATTGAATTTTTTTTAGAAATTTGAAGTGCATACAATAAAAAAGAATAAAAATATTCACCGATGAATTCATGAATGCACTCTTTAAATTTAATTGTTAATTAAGTTCACCCCCCCAAGTTGCTAAGGGTTTGAATTAAAACTATTTTTATTTACCACAGGAAGGGTAGTCCGAAATTATCATGTAATTTGACTATTTGAATGCGATATGGTGATCCTACAATCGGATACAGAAAATAAAGTTATATTTCTGACGCAATACTCCAATATCGTAAATTTGACTCCCTTAGGGGTAGCAATTATTGTTCATTTGAAAAATGTTTTTCAATTTGAAATATCCCTAAAAATTATAAATTATTTTATATATTTATGAAATAATTGTGGTTATTGTAGTGATGTGTTATTTTGTACGCGGAACATGCACGTCGTGTGTCTTGGGATATATTCCCCGAAAAAAGATTATTCCACACATAAAACTGGTATCCCTTATAGCCTACGATGATAATGCATTTCGGTAAATTACTTGTATATACTTCCATGTACTGCGATGTGACGATTTTCGACCATTTTTTTAACATAAATTAAAAAACGGAAAAGTTATCCCTCAAGAGGCAAAGTAGGGCGCTCTTATTGCAGGCAGATACGAAACTATAATTTATTGGAGATTCCGTTCACATCTCTATTTTGTCGATAATCGTAGTAAAAAAATGTTATTTATTTTTTTATTGTTTCTTTACATAGTAAGTATTATTGTTTACAATTCAATTTTTAACTTGACTAGGACAAGTCTGTGTTGAGATTAATAAGTTTATAAAGTAATAAAAATGACAAAAAATAATACAGGTGTTGCAAGAACAATATTGTTGTTTCTTACCAATCAATTACGTACCTACTAAGCTGAAGGAATCAAAATAATTATAGTGCAATCATATAGGGTGACCATGTCTTTAAAATCGATTTTAATCGATTTAAAATCGATTTTAAAGAATAAAATATGCTAATTATTTAAAAAGGACTAAAATGAAAAGTAAAAATCTAATATGATATATCATTAATTTAAAAGGACAATGAAGAAAAAAAAACGGCTAACACAAATAATTTAACAATCTTTTTAAAAGTGAATTAATATGTTCTGGAATATACTCATAAGTGATATCTATTAAATATACGTGACCTTTTTCAAAGAAAGCACACGCTTTGCGGTTAAACATAATTAATTTGTATATTTATTTTTATTTTTAGCATTTATTAGTAAAAACTCAAATTGTAATATTTAATTAAATGAAGGCAATATTATTGAAACTCAATCGAAAATCTGGAGACAGATATATCAGAAAAGAGATATTGGCACCTCTGGGACTCGAACCCAGGACCTTCTGTTTACATAGAAAATGCTCTACCAACTGAGCTAAGGTATCTACAGATAAATAAAGATAACAGCCAATAATATGTGCGTTAAGAAAATGAAGATAATGTTGGTAGTTCTTAGTCGAATTATGATACAGTTAAAAGTGACCAAATTGGATATAGACACCTTAGCTCAATTGGTATATCATTTGCCATGTAAGCAGAAGGTCTTCGAGTTTCGCTAATATTGTCTTCATTTAATTAAATAATTATTTTGAATGAAAAGCTAACAAAAAAAAACGAGTGATAAATTTTTTTTTGAGTAAATTACAAAATGATCCTTTTGAAGCTCGAACTTCTCAGAATTGTGTTGTTGAAATAGAAATAATAAATTTTTTTGTTTTTAGTTTTTGGGGTATTATGCCGTGTTGCGCTACCTCCTTCTTTAGCCAATGTTTAAAAAAAAACAAAAATACGAGACTTTTTGAGGCCTGCAAAGACCAAGTTTCCTCTGGAAACAGATGGAGTATATAAACTCAGCTGTTCCGGATGTGATAAGGTCTATGTGGGCCAGACAGAGCGGACGATCTCCAAAAGGATATCGGAACACTTTAGAGCATGTAAACTTGGCCACCCTGACAAATCGGCAATCGCCGAGCATATAATTGAAACCGGCCATTACTTTAGATTCGTTCCTGAAGTCCTGGGAAGACCGAAAACTCATAGACCACGCCTGATTACGGAGGCAATTGAAATTCACAAAAATCCTCTAAATATTAATATAGACGACGGAGCTAAACTCAATAGTTCTTGGTATCCGGTAATTGACGGTTACATCAAGGCTAAACGCAAAAAACATGTTGAAGTATATTGTAGTGCCAGCTCGTAGAGGAGTGGAGCTGGCGACACGGTATCGCTCCTAAGTAGATAAGTACTAACATCACCCCTAACTATTACACATATGCCCTGATGATGGACACTGCAACGCTGTCCGAAACGTTGGCTAAAGAAGGAGGTAGCGCAACACGGCATAATACCCCAAAAACTAATAACAAAATAATTTTTGGCCGTGAAAATCTTAAATCGTATCTGAGAAATAATAAACATTAATACAAAATGTAATTTAAATTGATGATCGAATTTTGATCTATTCGTGTTTCACAAAATAATAAAGAACTTTCTTAGAATTTTTCCTGTTGAAATTGTTAATAATGCTGTTATCGATCTTGAAATCCCTTTGTAATGATTATGATTAAAAACTTGTTCTACTTTATATATTGTAACGAACGTGCGACTAACGTATTGCATGAGGGAATAAGATAGTTTCTCAAACCTACCCGTATTTAATATGCATCTTCATTCGGGTACAAGGTTCTATTTACGGCTTGGGGGTGTTAGGGATAACGATCTTAGTAAGTTGTTGCCATGGTAACTGTTGAGTGAGATGCTGCCATTGTTTATGTACTCTTATGACGGGTTCTTTAAAAAAATTGACGAATTCATAAAATATTTGAAAACAATTTTCACGTTATTTTTTGCAATTATTTAAGTTTTATGAAGCAACTAGTCTATAATGATATAATAACAGAACTTGAATAGAACTAACACAGAACCTGAAAATTAAATTTAAATATTTTATGAATCCGTCAATTATTTTGAAACTACCCGTTTCTAATACTGCCGTGATCACGGCTATGCGGCTAGGCTCTGTGAAAGTTCTATTCAAGTTCTGCGATTATTTCAGTTTTATGAAGCAACTGGCCTATAATGATATAATAACAGAACTTCGATAGAACTTACACAGAACCTGAAAATTAAATTGAATCTGAGTTTTAAGAAAAATATAAATGTTGTATTTGAAAGCACTGTAATATTTTGATAAAAATTTTTATTTTTTTCTGCTTTTTTAATTTAGTTCAAGTCTGTTTCAAGCTGCTAAGGTCGGGTTGTTTCATCTTCTGGGAGGCGAGTATGGGTACCGCCGCCCCGGTAACCATTTAATAATCAATAAATAAATGAAACCTCTGCCATAGATCACCCCAAGCGGTTTGCTACGTTTGGTGATTTAGCAGGGGTGCCCGGGTTCATGAGGTCAGGTTTGTCCAGATCTTGGCGGCGGATGCGTCTGCTCACCAACTGCGTGGCAGGCCTGATCGGGAGAGACTGGATGAGGGAGATCTTTTGACCTCTCCAGCAGTACTCTCAACAGGATTTGGACCGCAGTGGAAGTGATGGATTCATTCGACTGACACTGACCTTATTTAGCACCGTTGAGATTTTAAACTCGATGTAAAAAAAAATAGCGACACCAAAAAAAGACATCCATAGGATTTAGCCTGCGAGAGAATGAGATGGAATAGTCGGTCTCCTCTTTGTGCTGTGCTTCGTAGCCTCCCCACTCTTGTCTAATTTAGTTTTCTGAAGTTTCACTCCTACAGCGTGTGAATTGCACACTCCGTTTTTTTTTTTATTTTAGTGTCCATAAGATAACATAAGAAATAAATACTCGCAATAGATTCTTGAGGAGGTTGTAGAGCCAATAGTGATGACGATGTGATGACGAGTGAAGCCAATAGTGATGACGTTGACTCGCAATAGATAATAAAATGATAAATGAGTCGTAAATTGAAAATATGCGTTATCCTTTAGATAGGCTATCAAGAGAATGGTGAAAAACCCCCTAATACATTTATAACAAATAAACCTAGTCAGAAAAAAACGATCAATATATTATTATTTATCGTGCCAGTGACACTATGGCACATGTGACTATATGTTGTGAAGCTGAAGGTAGTCACCAAACACGGCTAAAGACATTTCAAGCAACGTTTCAATATTGAATGGTAGTCTTAAACCAGGGCGATACTGAGGGTATCTTCCACTCTGGAACGTGCCGCAAATATAATATATATATATATATATATATATATATATATATATATATATATATATATATATATATTTTTGTTATTTGTTTTTGGGGTGTTATGCCGTGTTGTGCTACCTCCTCCTTTAGCCAATGTTTCGGACAGCGTTACAGTGTCCATCATCAGGGCAGATGTGTGGAGGCATGTGTGGCGGCAGATGTGCAGACGATGGACATGCCCTGATGATGGACACCGTAACGCTGTCCGAAACGTTGGCTAAAGTAGGAGGTTGCACAACACGGCATAACACTCCAAAAACAAATAACAAAAATACTTTTGGCCGTGAAAATCTAAAATCATATCTACCCCCATAATATATATATATCTTACACGAATTAGTTATGAAATAACATAAATTAATCATATAAAATTTATTTGCCCACGCCGGGATTCGATCCCGCGACAAAAGCCGTACCGCTCGACCCGCCGGCCGTCAAATTATGGTTACATGCTAACATAGTTGTTAATATCTTCATAATGATACGATTTTATTGCTTTGAAATCAGATTTTTAGCACAAAATATAAAAATAATAATTGCTTGCCGAACTCAATTCCGAAATTTTTAATGGAAAAATTATAAATTTATGGTGTGATGTTTTCTGTATTTTATTAGGAAAGTTTTGGCGCAGTAACTGTTTGCCGATATTCCGTTAAAGCGTTCCTACATTATGCAAAGTTAACTCCATCCGTTCCCCGGTCGTATGAGGCAAGTCCGCGTTTTGTTATGAATCCTAGGGGAACGGAATCCGGAGCGCAACTTAAATATTAAATAGAGAAAAACAGGCTAACCAGTTTCCCTATCGGAGTCTAATTTTATTAAACTTGAAGAATTATTTTTGATGTTAATCATCTTTTGGAGCGCCTAGGGGGTAAAAACGACTCCAGCGTGGCAAGACGGGACGACACTCTTGCACGGAACGACGCACAGTGATTCGTTTCATACATGCTAGACGCTAAAAACTCTTACACATGATACTAATTTTATGAAAATTAGTGTTAAAAATGATTAATATTTTTTTTCCTATCGTTTTTTTTGTTTTTATAATTTTTAAATAATGTGTTAATGAGGTTTATAATAAAACAATTATATGTAAAAAGTAAAAAAAGGGTATTTTGAGTGTAATTAATTGTTAAAATTACGGTCCATTTTCTTATTATATTCAAAGATATAAGCCTTATTTGGTTTTACAACTTTTTTTCAGCACTTGCACTGAGCTTATCAAATTCAAATGTACTTAAAATTTTGTTAAACATTCCCTCAAGCTTTTATTTCTTCGGCAAACTCTTCCATGTCACGAACAATTCCAGCATTTTTCTACATTATAATCTCGTATGTGGTTCCTGTAAAATGAAAAAAAAAAATAATAATGTGGATTCGTGTGGGTTAATATTGAAACTGATATAAATAGAATATTAGTTGCACTATTTAAAAAAAAGAAAATTATCGTGCGATTTTGATAAAATCTCTGAGATAAACTCTCGAAAAAAGTTAGAAATTTATTATTTTTTAGGCCAAAAAAAACACAAAACTTATTTATTATTTAAAAAACAAATAAAATTATTTTCACTAAAGCATTAAGAAAAACTTTAAAACATACCTTCCAAAGTAGCCACCATTTTACAGAACCGAAAAAAAAACACTTTTCAAACTTAGTACACAATTTTAAACGTCTAGCTGCAACGAGCGAATAAATGAAAATGATAATTTCAAAACACATTATTCGACTTTAGGCCTCTGGTATGTGTCAATGCGTGCACTAATCACCCCAATTAACTCTTTGAAGTACTGTGGTTTCAAAATTCGGCCACCTTGAAAATAAATAATTATGCTAAAACGGCCATCTATTGACAAGTTTTTTAAATGCCATGTGAGACATAGATTCTCTACTATTTAGTTTCCAATAGCGATAATAGGTGGCTTTGCACGGTTTGGTTATGTGTTTGACAATTGCCAGCGAATTGTGGTTTTTTGTAATCTCCGACTTTAAAGTGAAATATAACGGTATGTATTTCGAATTTTTGTCCATTTCTTATGAATTCTAGTGCCCTTGTATTTCATTTGTTGAATTATCAATAAGAAATGTCTATAAATATAGTATTTTTTTGTAAAATCGAAATTTTTTGGTGGTTTTGCTTTTCGACCACCGTACTTGAGGTAATTTTTTTAGTCTTACAACATGGTTATTCTAATTTTATAATTTTACAGATACACCATGCCGAAGAAAGGTCTTCGCCAAGAAGAAATCGCAGGAATACTTTTAGAAGAGATACCTTCTGATGATGACAGTTGTTATGGGTGCTCAGACAATGAGGAAGAGGATCTACAGGAGGAGCATCTAGCAAATGTCACAGTTAGCGCCTCTTCGGACGATGATGATGATGAACTGCCTCTATATTGTGTGAGGAATCAAATCCCGGCGTCTTCTTCATCTACCACACTCGATCACCCTATAGCAGGCACATCCAGCCCTTCTGGTTCACAATCACCATCTACTTTTGATGTTCATCTTTCGCGTACGCGTAACCGACCAGTATCGTCTTCTCCATCTGCCCAGTATAGTCCTAATATCTCAATGTCCGTTTTGTCATCCACCGCTGCTGTTCCAGGCACAACTGCATCTACACCTGTCATACCTGCGATTATAGTCGTGCCTAAATGGAGCCGTACGTTCAATACCGCCCTCCCTGGTGAATTCCGTGAAGAAACAGGACTACATAATGACTTTCTTACGATGGAAAATCCCACACCTTTGGAATTTTTTCTGAAATTTTGGACTCCTAGTTTGATTGAAAATATCTGCTTCCAGACCAATCTATACGCACAACAAGTCGGGAAAAATCGCCAACCCACAACCGTTCAGGAAATTAAAAAATTCATTGCACTAAATTTAGTAATGGGAATTAAAAAATCCCCCAGTTATAGAGACTATTGGTCATCGTCCCCTGATTAACACGACCCCTATATTTCAAGATTTATGACAGTCCATAGGTTTGGCTGGCTGTTGTCAAACCTTCATCTCAACGACAATTCATTGATGCCTGCTAGAGGTCAACTTAATTTCGATAAATTATATAAAATAAGGCCTTTGTTGAACTGCTTATCAGACACCTTTGATCGAAATTACAAGCCATCACCTACTTTGGCAATTGACGAGAGCATGGTCAAATTCAAAGGCCGCAGCACATTGAAGCAATACATGCCCAAAAAACCCATTAAAAGAGGCTATAAGATCTGGATGATGTGTGCAGAAAATGGATACAACTTAAAATTTAAAATATACACAGGAAAAATTGGTGACTACGCTGAGTCTAACTTAGGGCCAAGAGTTGTCTTAAATTTTTGTCAATCTATTCAAGGTCGTAACTACACAGTTTACTTTGATAATTATTTTAATTGCTACCCCCTACAAAAACAGCTGAAAGATATGAATATTCGCTCATGTGGAACTGTCCAATCAACCAGAAAATATTTGCCTAAGATGAAGGATGATAAAAACCTAAAAAGAGGTGAATATGACTGGTACGTGAGTGATACAGGAATTTCCATGATAAAATGGAGAGATAGAAGAGCTGTACACCTCCTTTCAAACTTTCACAACCCAAAGGATGCCATGCATGTCAACCGTAAAGAGAAAACTGGTGAGATCACAAGGGTGCCATGTCCGTTGGCTCTAAATAATTATAACAACTGCATGAATTATGTGGACAAGTTTGATCAAAAGAAGGCGGTTTACTCGATAAACAGAAAGTCTAAAAAATGGTGGCATCGTTTATTTTTCCACTTTTTAGATGCAACAATTGTAAATTCTTACATTGTTTACACAGAGCTCTGCAAGTTGGGTAAGGCTGACAAAGACAATCCATTGAGGCACAAAGATTTCAGGAGGCAAGTTTACAGAGGACTTTTGGCTGAAGAGGAGCTGAAATGCACCAAAAAGCGTCGGTCCACATCGGAGGTGGTGGAAATTAAGAGACATAAGCCTTACGTGGACCCTGAAATACGTCTGAAAAATAGCGCCCACCGGCCAGAACATACTACTTCACGTCGTTGTGCGAATTGTAGTACAAAAGACAGGCCCATACGTTCCAACTGGATATGTTGTATTTGCAAAGTACCCCTTTGTGTAAAAAAAGATAAAAACTGTTTTGAAAATTTCCACAATTAGTCATATAAAATGGCCTTTTTTTATTTCTAATAAACTTTTGATTTGAACCTAATATTTTTTTCCCATGTGTACTGTGGTATAAAATTTTGACCACCTCATTCCTGAAAAGCCTTCAGTCCAATTTTTTTTTAAATATTTTTTCCTCGTTATTATAAGTTACATCAATTGATTAAAAAAAAAAAAGGTAAAAAATAAGAAAAAAAAGTTCGTACCTCAAGGAGTTTTAAGCATGCATTTATTATCCTGTCTATCTGGTAATGTCACCATGACGTCATTGTTTTGGAATTCAAAAGTGACTTATTAGCGTCTAGCTTGTATGAAACGAATCACTGTGCGACGCTTCATTCAGCCAGTCTCGCCTGACCGCAAAAACTCATTGTGGTATATTTTGCTTCTATTCTCCATAAAATTGGCGTTAGATCTCACTAAAAATGACGATTTTAATTAAGTGGTAATATATAGTGGTTTATACAAAGTGATCTGTTATTCATTATATAATTAATGATGCCACAAAGTAATTTTGCGAAGTTTGAAGAGGTAATATATTTGTTTGCGTGAATTGTGACAATAATAAATAATTGTTTTATAATATTTTACGTATAACAGATGGCTATTATTTTTTTAATTAACGTTTCTGACTTTTAACCACAACTATTTGAAACTCTTTTTAAAAAGATCTCTTTGATTTATTGATTCATTACGTAATTTTTGCGTCAAGAAAATAGAGTTCATGCTAACAACACATAGGAAGCATAATTGTGGGTATTGTTTTATATACATACCCTCACGTAATTTGTTGATATATATATATAGAACGGATTGCTTAACAGAATTTGAACAATTCATCCTATTCGCGTTCAGTTATTATCCACGTTCTGTGAAACAAACAGCCCACGAAAAAATCGTGCATTTTGAAAAATAAAAAAGTTTGTAATATTTCCGAAAAGTTCTTAAAGATTGTTCCTTTAATGGTGATTATTAGGCTTTTCACTAATAAATGTAAACTTTTAAATTTTTTTAATTCCGCTAAAATTTTCTTTAGTGAAGTCGTAAAACAATTTTGAAACATGCTTTTTGCAAGCATTGTACCTGTGTGAGCAGGTACCTACTGTGCTCGACTCAACATTTATTGTGAATGCATCGTAGCATTTAAAAAAAAATGTTGTCATACTTGTGTCTAAAGGCGATGATATTTTAATGCAATAATATTAATTGTTTTATTTAATTTTCTTTTTTTACATTAACTCCACACAGGAGGCCTTGAGGAAAATAATTTCACTCAGGGCCTATGTCATCTGAGATGCTGTGTGGAGGGTATTTTTGAGGAAGGAAAGGAAGGATTTACTGGAGAGGAAGGAATGAACATTGGTCTTGAAGAGATCCATGTTGCAGGGAGGAGAAAACACAGAGGCCGGCACAGCCGAGCTGTTGAACATAAGAACGAGTCAAAGAAGCGACCCGTTCTCATGTCACAAACGTCAACCGTGTACATATTTTAGTTTAGTTAATTTAGCGTTTAGGCCGATTATGCACCGGTGCCGGAGGGATCAATGTTGCTAGTTCCTCAGAGCATCTTCCATTGAAATACCGGTAGAACAAGGATAGCATTCCCACCCGATGCATATGCTCTAAAGATTGTAATCCGTTTGTTAAGTTAGGAGAATCTATCAAACGGACCGCCCGTTTCTGCACAGAGAGGAGGGTAGTTTTCGGGTATTTTGGACCAGAAGGGCTGCCAAAATCAACCGTGGAGTACACTTGTGATTTGTACAGGGTTAGCAGTTGTGTACTATTAAGCCCGCAGTTGTGTACTGCGGGCCCTGTACCCTGTACAGTACTGTAAGGGACACGGGTCACGTGGCAGCCAGGCCGCTCGCCCGCTCATTCTCGCCGGGACGGCCCCGTGATAGTGGGACAAACTGCCCCCGATATCTTTCTTTTTATATATTTTCTTTGATTTTAATCATACTTACACCTTTTTCTTTATGATTTCATTCTAACTAGATGCTGATCCAACAGGCGAACACATCTAAGATGTGTCTTTATCTTGTTAATTACTGCAAATGTAAGTCTGCATACATCTTTATTTTTTACTAACAATCATGCATGCATGTTTATTTTTTAATAACAATCTTGCATGATTCGTATTAAAAATAAATCTTGCTTCCTTCTCACAAAAAAAAATTATAAGGAAAATTATAAAAATAATCAGTTTCCTCACACAGCCGTTGGGAAAGTGGTGGGTCCCCTCCAATGTACAGTACGCCCAGTTTTTGGGAGGCTAACTTTACTGCTCCGATGGAGCCCCCATATCTGAGCAGATCACTTAGAGTTACACCAAGCATATCACGGAGGCTCTGTTCGGAAGATTGCTTGTTGAAGGAGACTAGATTTTCAATCAGACACGATTGGGTCTTTGAAACATTAAATTCAACGAGATTATTTTTACCCCAAGGGAAAACTACGCTCGACGTAACCATCCATTCTTTGCTTCAAAACCCTCCGAGACATTGGAATTTGTGAGCCCTTTGAGGTCTTGTCAAACAAAAAGCTATCATGGGCTGTACTGTCATCCGCGTAACAATGAATTGGTGACTTACGCCTTCAATTTAATACAAGTGTTTACTCCATCAGTTGGTTAAATAAAACAGAGTTTCGAGTACCTAATTATACAAAAAAAATATTACCGATGTATATTTTTGGTTAATTTCAACTGGGGAGTTAAGTTTTTGGAGGCTGCTAGAACCATTTGTTTCGTTAACAGGAAGAACATCATCCTAAGGACGTTTATTCACCGCCGCCGTTACCGAAAACGAGATGACGTACCGAAATAGAGATACAATTTGGGAGGTGGGTATGGGTACCGCCGCTTCGGGTACCAATTATTGGAAAACCAACACCCCTGCCATAGGTCACCCTACGTTTGGGGTAAGGATTTTCAAACGAATCCCTTTGAACTCTCCAGCCGGACTCTCTCAACTCATCGCATCGCACCGCAGTAGGAGGGATAGATTCGTATGAACGTCACTCCTGGACACATTGACACCCAGATTCCTACCCACATTTCATACCTTTTTCTTTCCCAGAACTTTCTTTCCCTAAAATAACCCTCCACACGGCATATTCAAAGATGACAAAGACCCTGAGCGAATTTTTCACCTCATTCTTTTAAATACATCGATCGGCCAGTTGATCGATCTCTAAATACTAAGTTTTGAGATAAAAAGGAAAGCAATATTTGAATGCTTACCAAAAAACAAACATTATTTACACATTTCTGTATGTTACACACAGGGCTGGGCAAAATACATGCTTTGCTGTAATTAAAATACAAATTACAACATCATTTTTCGCATGTATTTAAAATACGAAATACAAAATACTTTCAAGTCGTGTATTTGAAATACAAAATACAAAATACAGTATTTTAACCATTTTTTTTATTTCAAATACAAAATACAAATTACAAAATATAAAATACATTTGGTTTTGGTAGAACCTGTGGTTGTAATAAATTGTCGTAAGAACCCTTATCTAAGGGTGCGTTTCCATAGAAGCAAAGTTGAGCAGAGTGAAACAGAGACGTGCCAAATTTGACCAATCATATTGCTCAGAAGACTCATCTCATCTCCGCTCCACTTGTGAAGGTGTTAGATAATAATAATAATGTGTATAGCGCAGTTTTGTGTTATTTTACTTCAAGTTTTTATTTTACTTCAATTTAAAAATAATCTAGTCTTCAGTCAAATTATTCCTATAGTGCTTGATCAAATACTATGACACCAAAATGTACAATACAAAGCAATGACAAGCATAATATAATATGATACAAATATGATAGAAAATGTACAATAACATTGCTATTATAGCACAGGACGTGTTGCCAACTCTAAATATTAACATACATAATATATTGCTCTGGATTCTAGAGTTTTTAGTCTACGTATTATCTATGTCAGTTTGTTTTTCATTATCATTATTAAGGTCGCTAAATGTATTTGAAATTGTATTTTGAAGCCATAAGTATTTGAAATACAAATACAAAATACAAACTATAAAATAACACCGAAAGGCATAACGGTTCGGAAAATTAGTATGAAATTTTGAAATATTATTATCTCATTATGAACCCAGAAAACAAACTCACTACAAGTTTTTCTACATTATAATTGATTTGGTGGTGTTTATGAATAATCTGAGTATTGTACCAGATAGAGGGTACACTGTTACAAATACTCAACTCAAATTTCGAATGTCCGGAGATGTATGATTAATCAACTGGACGATCGATATATTTTAATACTTTTCCCGCATAAAAGCTAATTGAAGAACCGAGCCACGGTCCGAGTTCGACCCATGGGTGTTGGCTTAAAAATTGACGAATAGCAAATGAAAGCGTGTGAAAACCTGCCAGCCTTATTGGGGTTAAATAATACGAAGCGATGGATAGGTATTGCAAGCCGATATGACAGTGCCATCTACCGGCAAAAACAAGTACCTAACTGTAATGAACGTAGATTGGTGTTTTTTTTAATAAAAAGTGAACGAATATTTGATTTGAATGTACGGCACAAAAGAAGTATCTAAAAGGCGTGTCAGAAATTCTCTTTCCCTTTAGGCCACCACCGGATTTCCTATGTAATAATGATCATCTCGGAATTTATATTTTATTGTATTGGTACCGAACAACAAAAATCACACGACTGAAGTAAAACTACAAGACAAACCACGCCCAATGAACCCCGTTCGCTAAGTTAAAAACGTAGCAAACGGGGTGACCTATGACCTAGTGGTGACATATGACATTGGGGTGACTTATGACAATGGAGTGACCTTCGACCTTCGACCTTGGGGTGAATTGGGTGACCTACGACCTTGGGGTGACCTACGACCTTGGGGTGACTACGACCTTTGGGTGACCTACGACCTTGGAGTAACCTACGACCTTGGAGTGACCTACGACCTTGGGGTGACCATCCTTATCCTTATCCGTATCCTTATCACTCCCTAAGTCAAGTGTGCGTAAAGGCCCGACCGTTCGCCTAGCAATCGATCACCGATCGCATCGATTACCGTTCGCATGACATTTTCGTTACAATCACCACTCTTCGTAACGTATTCACCAGCTTACCCCCTCAAGTCGAGCGTGCGTAAAAAAAATTTAATTAAAAAAAATATTTCAAACTTCATTTAATTGCAAGAAAAATTTACAAAACAAATAATTCATTCACATATCCGCGTAAGTACTGCTCGTACGTATAAAATAATATCGATAAATGATATAAAATGGTGAATTAAGCGTAACATTATCCAAATTAATTTAATTTCATTAAAATTGTATTGGAAAAATGGTTACATCCGAGTTCTACTATGAAGCTACCTCCGAGGTGCACGTGTGACCACCTTGGGTGATTTCTTTCATTTCATATCATTAATTTTCGATTTAATATTTAAAGGAAAGAATACCCTTCATAAGCCGGTACCTACCTGGTACATACCGAGAAAAATAATATTCGTGTAGGTACCTACGCATTTCTCAATAAAAATTGCGTCAGAATTTCGTACTTTATTACTTTTTTAGCAAATTTGCAATAATTCGATGGAACAGTAGTTACCTACCCTGTGATAAATTGAGTTATTTTCACATGGCCAGCAATATTCACACTCTCGAGGAATTTGAGAACATGTTTTTGACATGAATTTTTTTGGAAATGTCTGGTTTTCCTCAGCTTCTCCTGACATATTTTATATGAGATGCGTATTTAATTTTGGTGTAAAACGTTGCGCAATCCTTTACTCTAAAATATTTTTCAAGAACATCTAAGCCGGAATCGGTTTTTCGGCTGCAATGCCGTTTCCCGAAAAACAACAACCGAAACCGCTGAGACGTCTGTATTATTTCGGCTATACACGTGACACTTCAGAACCTGACCTATCTCAACAGTATCTAACTTGCCGTCAAGCCAAAATGGACCATGAAACATTCCAAACTCGAGGGAGCGACGGTCGATTATCGCCTGCGAGGCCGAGGCGGGGCTGGATAATAAAAGGGTTTAAGCGTCTTTGCCTTTTTAAGCAAAAACTATGCCGTAAGGTAGTATGCAATGCAGAAGAGAAGAGTCCGTTATGGCGTTACCGAGACTGGAACGGACCACCATTCGCATCGATCACTGTTCGCATCGATTACTGTTTGCATCCATTACCGTTCGCATGACATTTTTCGTAACAATCACCACTTTTCGTAACGCATTCACCAGCTCACCCCCCAAGTCGAGCGTGCGTAAAGAAATTTTACTTCAAAAATATCTGAATAATTGCTTGTTCATTGATGGCGGTAACTTAGGTATTTTAGGAATAAATGCTTATTGCATGTTATGCTGTAAAGTGTTGAATTGTTTGTTCGCTTCCGTAAATACGTAATATGGATATGAATAAATAGTTTCATCCGCATAGAAACACAATTCTTCTTAGAAAGGATAGCAAATACAATATTTTATAGGCGATTCAATCCAATATTGCATTTGCTTACCTTTCTCGGTAGAATTGAATTTTTCTACGTACAAAACTATTTATACATATTCATATTGATTTAACGGGCTTGCAAGAATTTATAATTAACTAGCTGGTTCCCGGCATGCGTTGCAAGCTATATTCAAAGAAATAAATTGTTTCTCCCTGCATGTCCTTTCCTGTGCGACCCTGTTCGCCTCCCGCATCTCGTTCCCCTTCCGCGTTCCCCTTCCACCTTCCCCACTTACCCCCTCCCCATTCACGCTCCACGGTCCCGCCAACCCCCCTCCCGCGTTCCATATATTCAGTCCCAGTACATTCAGTTTTGCCGCGTGCCAGCTATTACTATTTTTTAACCCAAATTTTCATTTTTCATGTATTAAAATATTAATTTTTATATATTATAAAATAATCAATCAAATCTGGTATCAATAGGTACAAATATGTACCAATTTTTTGTCACAATTCTGCCTGCTAAATTCAATATCATGAATCGCGCGAACTATCAAACGTGCGACGTTAAAATAGTCGTTAAGTTTTCTGAAATTATTCAATTTTCTGCGCAATTTTCTCAATTTTTCTTTCCATAATGTGTGCTTTAGACCACACGACTGAAGTAGAACTTCACTATCTTATATCTCCCTCTCAACTTCCGTTCGCCTCGCTCGATCACACTTTTCGTAATGCTCTCATCACGCATTTACCAGCTTACTCCAAGTGAAGCAAGTCAAGCGTGCGTAAATAAGTTTTACTTCAAAAAGATGAATGAAATAGGTAAAGTCGTTCTGAAGTTATGGCGTGACCAAGGGAAACAGGGATTCATTTTTATACAGATAAGAAGTCCAATATAAGGTACGAACATTTATTAGAAAATAAAAAATGGATATCTGTAGAAAAAATTTCTTACGTTCCAATTTAGATAGCAGTGTTACATTTTCTTTTTTTTGTGATTAAAAGTTAAGCGTCCACGGATTCGCATCATCGGACGGATTTGGCGTAAGGCGTGTTAGGCGTAGTGCGGTCCGTCCGGTGCAGATCGGACGCACTGAATAATTATACAAACAATTCTTATATCCATTTGATACGATCCGCCCGATGAGTGCGATGCTGACCCGTGGATGCATACCTTAATAGTTAAAATCTTATATTAAGAGGGCATTACCAGAGAAAACCAAAAATATGTCATTTTCAAGTCAGATTTTAGACGTATTGACTCTTTTCCACAAAAAATTATAAATAGATTTCGAAAGATTGTTCTTTTATCTAGCATTCGCATGTAATAAATTTTGAGAAAAAATTTAAATTTTAGTATAATAAGGTTATTTTATAGGTCGTTGGCAGATTTTTTAAATTTTCAAAAAAGATTTTGTATTATACCACACCCATTTCAAATAATATAATCATGCAGTAAAATAAATCAATACATTATCTAGCAAACGCATGTTTTAGAATTTTAATTTTTGTTTCAATAAAATCATTAAAAAATATGTACGTACATGTGTTTCTTGACGAAAATTGGGCCATTTGTGTATTTATTTGCGCACTTACAAACTAATATATGTGAAATTTTTTTAACATTCTTATTAAATTTAGACATTATTGAAAAATGATAAATACTTATAATCAAAAAATAATTACAAAAAGTACATTATTTTAATAGTATTATCATCACGCCTTTCAGCATTTTTGGATGAAGGTATAAATTAAAGCTAATTTGGATTGAAATAAATTCGATATTGAGTTATAATTTAAAAAAGCTGGTACGGAGAATACTTAATCTTTCTCATTGTAACTGCCCTGCACGATCGTAAGAACAACTTTCTACAAAATGTGGATTTTCGTCCGCTGGCTGGTTAAACGCTCTTAAGTGATAGATTGTTCAATATTTTACCCTGAAAGTATGAAGTATCGTATTATTTAATTAATATACAACTTGAAACAGATCACCAGAAATGTGGCAAGAAACAAAGCGGTTTCTGTTTTCGGTAATTGTGTTATCTTTGCAAATCCTTGCAAGCAATTTCGTTGTTATAGAAATCACAGTTGGAAGAAAGAAGAAGTCTTTTTAACATTATGTAATACCTATTTAAAACGATTTTATAAACGAGAAAAAATAGCTACATAAATTTGAAATAAATGTTATTTTCCTTTCAGATTTCTCTTCGATGAAGGTTTGGGTTAACCTTTGGGTTAAATAAGCCATATTCTTCAAATTCGTAGAGGTAACCCGATGTAGTTATTATTATTATGCGAATTGAATTATTATCCAAAGAAGCGAAGTTAGTCGTCCATAATAGATTGCTGGTACCTACCCTGATGTATGGCAGTGAGGCATGGAACTGGCAGAGGAAGGATGAAAGTAGAATGAATGCTGTTGAAATGAGATCCCTGAGGCGTATGTGTGGTAAAACCATGTACGATCGTGTGAGAAATGCGGAGATTCGCGAAGAATGCAAGGCTGATCTAAGCGTAATGAGTAAGATTAAGAAAGGGACGCTCAGATGGTTTGGGTATGTAGAGCGAATGAACGAGCACAGGAATGTAAGGAGAATATATGACGCAAATGTGAATGCAAAGAAGACGTCGGGGACGCCCGAGGAAGACATGGCACGACCAAGTGAATCAGATACTTTTTTTTTAAACACAGACAATCAATCCCGGGTTACGAATAACCCGACAACATTTGAAAATCTCCTACTACCACTACAGTAAGCCGAAAATGTTGTTTGAGCCGTGATGGAGGACTTAGCCAGCCGAGGAATCGAACACGGAACGCCTGGGTACGACCCAAACGCGATGCCCACTCAACCACTGACCGGTCGGACTTTTTTTTATTATAAATACATTCTTTCTATGCCAAGAGTATTTTTTAATATTTTTTTTGTTAGTACTAACTGCATCCCACAGCACAATAATTCGAAGAAAATTGATGGTGTAAATGTTGAACCTCCATATTTGTTACTGGAGAGATGCGATATTAATGAAATCTAAGGACGGAAGGAACTAATAAATACAAAAGGGGTGTTTTTATTATAGAAAAATCAATTAATTGACGTGGTGAACGGATGGTTTGCGGTATGAAAGAAACGACATGCGTGTATGAGTGAGACAGCATGAGTAACATATAAAAGGGTGTGATTGTTGTCCATTGTTCTCTTTGCCATTAGATTTCCTACGAAGCACCATTGTACAATATCTCGGAATAAACATTAATAGTCTACCTACGACTTATTATTGCTACACCCTGTACTGAGATCATCAGAATACGAGGAATATGGATCCATCCAAAGGGAGTCCAGAAATATATGATGATAACCGGCCACAGTCATCACATTGGCGCAGCCTAAAAAGGAAGTAAATTTACGCAGCAGCGACCGAGATAGAGGCTACAGTGGTCAACCTGTGATCGGGCAGAGAAAAGGCCACATCACGACTCCACATCATTGTGGAGCAGGAAGCAAGAGGAGCAGAATCGGCATCCTAGGAACATCAAGGTTATTCAGTGCCGAGATAAGGTTATTCAGTGCCGGGAACCTGGAAGCAGCATACACGTAAGGCGTGGATGGAGAAGTCCGGGTCTTCAAGCGAAGACCAGAGACAAGGTGCAGACCTCACGGAAGGCGCATTAAAAGGACGACCAGTGTTCAGGAGTCAGGAGACGGTCCGCGGAAGGGCGAGATCGGCGATCCTACCGAACAACGGACAACAAACACACCCTTTTATATGTTACTCAAGCTGTCTCACTCAAACACGCATGTCATGCAAGACTTACGTTCACCACAATTATTAACCAGTCAGATTGATAAAACCATCGGATAAAGTTATTCTATGGATAAAACCTACAAACGCCGTAAAACTGCCATCCAGAGTGTTGTACACTACCACGAAACGTTGCTGGAAACGGCTTTAACCATGTTTAGTGATCAGATCTTAACTAGCTAGATACTTCACCAACTATAATTTTCTCCATATTCTATCCCTCCCACGCTCTTCGGCTTCACAACATACCCCTATTGGTGATTCCACAGTCCCCCTGGCCCCGGACAACTAAGAGCAGTTGTATGAAAACCGAATTTCTACAAACTTAATATAAGAAAGGTGACCCGACAATTGGTCCGGCGACAGTTGGTCCGGCGACAGTTGGTCCGGCCGACAGTTCATCCGGCCGACATTTGGTCCGGCGACAATTGGTCCGGCCGAAAGTATAGAGATGGTAAACATATCCGCCTCCTAAATCTTAAGTAGATATTGTACAGTATGACGTATTTTGTGATTGCCGCATGCGACGAAAAATATTTTTACAGCGGATTTTCACTCAAGATGCCTTCAGATATAAGTATATCAACTTTGGTTGTACGGCCGTATATCCTCTTTGAATATTAACTTGAAGAAAACATCTTCTAAACTTTTGGCCGGACTAATTGTCGCCGGACCAATTGTCGCCGGACCAAATATCGGCCGGACGAACTGTCGGCCGGACCAACTGTCTCCGGACCAACTGTCGCCGAACTAGCTGTCGTGGAACTAGAAGAAAACATAAATATTAAAAAAAAACTTTTCTCTAAGGTCAAACAAAATATCAGTCATCATCATTCATTAAGTGCATCTAGATATTTCTAAATCATTGGTTTGACTTTAGAACGAAATTCTAGAAAGACAAATGTTTCTACAATTTTTTTAGGTTGAATCCCATTTAAGGGAGTGGGAAAAAATCTCACCCTTAGGGAGGTTAAAAAGCGCTTCCGGCCTTCAACTGTTTGGGCGGATGTAAAAAAAGGCGGATAAAAACAAAATGCGGATACCGCTTGTTTTCCAGAAGATGGGTCCTCCTTCCGGTGGCGGGGATCATTGTGTGATTTAGATACCCGTAAATTAAATAGACTGACTTTGATATGATTGGAGTTTAAAAAAAATACATTGATCATTTATCTTTTGCATAAACTAAAACCCGATCGCCACGATCGTTGTATTGTTTTTGTTTCAACTTCAATCGTATGAGCATCAAAATCCCGGAGACGTTCGCGTCAGTCTCCATTTTTTTCAGGATAAGAAAGTAGAAATATGCCGAGAAATCTTGTGATATAGATAACCAATAACCGAAGATCTACTGAAATAGCTCGACGTCGTCGTAAAAAAAAATTTTTTTGTTTTTTTTTAAACTTATTATATTAAAAAAATTTTATATTTCTAAATTGAAAATTATGTGTTTATACTGTGTAGGTTTTACAGGAATGCAAAAGTACCAAAAGTTTAAGGTAGATTTAATATTCCGGTGACCGGTCAGTGGTTGAGTGGGCGTCGCGTTTGCGTCCTACCCAGGCGTTCCGTATTCGATTCCTCTGCTGGCTATGTACTCCATCACGACTCAAGCAACATTTTCGGCTTACTGTGGTGGTAGTAGGAAATTTTCAAATATTGTCGGATTATTCGTAACCCAGGAATATTTGTCTTTCTTTTAAAAAAAAAAAATTCCACATGAGGGATTGTATTTTGTAGATTTTGACTCCCCCGTTCGCAAAGGGAAGGTTACTAATTAACTACCATAAATATGACTACAATGTGTATAAAATGGCCATAAACATGAATGCTTACAATTTTATATGGGATAATCGCACCTACGCATGCTGAATGCATTATTTTCAAAGAATGAATCCCGAATAATTCTAATGAATGGACCTGTAATTTTTTTTTTTATTCGGAATTTTTTTTTTTGATGAATAGTTTATGGTGGCACTTCATTGGTGGATGTTTTCAACGCTGCGGCAAGACTTATCACCGGCGTATCAAAATATTCCCATATTTCAGAGCATCTCAAAAATCTACACTGGCTTAAATGTCCTGAAAGGATCCAGTTTAAGCTCTGCTGGATGGTATTTAAGTCCCTTAATGGAATGGCTCCGGTTTACTTATCGGAATTGTGTATTCCAGAAATTTCCAATCATCGACAGTCAACCCTGAGGTCAGCAGCGTCATCAGCTATCGGAAGGTTAAAGGAACCAAAGCGCACACCAGATACTAAGTTCGGTGAGCGCGCTTTCGGAGTGTCAGGACCTAAAGCCTGGAACGGACTGCCACATGACTTAAGAATGATCACAGACGCGGCGGAATTTAGAGCTAGACTTAAAACTCACCTTTTCAGACAGTCGTATCCATAAACTCAAAATCTTTCACCTTCACTTTCAATGCCCGCGACACCGTAAATAACTAACCTATAAAAACATGGAAAAAAAAAAAATATGTAAGCGTTTGTGAAGGTCATTTCATGAACATTCTCCAGCCCTAAAGATTCCGAAATTCCTCAGTATTTTAAAATAAATACCAACTATACTTTTGCCACTAATCTCCAATGGTCCTAAATTCTCCAGTACTTTAAAATAAATACCTCTACTTTTCTATTCACAAATGTAATAGGTACTAACAGCGATGAGGGTAGCAAATAATGTAAAATCACGCAATGTCCAGTGTGTTAACTGTAATGTCCTCCGCGTGCAAGGCCGTATCTTCTCCAAGCATAAACTTATAATTAAAGTGTGTTTACCGGAAGTGACCTGCCAGGTAAGTATATTTCTGTATCCATTTGTAAATAGTAAAATCAGTTAGAAATTAAGCATTCCTAATAAATTGTACAGCGCCCTTGAGGTGATTTTTCACAAAAACGGCGCTTTATAAATTATCCAATTATTATTATTAAAAGTGGACAATTAAAAATATAAAACAAAGGTATCTGGGACTGTGGGGGTAATAAATATGCCAAGAAATCATGTTCAAATTTTTTTTTAAGTTCTAAAGTATTTATATGTAGAAATATGTATGGTAATCTAAGTTTAAATGCAAAATTACGTGAATTTATACGTACCTACACAATACGCAGAAATCATTTATTTATTTATTATTATTTATTATTATTTATTATTTATTTATTATTATAGATAGATACAAAAGAAAGTACAAATAACATATTAGGAAGCTTTGCCTGTCCAACTAGGAAAGTTTCCCGTTCCAGGACAGACAAATTGACAGGCTTAGTTCATATTATTCCATGAAATGTACATAATTACATAACAAACAAAAAAAAATAGAAAAAGTAACCTGGTAGCATATATTATTATACTCGGAATCACCAAATAGTAACAAACCAGGTACCTGATAACAAGTTGGAGGAATTACATAAAGATTTACAACATAAACATGAAGTGTTAATACTATTATAAACAATATTATAAAGATATGAAGTTATGTTAGGTTATGTGTTTAAAGTGTGAACTTAAAATACATAGTTCACTTATAAGAGAAACTATATTAAAATTTACAAAATCAGATATAATTTGTGTAGGTATGTAATAGAATATTTGTTTTTCTTTTTTAAAATTATTTATGCGTTATAACTACAATGTGTAATAAATTATGTGCAAACATGATTATTTTCACTGATTTAAAACATGTTTTCAGTACAAATTATATTAAACGACAATATTAATACACCGCGCTGATGTCTTGAACTACTCCTGCTAAAATATGAAAACAATATAAATATAGATAGAAATATAAATAGAAACTATGAAGATAAATAAATAAAATGACTTTATGTATTTAAAATAAAATTAGAAATACACCTTTTAAATAAAGTGACATACTTAAATATAACATCAAGCAAATGTAAATTTTAAAATAAATATAAATTTATAATAATGATCATTTAAAAAATGAGGTAATATTGGTATTTCTTAGTCGAAGTATGATACAGTTAAATGTGACCAAATGGGATAGGATCGAATTAACTCATTCGTTAAAGCAGAGCCTGGCAAGACTGTGTTTTAGTCATGGGTAGGGTTGCCTTCTTCTAAAATAAAAAAAGCCCGACTCTGCGCTGTATTAGGCCGGACATTTTGCCCTAAAAGCCGGACATACGTCCGTAATTTTGGACATAACATTTATACATAATAAGGGGGCATAAATTATTTATGTGAGCTCAAAAGGGGGAGCGGAGGGGGTCCAGCAAAATCTGACGTTACTTGAAAAAAATATACGAAGTGGCCCAAATTTATCTCACCAAGTGGTGGGGAGGGGTCTAGATTGGGAAAAAAACTGCTCACATAATTACTAATGTATGCCCCCTAATAAAAAATCGGTTACAAGTTACAGTTGTATATTAAACACACTTCTCCCAGCTTGGTACCCCAGCTAAAGTCACACTTAAAATGTTTCGATTCGGCACTGAATTCACTTGTCCAAGAGTTTAAGTAGTCTTTGACAATTTTGTAAATATTTATTATTCATGTTTTATTTGAATTCTTCCATGCGATCTGGGTGAACCCTCGATAAATGTTGTAAAATTACTTGTTGTGAAATTTTGTTCTAGTGTATCATTTTTTACATTGTCCATTATTTGTGAACACTGGTCAATTACTTCGTTGACTGAAATATCTGAAGTTTCCGTACATTTGATTTGACTTTGATATATTCACATAAAAGAGCCACTAACGAGCCGACTAAAAACAAAACCATCTCGAACCAAGAATAGCCACTGTCGCTAACCCCCCCGCCTCGTCCGTAACACGTTGCGCCTTGCGTAGCTTGCGTTGCGTTCGTTCTACAGGCACTGCGTGCATCACGTTACACTAACAAAAAGCCTAACAAAAGCCGTACAGGCCGGACATATAAATATTTAGCCAGACACGACCCCAAAAAGCCAAACATGTCTGGCTAAAGCCGGACAGATGGCAACCATAGTCATGGGTTCAATTCATAGATGCGACCGAATCTTTTTCTGTTTCAAATTTACGTTTGAGAGTCTGAGTCTAAATGCTTTGTGACTGAGAAAAATATTTTCCCAATATTGTATAAAGGGTTAACGTAAGCAACTTATATATTTGGACAATTGAATACTAAATGTTTTTGTCCAAACCGAAGGCGCATTTGGAATAACGCGTTTATATTTTCAATATTCCTAAACTCGCAATATTTCGGCGATAAAAGTAAAATCGCCCATACGCCATATTGGAAACATACTTGTATTTGTATAGTGAGGCGTATTGGGAGAATTTCGCAAACATACATATTATGTTATATTTACGATAGGTTTACACCGTGGAAGTAGGAAGAATAATGGACGGTTGCAAAGTTTTTGTTTTCAAAGAGTTTTCAATTACACTGTCGGATAAAGCGAAATCTAATATTGTAATTTATTTACATTTACTATCAGGTAAAAAAAGCACGACCGCAGTATGCAAGACTTTAAATTTGATTTCAACTACTTTCTAATCTCCCCCGTACGAATTTAAAACCGAATTGACATATTAGAAGGACATATTATAATTTGGACTTCATTAATTTCTACTATTTGGTACTTGTAATCAATCATAAGGTAAAAATTCGTTCTATGAAATTAAATCTTATAATTAATATCTAGTAGTTGTTTGTTGTCCAGTAGTTGTTTGATTTGGGAGGTAAAAACTTTATTTTTTTTTCAGATTTGATTTTATACGGGAAGGCATTAAAATTTTTTCTACCTTGATAAGCATAATGGTGTTGAGAAGCTTTTGTTTTAAATTTTGGGGTTTCTTAATTGCCACGTGATCGTGGTCGGTTACTTATTTTATTTATTTTATTTTTTTATTAGGTTTGTCGACAGTGATTCACGTCAGAGCTTTCACAGATGTAATTACTCTGAACATGGTTGATGCTCATCATCATCACGTCATCAGTATTGGTTTTACAACTCCTGGTGGGTCTTGGCCTCCTCAAGAATCTTCCACCACTCATCTAGGTTTTGTGCCAGCTCTCTTTAGTTTAGAAGCTCCAAGATAGATATATCTTTGAGGACGTTGTCGCTCCATCTTAGTCTTGGTCTTCCCAGGCTCAGTCGCCCTATTGGTCTTGAGTTCAGCAGGGACTTTGGTGCTTGAAGCTCGGTCATTCTCTCCATATGACCCAGCCACCGAAGTCACACATGGTTGATGCTCTCATTATTCAAAGACAAACACAACATTGATAACATAATACTTACATATACATTACATTCATACACACACACACATACCATACATTACAAAACAATAATAAGTTTTTGCAATAAGTTTATAGGTTTATAAGTTTACAAAACATCATAATAGGGAGCTTTAAATCTTGTTAAGAGATGATTTCAAGTTGGCCAATTGTCAAATTAATGGAATGTTTTTTTACAAGCCTCTTTCAAGACTTATGTTAGTGAATGTTGTTGTTGTAATGAAATGATCTTTGTGAGTTTGTTACAATGAATTCTTTTTGAAGATTTTATTTAGACTGAGAACTGTAAAAGAGTTATACAGCTGTGTTGCTGGATATATAGATGGTTTCAGTAGGATGTATAAGTAGGCTCTGGCATAATAAAATGTATAATTTTTTTTTACAATAATGGCGCGCGAGTTGTTCAAAAAATGTTTCATTTTCATATAGGCAAGCGGCATGGAAGAAAGGAGGAACGGAGTTTCGCGGGAGAAAGACGAGGGAGGGGGGAAGGCGGAAAGGGAACGCAGGAGGCAGAGGGAAACGCGGGGTTATAGTCACGGGAAAGGGGGACGCGGGAGGGGTAGTAGGCGGGGAAGGCGGAAGGGGAACGCGAGAGGGGAAGTGAACGTGGGAGGTGAACGGGGACGCATGGGAAATGACGCTGAAGATGGGTGACGAAGGGGTGGGAGACCTAGTAGAGGTAGTGAATAGCAGGGGGTAAATTTAGGAAATCCATGTGTCTGACACGGACAGCTGTGACAAATGTGTGTTTAATACAGTTTAGCGACAGGGAGTGAAGTAGAGAGGTGAGCGGAATCCGGGAGGGGGAGGGGAATGAAGGAGAGGGGGTTCGCGGGAAGGGGAACGAGGGAGATGTAAGGGGAACGCGGGAGGGGACGATGGGAACGTGGATGGGGGGGTTCGCGGGATGCGGGATTGGGGGATGGCGGGGAAGGTAGACGGGGAACGCGGGTGGAGAACGGAAGTGGGAAAGGAACGGGGGCGATAAGGGGGACGAAAGAAGTAAAAGAAAGGACACACTGGGGAGAGGTGATGGAGGGGTGGGGGACGAAAAAGACGCAGAGTGGGGATTGCAATAGAGACATAGTAACGGTAGGGAAAAGCAGGGGGTAAATTTGGAAAAAACCTCGCTTCTCACACTTTCATGTGGCCTGCTTACCCGTCAGAAAACCTTCCGATGTATTTATGTACGCACCAGATGAAAAAAAAAGTTTATCCGAAAGCACTTCAATAATTGAAACCAAAACACTTTCTGTGAGTAGCATTGCAACGCGTAGCGCGGTTAATTTCGATCACTGGGAATGAAGGTTTAAACCTCAGTCAAACCATTTTAAAAAGCATTCGAAAAATAAAATATTTTTTACAATATATATTTTTTTACATTCTCTACTTTAAACTGTTCGGCATCACCGATGTGTCCTATGTACTCTAGTGTCCTACTTGTATCTGCTTGTTATAATTACAATTTACTGCTGTATTATTAGTAAACATGAATCTATTTATCCAAAAATGGCCAAAAATAATATACCTATGTAACTTAACATGCACAAATACATGTCAATTCTTTTTTTAGTTGCTTACTCTATAGTACTTACTTAAGATTTTAGATATTTTAAAATTACGTACTTTTTATATTCTTCCATATGCTATGCTTTTTATATTATTTTATTTGTTTCATACTCTTTTCACATTATTTCGTACTCATTTTCATTCTATATCATGTTATCTAATATCATTTGATATTATAATTTTATAATCTTTCATATTCCCTTATATTTGCTTACATAAAACCACTGAAACGATTTTTGCCATATATTGGCGCCATTTAAAATGTCTCCGATTGCTTTTCGGATAAAAAAGGCAATTATCTACTTGATTCGGAAAATTAAAAAAAAAAGTATTTGTAGCTCCCACGTCTGTTATTTTGAACTGAAAACAAAGCTATTGAAATGTTTTATCTATTATGACTATAGATGTCGCAAATCCAAACTTCGTGGACTATTTTATGACAATATTAAAAATAATATTTTTTAATGCTTTTTTCACGCAGAATTTCTGATCCGTTGTTAACAATTAAAATATGTCATTTTTTATCATTATTATGCACCTTTCATTATCAAGTATACCAGAGAAAATATACAAAAATCGAAAATATTTAATGTTTACTCGAATAAGTACCTCTGACGTCAGTTTCAAAGTAACAACCACGCAGGATTCGCGTGGTTATAAACTTTACGATTTTTTTATAAATCCTACAAATATAATAATAATCGGTAAATATTGCACTATAATAAGTTTTTATGACCCATGTTAAAATTCAAAGGTATGATTTTTTTAATGTTGGCGAGAAAATTTAAAACGATCTTCTGAAAATGTCGAGCAAATGGAGAAAAAGGTTAAAAAATGCGCTGTCGCTCCAGGTGGTTAAAATTTTAATGCACTATTCGTAAAATCGACCACCATAACACGGACAACTGCCTAGCATGGTGGTTGATAAATCCACAAATTATACAACCACCAAAGCAATGAATAAAGAAAAAATAAATAAATAAAAAAGAGCAGTTGATTCCAAACCACTGAGTAGAAAGGATCAAACCTCAGTCAAACTAAAAAAAAGTTTTACGAGACATTTGAAAATTATGGTAGGAAAAATTTTTTTGTACGGATTGATTTTTATATCTATAATAGTTTCACAATTTTTGACATTTCGAATAAGACCTACTAAGTTTCTCCCAGTTGGATCCGAGCCGAAACGAATCCTTTTAGTCAATCCCGCAAATGAGTACGTAATTTTTTCTCATAATAAAAACTACAAAGTCTGCATCAAAAATAGAAAACATACTAGTGTACTTCAAAATTTAAAAGAGCAGGAGGTCTAGAATTGGTTCAGTAAGTCAATTCATCAAAAAAAGTTGAATTAGAAAAATCTTTTTAAAATATTCCATTGATGCAACCTCCGCGGAATACGCACCTCGTGGTTTACACTTTTCTATTGGAGATATGCACGGATTCGGGATGGAAATATTTGAATTCGGGAAAAAAGGAGGATAGCTTTTCGGTCACAGCCGGATATTGCGCCGGGAGGGACGAGAAGGGACGGGGAGCATAGTTTGTTGAACGCGAACTTTTATATATTAAATATATTATTATTACCATTGGATCAGCTTTTAGCCATCATTTGAATTCAATAAGAATACACTAACTAAGAATAACCCAATCTAACAAAAATAATACGGACAACCTGTAAATACAATATATAATTGTTCAAAATTAATAAAATGAGACAAAATAATACAAACATTCCTGTAAGGACAATAAATTATTGATCAAAAATAGTAAAATATAAACTAATGTTAGGTTAGGTTAAGTTAGGTAAGGTTAGGTTTTAGTAGATATTTTGTAGGAGGACGTTTTGTCCGTAGGATATTTTGTCTATTATGTCGGTAGGATATATATTATTATGTCGAGGGATATTTTGTCGGGGATATCTTTTCGCGGGATGAAAATGCACGGTACCCATACTACCAATAACAAAATACGACATAGTACTTATGTATGCAGGTTGTTATAAAACTCTCATTTTATAAAGACTAGTGTAAATACAATAAAAAAGTTTTGTTTTCCCGATAAATAAAAATTTTTTTTGAATTTGCATTTTATTGAAACTTTTTAGATACCTACATACGAATTAAGTATTTTCAAATAGTTATTTTACATCTTAATTATACCACTCTTCAAATTAGTGGATGGAAGAGTAAATTCAATTGCGAGTATTATGTTCAGTACGTATTGGTACATGTATAATTTATGTGAAGTATTAAGCACATATTGCGAACACACAAATCTATGATCTAATATTATTATTATTAACACAATCGAGTTTAATGATATATTTGAACAATCAAAAAAATTTACAAATTTTTTAAAGTGGAAAAAAGTTTTAAATTGTTTCAACATCATTATATATAAATATAAATAGTCAGTATTAATAATATAAATATTACCAACCGAATTTACAATGGCAAAATCTAAAGTTTGGAGCGTTTCATTTGGATTTAATTTGCAGTATTTACCTACTGTATTCAAAGTAAACTTTTCATAAACGCGCATTAATTCCGTTATTTGCATTGTTTGCATAAGTTAAATGCGTCTGCTGTTGAACGTGTTAACGATTACAAACTGTAATTATTTAACAATAGCGTCTTGACGAACGTGTTTAGGTTAAAACAATAAAGAAATTATAAAAAAATATCGCCAATCTAGATACGTACACTGAGTTAATGATATAAAACTAATGCTTTAGTTTGATAATGGGGGCCTCAACACGGGAAAGCCACCCAGTGAGGCCAACATTATTCAATCATACTTTAAAAAGTAAATTAATAATGCATAAAAATAAAAATAAAAGATAATATTTCAAAAAAAAGGTTATTTTTACATTTTACACTTACGAACGCCCTTTTAAAATTGCGCTCAGTGCACACGCTCCATTTGCACCTTTGATGGATGTGGCTCTGGTAAAAAAAATATTACCATCGAAACCTTCTTACAAATTTTAATATTCATATTTTCAGCGCCGTACCACGAAAAACCACGACTTCCTGAGAAGGCTTTTAAAATTATAAAAACATGATTTTGAATTTTGGATTTTCTGTGGTACTAATTACAAAGTGTTTTTGGGAAACATGATATGATGTTATTTCAGCATCCTCTTTCAACATTATAACACTTGATTAAAACACAACATTCGCAATTCACCGAAATATGAAGAATCGGGATAACAAAATCCATTATTATATTCCATTCTCCGTATTTTGTGAAGCGGCATAACCCAAATATAACGAATGCGGAAATCTAATATAATTTTCTGTTTTTGGTCTGTGAATCGAATGGTTCCATTGACACAAACCACGAGGAATAGTCCCTACGCCGAAAATAGATTACAATCGTTAAACAAACATAGCAGAGATGGTGACCCGACAATTCGTCCTGCGACAATTCATCCGGCGACAGTTCATCCTGCGACAGTTCATCCGACCGACAGTTCATCCTGCCGACAGTTCATCCTGCCGACAGTTCATCCCGCCGACAATTCATCCGGCGACAATTCATCCTGCCTGATCATTTAGAAGATTTTTATTAAGTAAGTATGCAAAGAGGATATACGGCCGTACAATCAAAATCGATATACTTATATCTGAAGGCATCTTGAGTGGAAATCCGCTGTAAACATATTTTTACTATCAATAATTTCGACTCTCCGAAGAAGCATGCGTGAATAACAAAATACGACATACTTATACTTATAGGTTATATTTATAGGTTAGGTTAGGTTAGGTTAGGTTGAATTGTCAGGATGAATTGTCGCCGGATGAATTGTCGGCGGGATGAACTGTCGGCAGGATGAACTGTCGGCAGGATGAACTGTCGGCCGGATGAACTGTCGCAGGATGAACTGTCGCCGGGTGAATTGTCGCAGGATGAACTGTCATGGAACCAGCAGAGATAAATCAAAATACCAGTCAAACATTTTCAGTATAACATAATGCTTTTCAGTCCATGATGTTATAAACACAATTATTATCTGCCTCGAAATTCAAAATATGCGATGAAGTTTATTGGTAAATTTGAGAAACGCGGTAAATTAAAATAATAAAATTGTTTATAGGGTCATAATAATTATATACATTTCCATCAAATGTACCTGGTAATTAAATATAGTGTGTTATTTTATTTTTGACATTAAGTAATTAGTTTATTTACATTTAAATTTTTACTTGAATACCGCACATGAGTCCCAACTGCTCCTAATCAGTGAGACCATGGCATCCCTAATTGGGATATGTTATGAGGCTAAATGTAGTAGGGAGGGGAAGGAGATGGAAGACGAAGGTGGAAAAGTACCTGGCTATTCAGATCGGGTCACCAAACACGGCATTAAGTTATTTCATGCAACGTTTCAATTCCGAATGGTGATCTCACACCAGGACGTGAACCCGCGACCTTCGAAATGCTAGTAGAAAGCCGAACTGCTGTACCATGAATTTATGTTATTCATTTTTAATATTTTCATTGTATTTTATTATACATATAATATTCAAGGTAATATTTAAATTATATAATATTCTAATTTCTCTTTCTTTCTGGTACCTAGCGAATTAAACAAATTGCAACTACTCCAAGATGTTTATAATTGAAATGCCTTATTTTTTTAACATTTTAGAATCGGGAGAAATGGTGTTTGCCTAAGTGCAATTTTATTGAGAGTATTATGTTTGTCAATTTGTAACCGTGCGTAGTAGAAAAACTCGTATAATGCATTTAGTTTTCTGGTTTTAAAATCTTTAAATTCTTATCTTAAATATGTACGTGGTTTATTTAGAATTATTATATTTAATTAAATGAAGACAATATTACCGAAAATCAATCGAAAATCTGGAGACAGAAAAATCAGAAAAAGATATTGGTATTGATTTATCTATCTCCAGATTTTCGATTGAGTTGTGCTAATAAGCCATTGTAATATTTATTAAATGAGTCTTCATTTAATTAAATATTCCATTTTAAGGTTTTACTCATAAAGTAAAAAATAAAAATAAATAGACTTATATTAACTATTATTTTTTGTAAAAACTGATTGTGTTCCACCCCATCCTATAATGCCATAGGTTGTGTTTATAACCAAAACTACGCCTACGGTAAACACTTTTGTGTCGTTTGAATTTCATTATAAGCTATAAAAGCATTTTTGTACCTTTAACATACCTTTGAAATATATAGCGAACAATTTTGAAACGGAATAAACATCCCATCCATTGCATTTTGCACCAACGGATTGTTCCTAGCGAATTGGGCTGCAAAGTGCAAATGTGGTTCATCCGGCCTGCGTCCGAGAGGTCAATTTGCCATGCCGGATTGCTAGGCATAATTTGATTATTGCCAGGAACCTGTGCGGGGTAGAATAAATTACTGTAAATTCAATACGTTTTACAAAATCCTTTCTAACTTTTCTGCGTAATTGGAAACATTGATAAATTTCCATCCCGATTCGAGGAAATGATCACATTCGAGTTTTATAATATTTTTTTAATTAGATAATATGTTAAATAATTTAAAAAAAAAATTAAAAACCAGCTGAATTTAAATAAAAGTAATTTTTATCTATTTTTGTTCCCTGGGTGAGCGTTAAGCTCCTAGCCTTCGGACACAAAGTACGCGGGTTTAAAACGCGGTGTGGTCAAAGCAGTTTTAATTTTTGAAAAAATATTTTATAATGTCGTGGGTATTTTTATGTGGTCGTGAATACCGACAAGAGTTCCATCTACTCCCCTCTCTCTGGAGTAAGTAGAAATATGTCATCCCCATTTGGGTATGATGTCAGGTTGAAGGGAGTGGGGAAGAGGGAATCAATTTGAGATCCGGGCATGGGTACGGCAGCCCCAGGGAGCATTATTGGATAACCAACACCACTGCCGTAGGTCACCCCAAGTGGTTCGATACGTTTGGTGATTTAGCCGGGGTGTCCGGGTTCATGAGTTGAGGCTTGTCTAGGTCTTGGCGGTATATGCGTTTGCCCATCTAACGCGTTGCGGGCCGGATCGGGAGAGACTGGTTAAGGGAGACCTAACCTAGATATCTCTAGTCGGACGCTCTCCGGATCGGGTAACCCCACAGTGGGAGGGATGAATTCCGTCAGTCTTGTACACATTGCTCCCCAGATTTCTATACACCCTCATACCTTCACTCCTTCTTTCCCTAAAAAGATCCTCCACGCAGCATTCCCAAATGTGACCTATGTCCTGAGGGATTTTTTTTTCTCAGAGCTTCCAAGAGCCAATGTGAAAAAAGGGAGAAGTAGATGCGGTGGAGGAAGATTGAGAAATACCCAGCTTTTCAGATCTGATAATCAAAAACGGCTAAAACCATGATTGTCATGCCAAATTTTCATTTTTCACCGTGTACTGAGATTATCTACAGAGTAGGGTAAATATAATGAGAATAAAACAGTAAACAAATATTGATGAAATAATTACAAGGAATTATTATTTAAAAATTTACAATGTAAATAAATATAGTGGAAAAGAAATACTAAACTAACTTAGCCTTATTTTAACGTGTAAAGTTCATTATTTATAACTGCCTCTACTACCCACTCGTTAATACCCAAAACAGTTAAAAAAAATCATTACCTACCTAACAAAAATGAAAAAATAAAATTCCCTTGACTTTATTTCAGCCAGCAATAACAATAATAATTACAAAAGGTTCCAACACTTAAATAAATTACCCCTAAAAAGTCTGTTTTGTTAACGTAAGCCACCGCCCACCGCCGCAATACACTTTACCCACCCTGCGGTCATTCCCCCCGAAACGTGCAAAAATTGAGACTCTTAGTGCGACCTCTGAGTGAGACATTAGGTGTGTTAACATTAAATCTCTCCGCATTTCTAGCCCGAACAGAGCGTCCATTATTTTTTAAACGCAATATACTTCATCTGCATTCTTCGCGCGTAGCAGGCAAATACAGAATACAGAAAGGAAGAATGAAAAAAAGGAGAAAGATAAAATTTCGCAATACGAAAGTTTTCTACAATCTCATAATCTCTGGCTTAATGAGGGACATTATATTGGTCCGCCCCGGTGTTTTCCTTTATTGTTGCGTGTTCTCACGGAGTTAGCGAGAACGGAGTGTACTTTTGAACGTCACTTCGTAACTTTAAAGAACTTTTTCTCAACCTGTGCACAGGAATGGCTTACTTTAAACGTGGTTGCTTGTAAAAAGAACGATATAATCAATTACTCACATTTTTTATTGTTGATTTTCCAAACTTTACATTTTTTGAGTTAGAAAAAAAGCAGTTGTTCTTTTGGGTAGGTATATATTTTTCGTCAGCTGTTTCGATTTTAGAAGTCATTTTATGAACTGAGCCCTTGCCCGGAATAATGTTGTATTCAACAAAACTATCAATGTTGGATTACTGATAGAATAATGTTGGGTACATTAATATGCATCTTTTAAGGTAGGGAACATGGTAAAGAAAAAAAATTTTGGCTTGTGGGAGTATTTAAAGTTTGGTTTGTGGAAGAACGTTGTATACTGCCATTTATCGAAATCACGGAGCATTTAATTCATGGGAATATATGGAGAAACAACGGCTCATGGCTTCAACTAGAAAGACTTCAAAGCAAGAAGCTAAAGAATGCAGGAAAGTTGAATTTGTCCAGAACAAATATTATTAAGGCTGCTTTTTAGCCACTGAAACGGTTTTGTGGAGTAATGTTGTATATTGATGTCAAGACAATATCTCGAACGTAAATGGTTACATTTATTCATATAGTTTTTTTTTTTTGCCTTTTAAGCTCAAATACATCAACGACATGTGTCGAAGAGCATGTTGATTTCTGTAAGATACGAAGAGTAAAAAAAAACGTGTTGCTGAATAAAGTTGTGTGTGAAATTTTTATGTATGTAAGTACAACATTATTCTACAAATAGAGCATGAATTCTAATTTAATTGCCTTTCTGAGTGACTTTTCAACTGAAACTCTTAAAAATTGTGTGTTTTATGTATTTTAAATATTAAATAGATATTATGAAACACAACTGGTTTCGTTTTTTCAATTTTTCTCGGAATAAGAATATCGTTTTTTTGCTTTTTAAGCTCAAATTCATCAATGACGTTGCTTGAGAAGAGCATGTTGCTTTCTGTAAGATGCAAAGAGTAAAAAAAAACGTTTTGTGGAATAAAGTTGTGGGTGAAATTTTTATATACAACATTATTCCACAAATAGAGCATGCATTCTAATTTAATTGCCTTTCTGGACGACTTTTCATCTGAAACTCTTAAAATTGTATGTTAAATATTATGAAACACAACTGATTTCGTTTTTTCAATTTTTCAATAATATAACAAGAATATGGTTAGATACAATATTTTTCCGGGTAAGGGCTTAACAAAAACAATGACAGATTTACCAGTGGTATAAGGACGTTGACAGAAGTTAATGCAGGTTATCATCAAAAATAATAATATCGGTAGTATGTCTTTGTGTAACTTCGGTTCAAAGAACTCTAGAACTTGGATTTGCGTCGATTTTAAAAATTGAAACTGATTGTGGAGACGATTCATATAAGTAATACTGTGGGAACATCATTTTATTAATTAATAATTCAATATTTGAAATATGTTTTTCTTTTCTTTACATTTTTGACGGATTTCGCGCTTTTCAAGTTTACTTACGGTGTTCATTCAAATGGCAAATTTCTGATCGTCTTATAAATGGCAATGATCCTAATGCGAATACTTGTTTAACAATTAATTTCAGCTCCATATTTTTTTTTTTTTTAAATTAGGCCCAACACAGGAGGCCCTAATTTCTCTCAGGGCCTATGTCATCTGAAATGCTGTGTGGAGGGTCTTTTTGCGGAGAGGAAGCATATATCCTACAACTACAATATTCCATAAAATGTTCACCGGTCTGCGCTAATATTAAGTATAAATATTCCTTCAGATTGTTGGTGAAACGGTCTGGACATATTTATAATGGATCTGCATAAAAAATTGGGAGGTGGGTATGGGTACCGCCGCTCCAGAAACCATTTTTTGGATAACTAACATCTCTGCCATAGGTTACCCCAAATGGTTCGCTACGTTTGGTGACTTAGCAGGGATACTCGGGTTCATGTGATGAAGTTTGTCCGGGTTTTAGCAGCGGATGCGTCTGTCCACCAACTGCATGGCAGGCCGGATCGGGAGAGAGTGGTTGAGGTAGTCCCTTTGACTTCTCCAGCCGTAGTTTCGGAACTCCTCTCTCTCGTCTCTCGGAATATCTCCTTGCACCGAGGTGGGATGGATGGATTCATACGTCCGTCAATCCTGGACACACAGACGTCCAGATTCCTATCTACTCCTCATACCATTTTCCTTCCCAGTATTTCCTCTCCTTCCTTTCCTAAAAGACCCTCCACACAGCGTCCCCAAAGATGAAATTGGCCCTGAGGAGAATTATTTTCCTAAGGGCCTTCTGTGTGGAGCTAGTGTAAGAAAAAAAAGTAAACAATGAGAACAAATGCCATGAAGTATGGTAATAAATGTCTTCACATAGCCTTGGTCAGATTAGTTTAGGATAGGTTACATAATATTCGATATTGACATGTTCACTTGCGGCTAATGATGACCTGGTCATGGATGTTACTCCTGAATTGATCGAAAGCGCAATTAAGCAATTTATGAGGTAAAACAAACAATAGCTTACTACAAAAAAAGAAAAACCACCGTTTATGGGTGTTTTCTGGACCTAAGCAAGGCCTTTGATCGTGTTTCCCTTAAATTATTATGGGAAAAACTCATAAAACGAGATGTTCCAGCAGTAGTGGTCAATATGCTGGCTATTTGGTACGGACAACAGGAAAATCACATTTAACGGGCAGGAGCTTCTCAAGACCTTTATTCCTTAAAAGCGGAGTCAGGCAAGGGGGGAAATATTTCTCCAACTCTATTTAATGTGTACATTAACGACCTCTTACAAGAGTTGAACGATACAGGAATCAGTTTTCATATCTGCGGACAAGGCAGTAATAACATTAATTATGCAAATGACATGGTGCTGCTTGCACCTTCGATTAAAGCGATGAGACGACTTGTGCAAATATGCGAAGAGTACGCAAACTCTCATAACTTGTTGTACAATTCTAAAAAGTCAGTCATCGTCGCTTTCAAACACAACAAGGAGCCATTAAATATTCCTCCAATATATTTAGGAGGAAACGAACTGCTTATGGCCTCACAGGTTAAGTATCTGGGACATATCCTAACCGAAGACATGAAGGATATAGAAGATATGGAACGACAAAGAAGAGCAATTAACATACGGGCTGGAATGCTCTCAAGGCGGTTCTACCACTGTAGCGACGACGTCAGAAAATTACTCTTCAAGACATATTGCACTGCCCTGTATACTTCTGAACTGTGGACGCAATACTAAGCAGCGCAATGGGACAAACTGAGGGTGTGCTACAACACTGCATACAGGTAACTTACGCAACTACCGAGGTTCTGCAGCTCCTCGACGATGTTCACCGAAGGGAGGGTGCACTCATTCCCTGCCTTACTTCGCCACCGACTAGCCAGCTTTTGGAGCAGGACACGGAAATCAACCAACATCACTGTCGTGGCTGCATCCAAATGGCTCAGTTCCCCACTAAATGAGCGATGGATGCAGATGATGAGGCGACCTCCCTGATGGACAATAAAAAACAAACATTTCCTTAATTTTTTTATTTTAATTTCTGTTTAATTTAATTTAATTTTTAATTTTATGGTTAATTTTTTGTTATTTATTATCGAATTTTATTTTCATTTCTTGTTTTCATTAGGTACCTACCTAAAACGTTATCATATTTTATTTCTTTTAGATTTTTTTTTACTATGTAAAATATTATTGTACTTTAGTTTATGTAATATGGCAGACTGGGATTGCATTATTCTCCCAGTCCTGCTGGAATACAAACTAAAAAAAATAATAGCCTCTCAGGTTAATTTGTTCGGTTTTTATAACAAACTAGCTGACCCGGCGAACTTCGTACCGCCTAAGAATCAATAACTGTTGTGTGAACTTATTAGCCGAATTAATTTCATTTTTTTAAGTGAAATTAATACTCAAAATGAATTAAGAAATGTAATTCACGTGGCAGCAAGACATTTGCTTTATTAAAGCTAATCGAAAAGATTCACCTGGCATTATTGTACTACTTTCTGTTAAAACTATTTACTGGGTGGGTTGCACTTGGGTCGATTCCCTTCAGTAAAGCACCTTGTGATATCCAACATTTTTCGTTTTGTTGTCGTTAGATATCTTCCCAGTTCCACCGGGCGCATTGAGGAAAAATAAGCCACCATTTCCATCATCAACTGCCTTCATTAACGTATCGTGCACTTCCTTCTGTTGGGGGTACAGCAGTGGTACATTCGTTCAAAATGATTGGTTCAATGCATCTTGATCATATTCACGTTCACGTACCAATTCTTGATTGAAAGTATCATTCATTGCAAGTTTCATTGCATTAATTGCATTCATGAAGCGTCGATCTGACGTTGTTATTCTTAACTTGACTAACAAACTGCCGCACATGAGGTAATACGTGTCTTCGATCAAAAACAAAGCCTGTTTATGTATATCCTTATTCAACTCGAGATCAGGATTCCCTGAACAGACACGAATTCGATGTAAAATGTCTTCTGACATGTCATCTTTGTACTTGTTCCATAGTTCACGTGGATTCGATGGGAAACATGTCGAAATAACGATAGCAAATGATGTGCGTATCAGACTGGAGATGCAGAAATAATTGCTTCAGTGATTGTCATGTCCCAATGAGTATCGTTTTCAAGCAAATTGATCTGCTGACATGCAACACGAATTGTTGGGCACACTACACCATTGACTTGTGATTCAAACGATGCCGGCCTACGAACATTCACCAGCAACTACCGAAAGTAGAAGCATTCGTTACTTTTTACATGAACTGTGTAAATGCAACCAAGAGCATCAGTAGAACGCACAACCGGATGATCAGTAACCACATCGCCGTGCTTCCGACGTGTAAATCTCTTCGACAAAGCGTTCGACAAAGTGTAATAACGTGGCATCTCAGAGTAGAGCAACGTCCGGGCAAACAGATCGCATTGGCAAATCGAAAAGAAACTGGTCAATGTTGTTGCTGGAGGTGTTTCAGCGCGTTTGGCAACAATCGATGTAATGAAATAAACTCGTTGATCATTCTCCAGATGCATCGCTAAATATACAACAATGGAACGTCGTTTATGAATGGGGAATGAGAATATACGCCAAATCGCCTCATTGTAGCTCACAAACTTGATAGCGTGTGATTTCATGGTTTTTTATTTGTAGTTTTAACGCCAAAAACCGCCATGTCGCTGACTTTTGTGATAAATTTGCAGATGTATTTGATTGACTTCACCGAATTGCAATAGGTACCCCACGTCACAATGCGCCTTGAATGTTTTGAAAAGAAGTGGCTGTTTTCCTGGAGTTTTGCAGACGTACGTTCACCATTTGTCCCATTTACAACTGTTGACATTTAGTGTGTAAAAAAGAGAGGCAGCATTCTATGTTTAAGAACAAAAGAAAAACAATCAGCACATTGACATTTGACGTTTTTGAAATTTTGGAATTCAAGCAAACTACAATATTATACCTACCTACCACAATATTCCTGCAGCTCTTTCAAAAGATGAAAATTCGTTCCATATTAAATGTATGAGGAAATAAATTTTCGTCATAACTTTCTTTTTCGTGAATTTTTGCGATGTTTTAATAGTTATTATCCTATCCGGGGCGGAGACAAATCCAACAAATCAAAGATCATCAAAATCGGTTCAGCCGTTCTCGAGTTATAAATAGTGTAACTAACCCGACTTTGTTTTATATATTAAGATTATGTAGGTAATAATTAGAAGTATGATCTAAACGGTGATAGAAGGAGAAAACACCGTGCTACATCCCGCCCCAATTTGGAAAAAAAATCAATTTTGAGAATTTTTTATTAAATATTTTTACATGAAACAACACAAAAAAGTGAGTTGATGATAACGTTTCGGCCCCGTAGGGTCAAAAAAACGTATCTCATTTTTCTCTACTTTACAGGAGAGCAAAAAAACATAGTTCTCAATCAATCAATGTTGTCTACTTTTAAACAAATGGAACATATTAATAATTTCTTCTCGTTTAGTTAAAGGGTGGTATTTTGTGCTTCTAAATCATCTTTTAAATATAAAATAGTAATTCATTTTCATATGTTTTTTTAAATTTAAGTGCAGCTATATCTCAGTTACGTTTCTTTGATCCTAACCAAAGTGAAAATTGCAATCACTGATCTCAAGTTACGAAAAACTTCCTTCGATATTTGACTTTTTTTACACCCGAAAATTTGTAAAGATGATTTTTAGGAATTAGGATAGTGGTGGAACAGTAATAAAAATATTTCAAGTCTAGAAATTTTTATTGAAAAACTTATTTAAAACAGAAAAATATATAAAATATTTAGGTAAGTAACTATTTTCCAACTGATACTATTGTCAAAAAAAAACTATATGCTACATAATATTGTAACTTGCTTAAAAAACTGGAATCTTGTACCTGACTAACTTACTAACTACCTAACTAACCATCACTCCGTTTCTCCGCAGGGGTAGGCAGAGAGGACGGACCGCCAAACAACTCAGTCTTAGCACACACTATTTGCTTCACTCACTTTACTTCAACCAACACCTCTTCCATAGGTCACTCCAAGGGGTTCGCTACGTTTGGTGATTTAGAAGGTGTGCCCTGGTTCATGGGGTGAGGTTTGTCTAGGTCAAGACCTAGAAAAACCTTAGGAGGTGGATGACCAGGAGACACTGAACCCCAGATTCCTACCCACCCATAAAACCCTTTTCCTTCCCAGAATTATCCTCTCCTTTATTTCCTTAAAAAAACCCTCCTCACAGCATCCTTAAAGATGAAATAGAACCTGAGGTAAATTATTTTCCTCAGGGCCTCCTGTGTGGAGCGCATGCAAAAAAAATAAGTTCAACTCATGTTTTAGGAACTTAATAAATATGGTCAGGATATTCTTTGGAATGTGATTTTTAACTAGTTTACATCCATGCCATTTTTTTGTCTTTTTGTTTTTAATTAATTGTTTCCTCAAGTTAATGAAACTGAAGAAATACTCTTGTCCCATCTCAATAACATCATATTTGGATTTTCTGGAAGCTAATCTAACTGCTGGGTACCACCATGAAGGATCAAATATATTTATTTTCTTTGTAGAAGTTTTGATATATCAACAGGTATCACTCATCAGAATGAACTTCTTTCCATTAGCATTAGCTACCAAATACTTATACATACATGAAGCGATTTCATCTGAGCCACGACCAGCCACTCATTTATGTCACATGTAATTTCTAGCTTCATTGCTCCGAACATTAAAAAAAGTTTAATTATAAACTGCCAGGTGTCGTCTATAAAAAATTATCTTAGAACGTATTCTAAATTAAACTCGATGAAATTAACAGTGGATTCAGAAGCAAGGGTTTTAGATAGGATTTTACAATTCTGTACAGCAATTTTGCGTTGTCTGTGGCAATCATACTCATACAAAAGAGATATTTTTCTTCCGTATTAGCATTTTCGTATTTAACACACGAGTCGCACATATCTTCGCGTGGTTGTTGGAACTATAGGTTACAGGTGTTAAATATGTTTCGGTTTAACCATGTTTTTTCAGGAACATAATTTGTATCCTTACACAATTCAACATTCATAGTGTACATTACGTATGTGTAATGTCAAATCGGCGACTAAATATTTAAATTAAGTGTTCGCCCTACAGTAATGTGACAGTACTGTTGGAAAAGACATAATGTGGTCCTTAATGATTTTTTTAGATTTTTCTGGTCTTTTATCTCCAGGTAAATGTTTTCCCTTTTTGTTTTGGAGAACTTTTCCATTTTCCAAGCTATTATTAATTATATTTCTAAAAAAGGTTTCAGTAATATCCAATGTAGTAAAAAAAATTCTTGGCATTCTTGGATTCTCGAATCGCTCTTAAAGAAGAAGAACTCTTGACTTTTGGCATTGTGAATCCTGATTTTCTGATATTTTTATTTTGGTAGCAGTTGTAGTAATATCAATTTCGTTTTTGGGGATGCTATGTAGTCTTTTTAGGGGAAGGAAGGATAAGAAATTCTTAGAAGGAATAAGGTATAAGGGGTGGTTAGGAATTTGGGGGCCAGTGTGACGGACGAATGAATCAATCCTCTCCACTGCGATGCAAGAGAATGTTCCGAAAGAGTCCTGCTGGAGAGGTCAAAAGATCTCCCTCAGTCTCTCCCGACCCGGCCTGCCACGCTGTTGATGGCAGACACATCTGCCGCCAAGATCCGGACAAATCTGACCCCATAAACTCGGGTACCCCTGCTAAGTCACCAAACGTTATCCAATAAAGGATTCCCGGGGCGGCGGTACCCATACCCGCCTCTGAAATAAGATATTTTTGGCACTTGAAGAATCTTCCTTATTATTCAACAATGCCACTTCCATTATTCACTGAATCCGTGTTTTGTGTGTTTTTCTTTCCATATTCGATTTATATTGAGTCAAAACACCCAAAAAATAACCAAACAAATATTCAAACCACTCGTTAAAATTAAAAATGCCGCAAACACAACTGCCAAATTGTAAATGAATGACGCGTAAGTGACATTTCAGTCAAACAGTTGCATAATCTATGCGGGTGAATCGAACGTAACTAAAGATGCGTTTCTTTGACTCGCAAGCAAATATCTTTTTATTCAAGTTTAAAAAACGCAAGTAACGATACACTCTACTGACATTAACAATAAATGGTTTTCTGTAGATACGCAACGATGTAAATTTGTAACCGTTGAACCTATCGATACGTGTCTTTGTCACTTAACGTAATGTGTTATTTTGTGTCTAGTACCATCCGTAACTCAAAATCGATAAAAATTGAGATACGTTTCTTTGACTCTAAGGGGCCGGTTTATAACATTAATTTGCTTAATAAAATACTCGTATGTATGCGGTTTTATTTTTTTCGTTAAAGGTCTATGCCCACTACACCGTTCCATACCATGACCGTAACCGTAGCGGCGCATGCAAAAAAGTATTCTTTGTATCGATCAGTATGAAACGGTGCCCACTAGACCGTTCCGTCACCGACCAACACCGTCGCATACCATGACCGGACTGACGGCGAATTCTCGATGACAATATTTTGCAGGTGCCGGTCCGCTCTATGCCTGGCACGCGACGGAACGGAACGGGCTAGTGGGCAGCGTTTCATACTGATCGATACAAAGAATACTTTTTTGCATGCGCCGCTACGGTTACGGTCATGGTATGGAACGGTGTAGTGGGCAGAGACCTACGGGTATGATACGGTGTTAGCACGTTCTAGTGGGCATAGTAGGGCGTAGCGTGTTTGTTTCGTGTCTGATACATTCATAGTACGGTCATGGTATGGAACGGTGTAGTGGGCATAGACCTTAACGGTAATTTTAGATAGAAAAAAACGTAAGGTTAGCTATTTTTAAAACTTTTTTTTCAAAAATTACATGTTTATTTCGAATTATAAAATTTGAAAGCGTATTTCATCACCATTCAAAAACAGTTTTTAGTTTTCGGATGCGTTCACAAATACTCCATTAATTTGGATGGTATTGCAAAGCCGAAATATTTTCCTAACAAAAAGGGTCTATGCCCGATTGATTAAGGTAAAGTTTTAATCGCAAGGTGAAGAGTAATCCAACCTAACGTAAAAGTCGTTAGGTTAATGTATGTTGGTTTGGCTAGTTTTGTCAGGTTGGGTTATATAAGGTTTAATAATATTAGGCTAAGTAAAATACATTGTATTCGGTAAGGTTAGGTTAGATTACATTACGTTAGAAAAAATATAAAAATTTGCATTTAAAACACTGATCATTTAACAAAAAACATAACCCTACAAAATTGCTTCAAAAATCGATAGCTTGTGTCTTATAATATTGACGTGTTTCTTTTGATTTGATTGTGTTGATCAACTGTCTGTTGAACGACAGCTTTAACCAAACTGATAAATATGGGAACCCTTTTTCAGCAAAGTTGATCAACTTTTTAGTGGAATGAAGTTGATCGATGGCCTACTTTAGAACATTCAAATTGAGTCATGGGCGAATGTGACAACATTAATGTCGGATTGGCACGTGCGAATGGCTTGTCCAACTTGAATAAATATATTTAGTTTTTTTACAAAACAACGAATATCGTGCATTGAGCTGAATCGCTGGTTTTTTATTACGATCAAAATAAATTGTTGAAACGGGCGACATGTTTTTCGGCTTCTAGAAAAATTCTAAATATAGGATGGGCCATAAACATCTGCACTTTTGTAATAATCATGAAAAAAATACGGATTGTATTTAAATAAATGATTATTGATAAGTACAAAAATATCCTGAAAAATCATTTTGTAAGAATGATTTTTTCAAAATGGCCGCCGTCTGGCCGTTGGAATTCCTCAAAGCAGGCCCTTGGATTTTCTAAAACTTTTTCGACACAAATCTGGTAGATGTTGAGCATTTCTTGATGGATTTTCTTCTTTAATTGGAGTATAGTCGCTGGTTTATTTACGTGGAATTGACTTGTAAGATGAAATATATCTATATATATTTCTATCAATTTCTTTTACTCCATGACCGCCCAGTTTGTTTTCCTGCGGGTTTCTTGGGAAAGAACCTGGCTATTTAGATCTGGTCACCAAACACGGATAAAGTCATTTCAAGCTGAGTTTCAATATTGATTGGTGGTCTTTCACCAGGGCGATACTGTGAGCATCTTTCTCTCTGGAACGTGCCGCAAATACTCTATATGTTATTTTTAAAATTAGTTGTGAAATAACACAATTTAATCAAATATTGCGCTCGACAATTTATTGTAAACAAAACTATTTGTTTTTATTAATTTGTTAAATAGGATTATATTTTTTTTGTGGAATATCACCACAAGCGTATTTAACAAAGGTAGAAAATTGTTTAAAAAAACGTGTTTTTGTGTGACTACCACTTTTGTGTGAGTTCTAATTACCTGAAGCCGTAGGTCAGTGGCATCCCCTGTTTGGAACATTCTGTGAGGAGTGTGAGGCTGAGGAAGTGAATTGGGGATGGAAACGGGGAGAAGGAATTGAGGTAGTTGTCAATGTTAATATCTGATTACTATTTTTTTTTATTTCGAATACAGCACATCTGCCCGGAGGCAATGGGACTGTGGCATTTGTAATCGGGGTATATTGTGGGGCAGAAGGGAGTGGGAAGGGAAGGGGAAGGAGAAGGAAGGGGAAGGAGAAGGGTAAGACATAGTTCCTGGCTGCTGGATATACAAACCGCTAAAGCCATTTCAAGCAACATGCGAACTAATACGTAACGTGTGAATACATATTAAGTCGGGTTCATAGCTTTGAAATTTGCCTTGATAGTCCCATAACAACATCCAATGTTTGTCATCAACATCATAAATATTGACAATTTTTGTTGTGTTTCGAGCTTCCCATGTTCGACGGAAAATGTTTCCTAACTAAATTCTTAATGGTAACTTTAGGTCGTGCAATAACCGATATTAGTCGGAAATCTTTCCTGATAAATAAATATCTATTAAAATATCTGTGTTTTCTCTCTGATGTACCTCTTTTTCATCAGATTGCATTTTAACATTGATATAAACGCCATAAACGTCAAACGTCAAGTGCTCATTGCTTAAGCGTCGACACGTCCTTATCACGCAGAACACAACACAACACACAACACAACACACAACACACAACACAACACACGCAGAACACAAGCTAAATCGTGTGTGATCGCACCAATCTTTCAACCGTGTTTAGTGTTTCAACAAATGGAGGAGACGGAAAACAAAAAATGTTGACGTGAGTTTGATGGACTTTCACGGCAAATTGCGGCAAATGTTTGAGCTCTGGACCCGCCTTTACATCAACATGTTTTTTTTTAAAGAAAGACAAACATTGCCGGGTTACAAATAATTTGACAATAATTTAAAATCTCCCACTACCACCACAGTGGAAACACGTGGAAAATGTTGCTTGTATCATGATGGAAGTCGAGGAACACGCGATACCTGGATGGAACTCAAACGTGATGCCAACTCAGCCACTGTCACCTTTATTACATTTTTATAATGCACACATCATTGTATCATACTACCGCTGAAAACTCCATTGTGGCCTCGCTTGTGTATTTTGAGAAAGAATCTGGGGTTCCAACGTAGCGATAATAACATAATGTTGCAAGCCAATAGCTATTTGGCAGTTCGCACTAACTTAAAGACTTTACGAATTACCACCTCTCGGTGTCAAACAAACACCGGTACAAACTTCAATTGACTTCAAGTGGGGAAGATACGGGGTAGAGAGGGGATAGGTGTGTAATTAAGTTGGATGGAACCGGAGCCTTAAAATGGCGGGAACATAAAGTGCCTCTTTAATTTTGCCTTGAAGGTGACGTTTGAGAAGCACTTCATACATCAGAAAGCAGCTCATTTCTAGGCATGGTGCTTGCATTCTGGAGGTAAGTGTGAATTTTAGAAGTGGTGCTTCCTATTTCAGTGGTTCTCTTAAATCACCAAAGCGAAAAAAGAGATCGTGTTGGGAGAATTTCGAATAAATATTTATAGTCGAAAAGACAACCAAGTTGATGTAGCTGAGCAGGGCAGTAGTACATTTTTTGATCGGAGGACACTTTAATCGTCCGTTGTATTGAGTTTTGTGATTGATTTTGAAAGACAAAAAAAATTGACGTGTGTTTTAGTAATCTATTTTTAATGATCTTTTCATTATTGTTATTTTTATCGTCAAGTTAAAGCAATGCTGATGCAACCAACACGATCCACGAACTGTACTTTAAGACTACCTACTTCGAACGTTTTTTTAAACGACTTCAAAAAGGAGAGGAGGTTCTCAATTCGACCGTATTTTTTATGTTTGTTACCTCAGAACTTTCGACTGGGTGAACTGATATTGATGATTCTTTTTTTATTTGAAAGCTGATGCTTCCCTTGTGATCCCATTTTAATTTGGTCTAGTTCTGACAATGGTATCTATGAGAAAACCATATAAGTCTTAAATTTGCATTAAGTATGTGTGATGTCCAATGTTTGCAGGCAATACTGGGCCCTTTATCTCCAGTATTCCTATAGGATGTTTTCAAGGTTAATATTTAAACACGTAGTACTTTGATACACGGAAACTGTTTAATAGTACAATGTTGGCTGTAAACCGTCTGACGAGAAAGAGGGCGCGCGAGATCTCCGCTCGCTATTATATCGTACCGATGTTAGGTCGCTTCGGCTAGGTTCGGTATTTCCGAACCTACCCGACAGATTAACATATTTCCAACACTACATCTCTCCCTCCTGCAACTCTGAAGCTACTTATTTAAATATTTCACACTTAAATAACAATTAACATAAATTATAATACTTCATAAACATAATTTTAAGATACACATAATTCAACCGCGGTGACTGGGTCAAGTCGTCCCGTCTCCTCTGGAAGTTGTGGGTGCCTTGCGACTTGAACGCAGTCTTCCCGACCATGGTCTCTGTTGCCGTGCCTGCTCCGACACCACTTCCTCCCCCACCAACCTGGAATCAGGAGAAAACCCAGTCAATCCACGCAACAAGGTCGAAGTCTCTAACTCATGAAGCTCGTTCCTCAAAATTTCAGACGCGGGATGCTGCGCAATATTGCCATCTTCCTTCCAGCTCACTGACATTTCCCTCATTTGGTCCAAATGTCTCTTCCATGTCACATCAGTGTTTCCTATTTTAATAATATAAACTTTTTTACCTAGCTTTCTAGAGACTACACCTTAGCCCAAACGACTTTATTATCATGACGATAATCTTTTGTAAAACATTTTTGTCCAACTTTAAAAACCCTGGTTTTTACCCCTCTGTAAAACCTAACTTGATCCGATTGAGCTTTAGAAATGTTAACGTTAGCTTCCTTGACTTTTTCCGAAAAGTCTTCTCCATTTTTCACTGGCAATAAACTGTCGAACGTAGAACGCAGCCTTCTTCCTAATAACAGAACCGCTGGTTCAATACCTGTCGAACAATGGAAAGAATTTCTATAGTCCATTAAAAAATTCAACAGCTTGACATTAAAATCTAGTGGGAATTTACCGTTTATTAACAGTTTCTTGAGGAACATTTTCGAAATTTTTACTGCATTTTCTGCCAATCCGTTTGACTGGGGGTGTTTCACCGGAGAAGTCATAAGTTTAATATTGTTCTCCTTTAAGAAACCTCTAAATTCCTCACTTGTAAAAACTGAGCCATTGTCAGATACAATTAACTCAGGGTTGCCAAAATTAGAAAAAAATTTCCTCAATTCCATAATCGTATGAGTTGAATCTGCCTTCTGCATCTCGATACAGTCTAACCACTTCGAGAATGAGTCACAAACCACGAGGAACATCTTCCCCGCTAGGGGCCCACAATAATCTAGATGTACCCTACTCCAAGCTTTACCTGGATTTGGCCAAACCGTCAATTGACTTTTGGGTGGTGACTGTTTTGACAACGAACAATCTGAACAAGATCGAACGACTTCCTCCAAGTCTTTGTTCAGAGAAGTCCACCAAAAATATGTTCTAGAAATTCCCCTCATTTTCACAATACCTAGATGTGACCTATGTAATAAATCTAACACTTGCCTTTGGAGAGAAACAGGTATAACTATTCTATGTTGCCAAAACAAACAGTCTTCTACGATAGAAAGTTCATTCCTTTTTAACCAATATTTTCATATACTGCTGTCACGATTTACTCGTTTGGGCCAGCCCTGCCGCAAATACCTAAACACCAGCTGTAATTTGCTATCTGCTGCGGTGGCTAACACAACTGCTTGAAAATTAACATGGTCACAATTCTCAATAAAACAAACAAAGTCAGTCCCGCAATCATCCTTAAAATCCTCAACTGTGTTCTTCAACGGTAAGCGAGAAAGAAAATCTGCTTGATTATTACAAGATTTCACAAATTCCGTTTTGTACGAAAACCCTGCCAGAATGATGCCATATCTCTGCAAACGGTTTGCCGCGAGAACCGGAATATTTTTATGTTACCCTAGAATTCTTAGTAACGGCATATTGTCAACGCATAACGTGAACTCCCTTCCAAAAAGGTACTGAAAAAATTTATTTAACCCGAACACAATTGCCAGAGCTTCGAGATCCAAAATACTATATTTCTTTTCGGTGGTTGTTAAACTACGAGAAGCGAACTCAATTGGACGCATTGTGCCGTCCTTAAACACATGCATCAAGCAAGCTCCGAGTCCGCATGTACTCGCGTCCGTATACAGTTTTACCGGTAAGTCCGGATAATAATTTGTACGAATCGTGTTGTTGCCCATTAACTCTTTAATGGTATCGACTGCTACCTTACAGTCTTCTGAGAAATTCCACTCTACCCCATTTTTCAAAAGGTTATGTAGGGGTTCCAGTATCGATGACATCCTAGGAATGAAATTCCGATAAAAATTTAGAAAACCCAATAAACTTTTCAATTTATGTACGTCCGTAGGATACGGAGCGTTTTTTATAGCTTCAAGTTTGTTTGGCTGTGGTTGGATTCCGCTCCCTGAAATTACATACCCCAAAAATTCAACCGATTCTACAAAAAAATTGCATTTATCCGTGTTGACCCTCAACCCGCACTCTCGTAAACGCGCGCACACTGACTGTATATTATTCACTAAATCCGGTTCGTTGACCACCGAAATGATGATATCGTCTAAATAGAATGCCACTCCCTTCAACCCCTGAAGACAGCTTGCTATAGTCCTAGCGAAGATCGCTGGCGCTGACTTAAAACCAAAAACTAGTCTGTTATATTGAAATAACCCTAAATGCGTATTTATTGTAGTATACTTTTTGCAAAAGTCAGCTAATTCTAATTGTGAGTAAGCCTGTCTTAAATCTAGTTTAGCGAACACTTTACCCGAACTTACTTTGTGAACAACTTCATTTATGGAGGGAAGTGGGTACCTTTCCAAGTCCGTCATGAGATTTAAAGATCTCTTGTAGTCCACGCAAATCCTAACATTCCCGTTCTTTTTAATTACCGGTACAATTGGAGACGCGTATTCACTGCTTGTTACCGGAGAAATGATACCATCAGCTACCATAGTTTCTAATTCTCTCTCAATTTTTTCCTTAATAGCGAACGGAACCGGCCTCGCATTAAAAAAAACAGGACGAGCTTCCTTGTTCACTTTGAAACTCACTTTATGTTTACTGAATTTTCTTAGCCCCGGCGAAAACACTTCTGGAAACTCGTTGTAAATCATTTCAATTTTGTCTTTGATTGTTGAAACCGAATTATCCATCACTGGAACTATCTTCAGATTAAAAGCCTCCATGAAATCCCTACCCACTACCAATTCCGAGCCATTAATCACAACAGTAAATAATAAATTATTTTTAATATTATTGTATTCTACGGTAAAACAAGCACTACCTACAAGATTAAGTGGTTTACCATCTTATCGAGATAAAGTACGCTTATCAGGTGACAATGTTACATCCCTAAAATAACGGTTGAAAATAAAATCAGGCATGACCGACATACTTGCGCCTGAATCAATCATAGCGGAACATTTTAATTTATTAATTATTACATTAGCCCTAAACGGATTAATGTAAGAAATACTATTAATAACCTTATCCCGGAATTGTTCAAAAATCGGATAAACATTGTGATTCCTACAGAATTTCTTCAAATGCCCTACTTTGTGACAATTAAAACATTTTGCATTCTTAAATTTACAATATTTTTCTAAATTTGTTTCACCGCAAATGGTACATTTTTTATTACTCGAGAAACCCCTCGGCTCGGGGCTTTTTGACCGCGAAGGTGACCTTTGGAAACCTTGAGTTTTATCCGGATGTGACTGTCTCCCCGGTGAAATCGAGCGTTTAATGGAATTCACGCCACCCGACGTCCCTACGGAAACTTCTGATTTAATTTCGGGAACCAGATTGTCTAAAACTGAAACCGTTATTGCTAATTCTTCCATTTTGTTAAACGTTAATTTAGTCCCCTCGAGAAAAATTTTCTCCTTGGCTCGGCCCGGCAAAATGCCGATTGCGAAAACATCAGCTAAACATTCCGGTAATCGCGTTCCGAACTCGCAAAACGATGATAATCCCCGTAAACGCACTGCAAAATCCCTGACTGATTCACCATGTGATTGCTTGGCCTGAAAAAAATTTTCTCGTTCCTTGAACACCGATCGCGGTCTGGAACAATGTTTCTCAATTAATTCTATTAACTGATCGAATGCCACGTCTGTAACATTAGAAGGAAAACATAAGTTGATCAAAAGAGTTAATGTCTCCGCTTCTAGAAGATTTAGCAAATATGCGCGTTTCTGTGAAGCATCTAACTTAATCGTTTTTGTGTCATCACGAATTAGTAGGAACTGTTCTAACCTCAGGCGAAACAAACTCCAATCCCCATTAACGTGAGAAAACCTGGAAATTCCGCCCGATTCCATGATCGCACACACCAAAAAAAAACACACCCGGCAACAATAACACCTTCCAGAAAAAAACAAGAAACAAAACAACCTGACACCAGGAACCGGCGCCTATGCAGTCCAGGCGCCCAGCCGCTTCCAGGAATATCAATGCTTCTTCGCTCCTGACTGAATACCGGGCTGGCCCTAGTTACCCAGGGTTCCGTAATTTCCTCTTCTCCACTGTATTACCGGGCTGGACCTAGTTACCCAGGGTCCCGTAATTTCCTCTTCTCCACTGTATTACCGGGCTGGACCTAGTTACCCAGGGTCCCGTTATTTCCTCTTCTCCACTGTCTCCTATTATGCCCTGAGAATCTTCTGATGGATGGCACTTCAGCGATGCCCCAAGTGATTTATTGTCACCTTCGGGAGATTTTTGCAAGTCAAGATCCCTGAACCGAATCGATTTGCCGCAATCTGATAAACAGTCAACCGTGTATTCCTTTTCAGCTGCGCCACTTGTGATGTCCAATGTTTGCAGGCAATACTGGGCCCTTTATCTCCAGTATTCCTCTAGGATGTTTTCAAGGTTAATATTTAAACACGTAGTACTTTGATACACGGAAACTGTTTAATAGAATATAATAGTACAATGTTGGCTGTAAGCCGTCTGACGAGAAAGAGGGTGCGCGAGATCTCCGCTCGCTATTATATCATACCGATGTTAGGTCGCTTCGGCTAGGTTCGGTATTTCCGAACCTACCCGACAGATTAACATATTACCAACTCTACAGTATGTGCGCGACAAATGGACGAATAACTCAATATCACGCCAATCGGTTTCGATGATTCTTTTTTTATTGGAAAGGATATACTTCAAGGGTAGTTTGACGAGAGTTTGGTTAGGTTCTGATTATGGGATCTATGACAAAGTAACGGAACTCTTCAATTCTTTGGAGCAAATTAACGATACTCGGCCGAATCTTTTATAGGCTATCCGGATCTTGGAGTCACCTACCGTAAGGTCGTTATGATCGAGTAATATATGTCTCATATGTCCCATATTCAGACAAATTAGTAAGTGTACTTCAGATTCACTAAAAATCAAAAAATAAATATGCGTCAGGTTCCAACCCAGGCGTCGCGGATTCAATACAGATAATTTTATACCCTAGCGTTGACCCGCGAACAAATGACATTATAGTTGAGGAATTTATGAAGCAGAAAATTTTTATAAAAAAAATCATTTCCTAAATGAAGAAATTCACCTATCCAATTTTAGCTTACGTAAAAATTTATGATATCAATACAAAACACATAATATTTATATTTTCACATTCGTCATTGAAAGGGTATATATAGATATGAACGTGCTGCTAAATGCTATGTCCAATATACCTTGTTCAGTGAAACAACGCGTGTTTTGTCCGTAACGAATCTTCACTCAATTAAATCATTAACGTACCTATGTCAAGCATTTGAACAAAACAAAATGAATACGAAAATAACATAATGTTGGTACCTACTTTTCACTTATCTAATAATATGATAAATATGTTCTCAATTAGAAAAATGAAAGTTCACTGAATTTGAATTGAATTGAATTGAACCCGATTTTTTTTTTTTTACATTAACTCCACACAGGAGGCCCTGAGGAAAATAATTTCCCTCAGGGCCTATGTCATCTGGGATGCTGTGTGGAGGATCTTTTTGAGGAGAGGAAGGAATGAACATTGATCTTGAAGAGACCCATGTTGTAGGAAGGAGGAAACACAGAGGCCGGCAAATCATTCCACAGCCGGGCTGCTGAACACAAGAACGAGTCGAAGAAACGAACTGTTCTCATTTGACAAATGTTGGGCACGCGTTTGGCGTGTTTCCCGACTATGCACCGGTGCCGAAGGGATCAATGATGCTGGTTTCTCGGAGCACCTTCCATTGTAATACCGGTAGAACAAGGATAGCATTCGCACCCGACGCCTGTGCTCTGAAGATTGCAATCCGTCTGTTAAGATGGGAGAATCTATCAAACGGACCGCCCGTTTCTGCACAGAGTCGAGGGTATTTTTCAGGTGTTTTGGAGCTCCAGACCAGAGGTGGCTGTCAAATTCAACCGTGGGGCGCACTTGTGATTTGTACAGGGTTAGCAGTTGTGTACTATTAAAGTATCTGCGGGCCCTGTACAGTACGCCCAGTTTTTGGAAGGCTAACTTTACTCTGGCTTCGCTGGAGCCCCCATACCTGAGCAGGTCACTTAGGGTTACACCAAGCATATCAATGGAGGGCCTGTTCGGAAGATTGCTTCCGTTGAAAGAGACTAGATTTTCATTTCGATCCCTTTTAGACGTAATCAGAAATGATTCTATCGATATAGATGTTGTGTTGTACGTTTTATGTTGTCACGTAATTCGTTCTTAGTTGGCATCCGACCTTGCTACCTTACTTCATAAAATTAGAGTAAGTTATCCAGTGCCTCATTAATCCCACGTGTTTTGTGGCCAGAATCCAAGGCTATTAACAGGCTTGACACTTATACTGCTTTCCCTCACGGGCCGCCTGTGGGAGGTTACGGCTACACCCCCCGGGCGCCCCCGACTTTTTGCCTCCTCATTTGTATTTGTATGGAAGCGCCGAGCCCTTTAGTGCGGGAATAGCGTATGATTAATCATGCTTGTGTTTTACACCAGGAATGCAGACGTAATATAATACACAGGAGAAAATGGAAATAAAACTTGCTAGATGAGACCATTTTAGTGCTACTACTGGTACTAACAAAGATAACACTGAGGGGATGTTTCACCATCCTCCTGATAGCCATTCCGTACGATAACGATAAATAAATAAATACTCGCAAGAGGTAAAAAAACCAAACTAACTTATCCTCTAATAACAACTATTCATAGGTTTAAGTACCGAATAGTGAACAGAGACTTTTAAAATAAATAATTCGTGTTTCGTTAATCGAAAATGTACGTTATCGTATGGATAATAATAATCTATCAGAAGGATGATGAAATACCCCCTGAATCTGATAGGTAATTCAAAATTAAAAAGTACAAATAACATTGCTTACTGCGTCTTAACTATGAAGCATAAATTCTATAGGTATTTCGGAAAAATATAACTTAATCTAACTATACATGAATATTTTATTTTCATATGAAGTTATTAAATAATATATAATATACTAGCAGACCCGGCAACACGTTGCTGTGGCTAACGAAACACAACGCCATTACCCAACCTTTATAAAATCCACATCACCCGCTTGCCAGCTGCCCGCTGCCCGCTGCCTGAATTGAATATTTGAATTTATCGGCTTTTCTCTCCTATAATAAGCATGTATTATACATATAAACTAATTAAATCGCCACTAATTATACAATGCTTGTATAGTAATGCAACACTTGAAATATTACTTACATATTTGAAAAGGGAAAATCAAATACCTACTTACTCTAGAACATCTATTTTCCAATTTCTTCCGTAGAACGAATTTCAAAAGTGACTATAGTACGGCCCGCCAGCCGTTTTAAATCACACAAAAATATGTTTTTTTTTAATTGGTGCCCTTTTTTACTTATTTAAAGTACGCTCTAGCGTGTTTAAATCGCACTTTATGGAACGCGCGTTTTTTAAAGTTACCTTGGCAACATCAACAAATCAACAAAATGTGAAGTCTAAATGTCAACTTTTAACTATAAATCTGACAGGAATATTTTAAACGTCAAATAAAACATTACAAATGTTTCAAAAATTTTATTCAAAGTTTACATTCTTTTTTACATCGTTTACATTCTAATTATTTAAATGGATGTGAAAAGAGCAGTTCGTATTATTTGAAATATTAATACCTCCGTTTTTTAAATCGGAGGAAATGCTGTTCAAATTAATAGTATTTTCGGAAGTCAATGAGGCTGCACTTCCATTAATGGTAGTTCCAATAATGTTTAAAACATTCTTCTTATTGCTAATGCTCTCTTCCACGTAACCACTGAACCAGTCGCCACAGCTGCCGATTTCCATCCTACTTGTCGTTATCAATGTTAGAACTCATTTACTAACTCACCCTACTTGTCATTATCAATGTTAGAACTCATTTTACAACACACAATAACTAGTAAAAACTGTGATGTCAACTATTAATCTTATGTGACAGATTGCAAATTAATGTTTGTGTTTTTCATTTCCATGACAACAAGATATTGTGATGTCACATCACGAATTCATTAATAGTTCTTATTTCCAAATTTTTAATAATAATATTGTAGGGGCGTGTAAATAGCCCCTGACACGTGGGAGTTACTACCCTATGTAAATTAACGAAAATTGAATTCTTCCCTATGTGACACAAAAACAGTCGACCCAGCAATTCCAACCAAAGTGAAACAAAACAATACTCACTCAGAGAATGCAGCTCTTGTACGATGTCCTGCACAAAAGACACTTCTTTTCACTCAAAATATCAAGGCGGTATTGCATAATCTTAACAGATGTTTCGCACAGCAAGGAAGTTTCAACAATGAAAAAATAAATCTGCCCATCAATAATATGTGCCAAATCCTAGGCACAACAATAATTCACTCACTGGGTGAACCATTTAATAATGACTGACCAGGAGTGACATCTGTTGGTTTTGACTCACACTCCCGTCGGAAGCAATTGCCTGATTCACAGAGGTAAGGAAATGCATGGATACACTGAATTTCAAGTCACACAGGTAAATTCAATACAATACAAAAACCACAGATGGCCCCCTCATGGTCTCATAGCATAAATTATTAATTGATTAAGAAAATGGATCCAAATATATTTATGGCGCGTATCCATATTCCCCGCCTTGGAAGTTCGTAGAGCTTACAAAAGAAAGAGTATAAAAATACAAATGAAACAAGAAATTAAATAGAAATAAAGTGACTGTATTCACCGGTAATATTAAGGAATGACACGCATTGGAAATTCGCAGAATCTCACAAAATAAAGAAAAATAACTAAAAATACAATGTAATAAAGTTCAATTGACCAAGATAACGGATATTAAGTAATGCCATGTCTGGGTCAGAGATCATTGAAACAATGACTAAAAAACAAAAAATAAATAAATAAAAACAGATAAAATATAAAATTATTGCGTTGGAATGGGATATAATTTGATAACTTGATATAACTTGATATGAATACTCTGCACAGCACGAATCACAGCCTTTTCAGCAGTCATAAGATTATTGACCGTTCCAGAGGAAAGTGATATCTTTTTTATGAATCGGAGGACATAAACAACAATCCTTAGTAGTTTATCCCAAGTGGATATACGCTGAGCCAGTTCACTCAGGACCGATTTTTCACCCTGAAATGTTGCAATGAGCACATTAGCTTTGTGTTCAGGCATTTCACCAGTATTGGTAGGGTGAAACGGTTTTAATGGCCATTCCAAAGGTGGGCTGCAAATCCATGATGGGCCGTTCCACCATAAATCATGTGAAACGAGTTGGGAAGGAAGCATGCCACGAGAAAGGCAGTCGCTCGGGTTTTCACTACCAGCAACATGGTAAAAGTTTTCTGGAGACAAATTTTCTTGGCACTGAGCTACGCGATTACTAACAAACACCGACCAGCGATGCGGTGAAGAATGTATCCAAGAGAGCGCAACGGTAGAATCGGAAAACGCATATGTTCCTGCAATAGGAAGACGCTCAGAATAATTATCTTGAACCGTCCGTATTAATTTGGACATCAATACTGCGGCACAGAGCTCAAAACGAGCGAGGGTCGTCACTTTGGTGGAAGAAACCTTTGATTTTGCGCACAACAATCTCACTGTAATTTTCCCAAACAGATCAGTGGTGTGCAAATAAATCACACAGCCGTAACCATTCATGCTTGCATCGCAGAAAGCAACAACGAGCACAGGACACCAACATGGCGAGGGATTTTCATCATTGAAATTAGAGGAAATTCCTGTGTAAGCGCCGAAAACCGACGAATAACGCTATCAGGGGGTGTATCATCCCAACCAATGTTGCACAGCCATAGCTCTTTGATAAGTAATTTAGCGTACAGAATGACAGGGGCGACCAAGCCGAGGACATCAAATAAGCGGGTGACTATGGAGAGTATGCTCCGCTTTGTGCACTTCTCCTGAACATAAGATGTCGTAAAGAAGAAGCTGTCATCAGCTGGTTCCCACGAAAGGCCCAACACCTTAGAGGTATTGTTAGAACCAACAGTGAAGTCCACTGGGCTGCGGTGAGAATCCGGGAGGTTCTCAAGTACAACTTGAGAATTACTAGTCCATTTTACTAAATCAAAGGCACCGGACTTAAACAACGAGATTAATTCTCGAGAAAGACGTATGGCGCTGGGCTCATCTGCAATAGAATAGACCAGGTCGTCCATATACAGCTTGGACTCTGCCACTTTGGCAGCGTCCGGGTAATGTGGTCTCATATCCTGGGCCAACTGGCGAACCGTCCGCATTGCTAAGTACGGACTTGCCGTCAAGCCGAAAGGAACTCGATTGAACTGAAAAGTTCGTATGAGACCATTATTTGAGAATCGAAATAAGATCCTCAGGTATCTGCGATGCTTGCTAGGAACTTCAATCTGTAAATACATTTGCTTTATATCCGCAGTCATAGCGATGGGAAAAAGACGAAAGTCAAGCAAAAGCAGAAACAAATCGGCTTGCAAATTGGGACCAGTATGAATAATGTCATTCAGTGACAGCCCTGTGTGTGTTGTAGCACTAGCATCGAGCACAATACGAGGCATTGGTTTGTCTGGACGAGTGACAGCATGATGTGGGATGTAATATCCATCTTCTGTGATATCAGACTCTGAGACTTCTGATAGGTAATTATTTTCAATATATTCATTGATAACCTTGTTATAATTCTCCTGCAAAGCAGGGGAATGTTTAAATTTTCGCTCCAATGCCAAAAATCAGCGTTGGGCAGCAGTACGAGAATTACCCAATTGTCTTGGATCTTTACAGAAAGGTAAAGCAACAGAATATCTACCATCATCAGTGCGAGAAATTGATGAAGTAAAGAGATTCTCACATTCTGCCTCCTCCGGACTTAGAAATTTTATATTAGGTATCTCTTCTAACAGCCAAAATTTTTGCACTAAATCATTCAGTGCGAGTGCCGAAAATGATGTGTTTGTGTTGAGCACATTATTGGGGTAATCACCCATCAACACGAAACCGAAAGCGGTTGATAACGCGGGGGGTGCACTAGTACCCGATTCAACCCTGTTCCCTAAATAAATATATGGGAACAGTTGCGCACCGATGACGACATCCACGCATCCAGGAATATTCCACGTTAAGTCTGCGAGAGGTATGCCCTCTAAGTACCTCATGTCACCCTTGGCTATATAGTGATTAGGTAATTGGTCGGTGATACTGTCAACGACAAGCGCATGTATATTATATTTATTCTCTGGATATACGCGAGACTCAATATCCAAATACACGTAACCGAAAATTGGTCGAGACGTTGATCCAATTCCTTTGACAAACGAATTACTCAAAGGAATTATTGGTTAATTCAGCGTCTTACAACAATCGACAGTAATCAAATTATTTTGAGAGCCATTATCAATTAGGCACCGAACAATAACTTTATTTCCGTTTTTAAGCTTCGCGTATACTTGTGCGGTCGAAAGTAAAATAGAAGAGTTCGGTGTTACTTTGGCACAAAGCGAACACGAAGGATTGACATTCGCGGTCCCCTCCACTTGCTTATCACCAATGCCAGTTCCATTGATGCTGGATGACACTGGAGGGGGGACTGACGGTTCTTCACTGGTAGGTACTTGCGACGTATGTACATGAGTATTGGTTTTCATATTATTCACACTGCCGAAATGTAAGAATGTATGATGACGTTTATTGCACAAATCACAAACTAACCCCGATTTGCATGACTTGATTGTATGTGAACCACTAAGGCAATTTACACAGGCATTTTTCGATTTTATAAATTCAAATCGAGCCTGTGGGGAACTCATACATTTAAACTTTGAGCAAACGTTGACTAAATGATCAGTTTTGTTACACAGAATACATCCTTTCGGCGGAGCTGGGAAGCGCGGAATATTCGCATTACTTGCGACGAACGATTTAGTATTATTTGATCGGGAGGACGAAATGGGATGTGTTTTATTTACGACACCATGCGAGTTACTCGTTCGTTCTAAAATCTTAACATGATCTTGTACAAACGAAACTAACTCATTATAAGAAGGAATTTCTTTATTACGAACTGTTGTCAGCTCAAAGTTCTGAGCCGTCTGTGAATCAATTTTTCTTACCGCGCAGTGAAACAAAATAAAATCAGTTAGATCTTTAATACCTAACTGCTTTAATGCCGACACTGACGAAGAATATCTTTCAATGAAAGAATTGAGACTGGCAGATGTATTCGTGCAGTTTTTCGCATCGAGAATATTATTTAAATAATGTGTTCCTAGTGTACGTTTATCTTGATATTTTTTAACTAAACTCTCCCAAATGATCTGATATGTATCACCCGAAGGCACAATGCCTGCGGTTACGTTCAACGCCCCGTGTGTGAGTTTTCCGACTAAGTACTGCACACGCTGCGAGTCAGTTAGCTGTCTATTATTATGGATATTGGCTTTAAATGACTCAAAAAATTTCGACCAGCTTTCATTCTTACCATCGAAGGTTGGAAGATCTATTGCAGGAAGATTAATCATACACGGCTCCCGCGACTTATTTTGTGACGTCAGTGATTCTCTTACAGAAGTTTTCATATTCGATCTAGTCCGTTTGTCCTTCAAAAAAAGATCATCGAAAGCATTTATCGCTTGAAAATCTGGTTTAAATTCTGGATTTAAAGTTAACTGACGATCATTGATGCTATCTATAATATTTTCAAATTGACTTCGCATTTGATCAATCATCTCTGACTGAGCCATAAACACTTCATTATTTTTTGACTCAAAATTAGATATATTCTTTGTTGCATTATACAGATCGTTCATACGAAAAAAAAGATTTTCCTTTTTTGCAGTTAAAAGAATAAGCGATCTGTCTTGAGCCTCACCCTCACCTTCCTCCGTAATTCTTGGCATTTTTTATATGCGAAAAGATTACCACAAAATTTTACAATAATGTTACAATGTTAATAATTAATTAATAATAATGTTGCGAATAATTGTCCAAAATTACGACAATATTCTGCGAACAATGTTAACAATTAATTAATAATAATAATGTTGCGAATAATTATCCAAAATTACGATAATTCTGCGAACATCCAAATATGTCATCCAAAAGCAAAAACAAGACCAGCTATAGTTCTCAAAAAATGAGAGGTACTTCAAATTTACCAAAAAAAATACGTAAATTCAAACATCCATGTAATTAAGCTAAAATCTCGAATTGAATGTATGAATGAATTAATAATCCAGGCTACGAAAGGACCATTAAATATGTAGGGGCGTGTAAATAGCCCCTGACACGAGGGAGTTACTACCCTATGTAAATTAACGAAAATTGAATTCTTCCCTATGTGACACAAAAACAGTCGACCCAGCAATTCCAACCAAAGTGAAACAAAACAATACTCACTCAGAGAATGCAGCTCTTGTACGATGTCCAGCACAAAAGACACTTCTTTTCACTCAAAATATCAAGGCGGTATTGCATAATCTTAACAGATGTTTCGCACAGCAAGGAAGTTTCAACAATGAAAAAATAAATCTGCCCATCAATAATATGTGCCAAATCCTAGGCACAACAATAATTCACTCACTGGGTGAACCATTTAATAATGACTGACCAGGAGTGACATCTGTTGGTTTTGACTCACACTCCCGTCGGAAGCAATTGCCTGATTCACAGAGGTAAGGAAATGCATGGATACACTGAATTTCAAGTCACACAGGTAAATTCAATACAATACAAAAACCACAGATGGCGCCCTCATGGTCTCATAGCATAAATTATTAATTGATTAAGAAAATGGATCCAAATATATTTATGGCGCGTATCCAAATATCAATATTTATGTTTTCAAAGTGTACCAATAAAAAAAAATAGCGTAATGTATTCCTAGATAACTGGTCTTTAAAACACTTGCTTTATTTCGAGCACTCGGCTACGCCGTCGTGCTCGAAAAATCGCGCGTGTTTTAAAGACCTGTTTATCCACTTATATTTTAATATACTATTCTTTAAATTTCTCGGCTTTCTATTGGTGAAACCGTATGAAAATCCGTTGCATGGTTTAAAAGATTAACGCGCACATACATTTTGAGCGACTTCATTTTATACTATGTAATGATTATTAAATATATCTGAGGGAGCAGGCCGTATCGGTAGAGACGGAACGAGATAAATGAAATGCGTCAGTCGATGTGGTGAGTCGAAGTCTTTATTGGAGACCTACGTAGCAAACAGTCAGATGTTGTTGACACGAGTAGTAGTAAGTGCAAGTCATAAGTGGTGTTGACAGTGATTGATGATGATGGTCGAAGATGCTGTGGTGGAGCAGACCACGGGTCTGCATGTCACCAGCATGTAGCGCTGCACCGAGGTGGTGGAGAAGACCATGACGTCCAGGATGTCACTCGACGCTTTGAATCGTGGAGGTGGACAGCGGTGAACCTTGTGAGGAGAAAGTCTCAGTGGCAGCGAAGCGCGACGGGCTTCGATATGCAAAGGATTCTCCAAAGCTGATGGTGCGGTGGACCATGTTAGCTGCGAGATGATGGGTTCTCGAAGGCTGCGGGCGCAACGGGCACAGGTGCCGCCGGCTTTGAGTCGCCGGGCTGGCCGTTCAGCCGATACCGCACTGGAGCGAATTCACTGATAAGCTGTGCACTGTATAACTGTGTGTGTGACTGGAGACTAGACTTGAGACTGAGCTGCATGCGGCTGTGCTGGCTTTTATACTCCGCCGGTCGGGCAAGTAGTTTCGAGAACGGCGTGTGAAATTCGACTGCCGCGCCTAAGGTGAGAACGTTCGAGAACAGTCGAGTCGCTGTGTTGATAAAGTATTGTGCAGTCGGGAACTTTCCAGTAGGTTGCCGCGTTAATTGTTACAAGGCGTTAGACGTACTTACAGTGCCGGCAGCGGCTCGTACCTAGATATTTATTTTTGGTGTGATCGTTAACCAGTGGCGCTGCGATGGTTTTAGCAGAGCGGGTTAAGTGACCGCTACATATCTCTCCTATTCGGTCTCCACACTTTAAAATCTACTCAGATTCCTGTGAAAGTATTCAGCATTAATTCCGAAGAAACTATAAAGGTCTATGCCCATTACACCGTTCCATACCATGACCGTACTATGAACGTATCAGACACGAAATAAACACGCTAAGCTCTACTATGCCTACTAGAACGTGCTAACACCGTATTATACCCGTAATATACGTAAAGGTACTCTGCCCACTACACCGTTCCATACCATGACCGTAACCGTAGCGGCGCATTCAAAAAAGTATTCTTTGTATCGATCAGTATGAAACGCTGCCCACTATACCGTTCCGTTCCATCGCGTGCCAGGCAGAGAGCGGACCGGCACCTGCAAAATATTGTCATCGAGAATTCGCCGTCAGTCCGGTCATGGTATGCGACGGTGTTGGTCGGTTACGGAACGGTCTAGTGGGCAGCGTTTCATACTGATCGATACAAAGAATATTTTTTTGCATGTGCCGCTACGGTTACGGTCATGGTATGGAACGGTGTAGTGGGCATTGAGCTTAAACCTATATAAATAAATAATAAATTACAACCACTTGATGAAATAATTACAATTATAAATACTCTCAAATAAAAGACTTATTTATAATTTTATTTTTTGAATTGTTAATGGTATTATAGACACTTCTGATTTATTAAGCTTAATTTCCTTCCATATATCAACATGAACTATTCGATCTAAAATTATTTTTAATTGCAACAAGAATATCAGGAGTGTGTCATTTAGATATTGGCTTGTACCTAGATAGCATGCAGTTGACAATACTTTTTTAAAGAAGTAGTAGATGTGTTCGACTGCACGTAATATACTAACAAACAGGCTATAATAACATACCTTAATAATAATGATCAATTTTAGTATAATACCTACTATCCCTCTGCGTGGCTTCTATATGTATAATTTACTAGCATATTTTACTTTATGATTATAGGCCAGTGCAGTTAGGGGGTCGCGATTGGAATTATTCCGGTAGTCCCATTTTTTTTAAATATGTTTTATACACTCATCTCCTGACGTAAAATCTGAGTTTTCGACCTTGGCGTACTTAAGCTTTCGCCTTCATTTTGAAAAAAAAACAGCCAAAATCTAGTTTTCCTCAAATATCTCGTTCCCAATAAAAATTTCGGCAAAAGTAGCTTAACAAGTTTAGTGGAACATAAAATTACCTACAATTTTTATTTAGATAATTTTCTTCCATCTCTATTAAGTTTTTAAAGGTAAATTGCACGATTTGGTATGGTTTTTTGTACTTACCACTTTATCAGTACAATTTTGTGAAAAAATTACTGAAACCAATTTTATGGATAATAAAATTTCTAAAAAGAGTTGTATTTTTTGTTTTTTGTTGTTTTTTGTTACTGATATAAAGCATGAAAAAATATCGGTAGGTGAAAACAGAAAAATTATCACGCTATTACCACGTTTTTTGACTTTTGTTTACATTACATTTTTACACATTATAACTATAAAATATCACTTAGCTGTAATGACATTTATTTAAAAGGGTGACCCGAGATTTGATCCGGCGATATTTGGTCCGGCGATAGTTGGTCCGGCGACATTTGATCCGGCGACAATTGATCCGGCCTGAGCCTTTAGAAAATTTTTTCTTCAAGTAAGTATCTAAAGAGGATATACGGCCGTACAACCAAAGTCGATGTATTTATATCTGAAGGCATCTTGAGTGAAAATCCGCTGTAAAAATATTTTTACTAACAATAATTTCGACTCTCCGAAGAAGCATGCGGCAACACAAAATACGACATCCTTATATGTGCTGTCAGTTTAACAAAAAAACCGTAAAAGATTCCTACTTGCGTATAACTTTTTATCTGAAAATTACACTAGAGTCCCAACTGCTCTCAACCGTCTCGAGCCAGTGAGTGCCCATGGCATCCCCAATTTTGGTATGGTGTGATACTGAGAATAGTGGGAAGGGGAAGGAGATGTGGAAAACGTACATAGCTATTCAGATCTGGTCACGTCATTTCAAGTAATCCGATAAAACCTACATACACTGTACACCACAAATTACAAAAATCATATGATTTTAATTTTTTTATAATTTAATTTTTATTTTTTAGAACTTTTATCAAAACACAAGAGTCCCAACTGCTCCTAACCGTCTGGAGCCAGTGAGACTATGGCATTCCTAATTTTGATATTTTGTGAGGCTGAAGATAGTGGGGAGGAGAAGGATGTGTGAAAAATTTTCCTGGCTATTCAGATCTAGTCACCAAACACGCCTAGAGCCATTTCTAGTAAAGTTTCAATTCTGAATGAATACTGACGAATAGCAAAATAGACATTCTTATATCTGCAACATCTACTTAAGATTTAGGAGGCGGATATGTTTACCGTTGCCCCGGGAACCATTTCACCCAAGTGGTTCGCTACGTTTAGTGAATTAACAGGGGTGCTTGGGTTCTTGGAGTGAGGTTTGTCTAGGTCTTTGTGGCAAATGTTTTTCCTCATCCATTGCGTGGCGGTCCAGATCGGGAGAGGCTGCTTGAAGCAGACATAATCTAGATCCCTTCAGCCGGACTCTCTCGACCCATAACCTTGCACCGGAGTGGGGGAGGTGAATTCATACGTCTCTCACTCCTGGACACATTGAGCCTAAGATTCCTACCCACCCCTAATAAATGTTTCTTTCTCAGAACTTCCTCTCCTTCCTTTTATTAAAAATACCCTTCACACAGCGTCCCCAAAGGGCCTCATGCATGGAGCTATTGTAAAATTTAAAAAATTGAGTCGGCTTGGGAAAAATAAGCTTTACTTAAGGAACGTACTTGGTACAAATGAGCGGTGGTGACTTAGGTTTTTTTAGACACCGGGGGGGGCGGTGGGGGGGTTAAAAATTGCAAAAAGGTGGTCACGTAGTATGGGTACGTGACCTATGGCAAGCGTGTTGGTTATCCAAGAAATGATTCCCGGATCGGTGGTAAGCATATCCGCCTTCTAAATTGTTAGTATTAACACACTGCACATATACCTAAGTACGTCGTATTTCGGCGTTATATTAATTCAGAATTTAAACTTTATTTGAAATGACCTTTGCCGTGTATGGTGACTAGATCTGAACAGCCAGGTAAATTTTCCACACTACAGTGCAAAGTACAGTACACTACAGTGCAAAAACAGTGGGTTGAGAGAGAAAGACTGGAGAGATCAGAAGGTCTCTCTGAACCGGTATCTCCTGATCTGGACCGCCTTGCATAGAGTGGGCAAAGGCATCCCCCGCGAAGACATAAACAAACCACGGTTTGTTAATTTCTTATCTTATGTAAACCTGGATACCAAACGTAGCGAACCACTTGGGATGACCTTCTATGGCAGGAATGTTGGTTATCCGATAAATGGTTCCCGGGGCGACGGTAAACATATCCGCCTCCTAAATCTTAAGTAGATGTTGCACATATAAGAATGTCGTATTTTGCTATTCGTCAGTACTCATTCAGAATTGAAACTTTACTAGAAATTGCTTTAGGCGTGTTTGGTGACTAGATCTGAATAGCCAGAAATTTTTTTAACATATCCTTCTCCCCACTATCTTCAGCCTCACAACATATCAAAATTAGGAATGCCATGATCTCACTGGCTCCAGACGGTTGGGAGTAGTTGGGACTTTTGTGTTTGATAAAAGTTCTAAAAAATAAAAATATAAAAAAAAAAGTTATATCATATAATTTTTGTAATTTGTTTGCTGGTGTACAGTGTATGTAGGCTTAATCGCATTACTTGAAATGACGTGACTAGATCTGAATAGCCAGGTACGTTTTCCACATCTCCTTCCCCTCCCCACTACCCTCAGTATCACACCATACTAAAATTGGGGATGCCATTGGTACTCACTGGCTCGAGATGGTTGAGATTAGTTGGGACTCTAGTGTAATTTTCAGATAAAAAAGTTATACGCAAGTAGGAATCTTTTACGGTTTTTTTGTAAAACTGACTGCACGTATAAGTATGTCGTATTTTGTATTGCCGCATGCTTCTTCGGAGAGTTGAAATTATTGTTAGTAAAAATATTTTTACAGCGGATTTTCACTAAAGATGCCTTCAGATATAAATACATCGACTTTGGTTGTACGGCCGTATATCCTCTTTACATACTTACTTGAAGAAAAAATCTTCTAAAGGATTAGGCCGGATCAATTGTCGCCGGATCAAATGTCCGCCGGATCAACTGTCGCCGGACCAAATGTCGCCGGATCAACTGTCATGGAACCATTTAAAAGGAATGTGTTTAGTGATAATTTGAATTTGTGTGTATTTTGTGTTTGTTTAATGTTATGTGGAAGGTTGTTACATACTTTAATTGCCATGTAATATGGTCCTTTTTGGAATGTTGTTTTGTTTACTTTTGGTATTAATAAGTTATCTATGAACCTTGTAGCGCATTTATGCGTCGAGGTTTTTTTTGTGGGAACTTGAAATTTCATTGAATGTTAGGAAGCTTCAAAAAATCAAGTTTTATTTTCTAAAAACATGGGTATGTAGTAATGTTGCATGTTCCATAAAATACATTTTAGGTAAGTTAGAACTGAAGGCGGATGTTCCAAACCATTTTATAATATCATGGTGTACATATATACATAGATAGATCAACATTCTAAATGGAAAACACGTATTTGTGAACTTGTCAATGTAATTAGGAAATGTATTTAGGTATATATTTATTGGTGACCCGACAATTCGTCCTGCGACAATTCATCCGGCGACAGTTCATCCTGCGACAGTTCATCCGGCCGACAGTTCATCCTGCCGACAGTTCATCCTGCCGACAGTTCATCCCGCCGACAATTCATCCGGCGACAATTCATCCTGCCCGATCATTTAGAAGATTTTTTTTAAGTAAGTATGCAAAAATATTTTACTAACAATAATTTCGACTCTCCGAAGAAGCATGCGTGAATATCAAAATACGACATACTTATACGTGCAGTCGGCTTAGCAAAGAACGGTAAAGATTCCTACTTGCATCTAATATAACTTTTTTATCTGAAATTAACACCATCTTTTTAGGGTGAATTGACTGATTTAAAAAAAAAACACAAGAGTCCCAACCGTCTCGAGCCAGTGAGTGCCAATGGCATCCCCAATTTTGGTATGGTGTGATGCTGAAGGTAGTGGTGAGGGTAAGGAGATGTGGAAAACGTATCTTCCTGGCTATTCAGATCTAGTCACCAAACACGGCTAGGTTAGGTTAGGTTAGGTTAGGTTAGGTTAGGTTAGGTTAGGTCAGGTTAGGTTAGGTTAGGTTAGGTTAGGTTAGGTTAGGTTAGGTTAGGTTGTACGGCCGTATATCCTCTTTGCATACTTACTTGAAGAAAAAATCTTCTAAATGATCAGGCAGGATGAATTGTCGCCGGACGAATTGTCGGCAGGATGAACTGTCAGCAGGATGAACTGTCGGCAGGATGAACTGTCGGCAGGATGAACTGTCGCAGGATGAACTGTCGCCGGATGAATTGTCGCAGGATGAACTGTCATGGAACCATATTTATTAGACTTAGAAATACTCTCAGACTAGAAAAACTAAAAAGAGTGTACTGTGCAATTGTTCAATCTTTATTACGTATGGTATCACAAGCTGGGGAGGAACATATTATGTTATTTTAAGTCCTCTCAAAATAGTTCAAAGATTGATAATTAAGGTTATCCTGAAAAAACCATCTACATTTTCCACTGAAAAAAATATTTTCGATATTTAATGCGCCTACAATAGACAAAATATTCAATCTAAATAACTTACATTTCAATATATCAGCAAGATGTCAGAATAATATTAAAATCCTAAAATTTAATACCAAGCACATTCAAAATACCTATCCCTAACCAAGTACGAGTTTAACTTATTTCAACAACTTCCCGTTAAACTTAAAAAATATCGTTAAATAATCGTGAATTCCAACTAAAATTGAAAAATTACCGGAAATTACTGTAAGAGTTCGTATCTATTATTATTATTTCTTTTAAATCTTCAAATCCATTATTGATAAATCTTGAGTTTTTCTTACTTATCTTTTCGTTATTATTTGCAATATTTTATTATTTACAAACTTGCTTCCATGATTTCGTAAATAGAGCATACATAAATTCCCTCCCCAAACAAGAGAACCTTGTCTCTTTATGGTGAGGAAATGCTATTTTTATATTGATTTATAAAACTGTATATCATATAAAAACTGTATACGTATTTTTAAAAACTTACAAATAAAAAATAAATAAAAACTAGAACAAATTTCAACCTACATACTCGTACATATATCAAAATGCCTAATGCATTCAAACGCGTAATCTTTCGATTGATTTTCCTGTACCTACTTTTAAATTATGAGCAATTAAATTCTGACGAAAGGGAGGGACATCATTTCTACATCGCGGCACCGAGTATTTGAACTATCAATACAGATATACATATAATGCTCAATTCCATTGTTTGTATTTATAACAACTTGATCATTTTTTGAAGCATTAACCTAGTGAATTATTGACCAATATGCGAAAATATGCTATTCGTTCCAAACAATTAAAGTAAATTAACGAAAAACTGTAGCTTTCTCAAGATAACAAATTGCCATAAGAATTGTCACAAAGCTTGTTAAAGACTTAGGTACTTATGAACAACTAAAAGAAACATAAGCTTTGTAGGTTAAAGTTCGTAGCAAAATTAAAATCGATTGAAGGCTGCTAAAATGTAGAAATAAACTGTAAATCTAATTTAATTAATTTGTAATATGTATTATCTTCTGTTAATATTGTTTTCTTTAGGGGACGTTAACCAGCCAGCGGCTGAGAATTCACATTTCGTAGTAAGATGTCCTTACGATCGTACAGGGCGGTTCCAAGGAGAAAAATTAATTATTCTCCATACAAGCTTTTTTAAATAATAACTCAATATCGATTTTATTTCAGCCAAAATTTCCTTTAATTTATACTTACATTTAAAAAATGTTGAAAAGCGTGATTATAAAACTATTAAAATTATGTACGTAAATTAAAATTTTTTTTTTGATCATAAGTATTTATAATTTTTCAATAATGTCAAAGTAAAATAAGAATACAAAAAAATCTTAAATATATTATTTTGTAAGACGGTAAATAAATAGACAAATTGAAGTATTTTCGTCACAAAACACGTGTGCGGATCTTTTTTAAAATAATTTTATTTAAACTAAAATTAAAATTCTGAAACATAGCTTTCCCAGATAATTTATTGATTTATGTGTGTTCTATAATACAAAATTTTGTTTGAAAATTTAACAAATCTGCCAACGACCTACGGTAAAACCTTATTGTACTAAAAATAAACATATTTTCTCAAAATTTAAACAGAGCTTTACTAGATGAAAGAACAGTCTTTTGAAATAAATTTATAATTTTTTGTGGAAAAGAGTCAATACGTCTAAAATTTGATTTAAAAATGTCATATTTCCGGTTTTGTCCTGCTAGAGAGGTCAAAAGATCTCCCTCAAACAGTATCTTCCAATCCGCTCACACTTCACCCCATGAACCCGGGCACCCCTGCTAAATCACCAAACGTAACAAACCACTTGGGGTGACCTATGGCAGATGCATTGGTTATCTAATAAACGGTTCCCGGGGTGGCGGTACGCGTACCCGCCTTCCAAGTTGAATATGAATATAATATACGAAATATAAAGCATTTAAAATCGTACTCTACTATCCACGGATCTAAATATTTAAATTTGCCTGAAACTAAACGTGACGCGGTCTGGTCCTTAAAAAAGTAATTTTTGGGTCTTGTCATCTTATCCGGAATTTTAAAAACATCTTAGTCGCTTATTACCGAATTATTTAAAAGTACCTGGTCTTCCGGGAGTTAACAGTCAGGCTTTACGCAATGATATAAAAGTACACTAGATAAGATATCCATTAAAAATTGTCGTATTTGGGCCACCGCATAATTTGAGCAATAAAAATATGTAATTACATGAAGATAATATTAGCGGCAAAATTGAGGGAGATACAGCCGTTTAAAGTATGAATAAAATGTCACTTCATGAACCGATACTGTCAGCCATTTTGTAAACTAAATATTACCTTAAAGTTGGTAGCTCTCGTAATCATCCTCTAAATCTGTCGAGGTTTATGTAACATGGTTTGTGCCCCTTTATAACGCTTACTCGCGTCAACGCAAGAAAAACATCTCAGTTTTCAAGTAGTTTAGCGGCCACGCCAGGTTTGTGTAACATGGTTTGTGACCATTATTAATTCTGTTTTTCATAATTACGCGCCTTATTATATATCACACGAAGTTGGCTACAATCGTATCAACCTTCGTTTATAGCAAGTCTGAGATACCAACATAATAGTAACAAAATGGCGTAGTATAAGTTCACGAAGTGTCATTTTATTCATTCTTTAAACGGCTGTATCTCCCTCAATTTTGCCAAGCGCACCTTAATTTTTTTTTATTCAACTTTTCCACACTTTTCTCATCTAGAAAGTGCATTTTTATTAAAATCCCCCACATTGGCGGGATCTGCATTTCACCCGTCTATATCCAATTCGGTCACTTTTAACTGTATCATAATTCGACTAAGAACTACCAACATTATCTTCATTTTCTTAACGCACATATTATTCCCTGCTATCTTTATATATGATTGCAAGATTCAAACCCAAACAGAATACTGTCTAGATAGTGTCTGGATAAATTTTTAGGGTTTGCATCCCCATTTGGGAAATGTTGTTAAATTGGAAGACGTGCCAGTTATCATTATCGGGAAGTACCATGGCACCTAATAATAGGTTGATAATTCGAATCTGAATGGTAAACTATTATTGGAGGTACGCTCCCCCAGAACGGGGAGCAAATATACTCGTACCTTTACATTATAAATTTTTTTTTTACATTTTAAATACAGAGTCGCAGGTTCTAAATCTGGCGTAGGTAAATATGTTTTTTTAAATTGACGCACTTATTTCACAGAGCATTATTTAAACGAATTTATGAGTTGCATTTCGCACCTCGTTCCAGTATTGCCATTGTTTTTAAAATATTGTGTCAATACGCACTTGAGTCCCTACTTCTCTATTTTGGGATATATTTGGCTATATAAAGTGGAGAATGGAAAAAGATGCGAGAGAAGCGTGGAAAACTACCACCATTAATCTTCTTAACAAACGTTTCAAGAGAAACGTGGCTTTAAATAATTGACCAAATCTGAAGAGTTACGTGTATCGCAACCTTTCTCTTTCTAATTTTCTTTCCCTTCTCACTCTCCTTTCAGCTTCACAACATACCTCAAATTTGGAATGATTCATAAAAAAATAATTCATAATAAATAACTGCACTTCATTTTTGACTAACCTTCTGTATTGGAATTGTTTAGTTCTGAAACAGCTTATGAACTGAAACCCATTTTCCTTAATTACTTGCACTGTTATTTTCTCCCTTTGTCCTTTTCCTTCCTTGAAAGGTCCTACTTACTTACTAGAAGAAGAGGAAGATGTTGTCGAACTACTTGGCACACATGCTCAGTATTATTGCACAAAATCGAAAATTACCCACATTTAAGTCAGTCGAAAAACTGTCGTGAAATCGTTCACAGCTCTATCTTAAAATCTCACTAAAAATTCGTATTTGTGCTATAATTGTGGAAGAGCAGCCACCACCAATATTGGACCACATTATCTCAGCAAAGGTAGGTGTTTCATAACGCTGATGGATTTCATTCGTTTTGTGTTCCGATTGTCATACAGGATCGGAGGAATCCAGATTTTTGGAATTCCGCACAATAAGGGTGCCTACCTATACGGTAGAAAGGTGTTAAGTACCGCAATATCGCCAGTCTGTTAGTCGGTTGCTAACCACCATCGTATCGTGACATTTCGCTCGACGTCGAAGTGTTTTTTATCCTATCGTTACATAAAGTGTAAATCCTATCGTATTGTATCGTATGCTTTGTGTGAACTTCTTTTGTAAATCGACTCGTGACTCAAACTTTATCGTGGTTCTAATACCGATCAGAACAATCTTATCGTACGCCTTTGGATATACCTGTGACCGTCGCCGAATGGAGATCAAGCCACGAGACACAACAGTGAATACCTCTTAATTGTGAATTACCTATCTTGTTTGGTGGACCCCTTCTCGTGTCACGATATTGTTCGTGACAGGGATAATACTGGAAGGAAAGCAAACAATAATATATGAACATAATATGTAATAAATAGGTTTGTTCCTATCAAGTAAATCTCGCGTATTTATTTCAGAGGTTTTCGCTTTAATATCATTTTTTCAATCGACCGGGCGAAATTCGGCACTGAAAATTCCAGAAATTTTGATGTCTCTGTAAAATGTGTTTCATAGCGTGACGCTCATTCCGTTTTATTCGATGTCCGCCCTTAAATATTTTATGTCAGAGGTTGTGCTAACACTAAGCCGACGGGTTACAGAAAAATATAGATTTTGAAGAAAAAACTCTTGTTTAAAAAGGTTTTTTTTTAAATTATTTTATTTGATACTCACACGGGAGTTCAATTTGTGTTTCGAAAATTTACATTTACACTTCTTAAACAATTTTTTACGAATTACGACCATTTGGTGGTACAACATACGTACGATGAAATCATTCATCAACGTTGTAAGTTTTTAGTACCTACGTACCTTAAAAAATTAAAACCTTAAATTACATTAAGGAAAGGACATACTTTTTACAATTACATAGAATTTTTAATATATAGATTTTCAGAGTGGAAGATATCACCCAGTGGAAGATATCTCAGTATCACCCTAGTGTAAGACCACCATTCAGAATTGAAACGTTGCTTTAAATGGCTTCTGCCGTGTTCGGTGACCAGATCTGAATAGCCAGGTACTTCCCCACCTTCCTCTTCTCTATCTCCTTCCCCTCCCCACTGCCTTCAGCCTCACTACATACCCCAATTGGGGATGCCATAGTCCCACTGGCTCCAGACGGGAGCAGTCGGGACTCTTGTGCGGTATTCATGTAAAAAAAAAAATACGCCGCCCCGGGATTTTTTTTTGGATAACCAACACCTCATAAGTCACCCCAAGTGGTTCGCTACCTTTGGTGACTTAGCAGAGGTGCCCGTGTTTATGAAGTTTGTCCGGGTCTAGTTGGCTGTTGCGCCTACCCACTTATTGCGTGGCGAACCGGACCGGGAGAATCTGGCTGAGGTAGACCATTTGACTTCTCCAGCACGTCTCTCTGGGAACATCGCCATGTATCGCTGTGGGTGGGATGGATTCATACGTCCGTCACTCCTACCCACCCGTCATACCTTTTCCTTCCCAGAACTTCCTCTCTCTCCTTTCTTAAAAATTCCCTCCACACAGCATCCCTAAAGATGACATAGGCCTTGAGGGGAATAATTTTCCTCAGGGCTTCAGTGTCGAAATAAAGTAAAAAACCATAATAATAATAACAATAATAAGACTTTTATTCTGGACTTCTGTTAGGTATGAATACTAGACATGTTCTTGTTTGTTATAATATATCCCGAAGCTCAGTTTGCCTCTTGGCATAGGCCTCCTCTACCAATTTCCATTGGAACCTGTCACGCTACTACGCTATTGTTCTCCAATCCAGCCGTGAGTTTAAGGTCGTCTTCCCATCTTACTTGTTGACGTCCTCTATTTCTAGTGCCATTTCTGGGATACCAGTCAGTGACATTTTTGCACCATTTCTCTTGTGGATCGCGGATCATGTGACCTGTCCATCTCCACTTTTGTTGGTCTATTCTGGTGACTATATCGGTAAATTTAGTTATCTCCCTTATTGTGCTACATCTCACTCTGTCCTGTTTCCTTATTCCTGTCAAACTTCTCTCCATGGCTCTCTGGCAGCGTTCCAACTTTTTTCTGTGGTGTTTGGTGAGTGCCCAAGTTTCACATCCATTGGTGATGACCGTAAATACACACGTGTTGAAGACTTTCCTTTTAATTTGCATACTTAGCCCCTAGGCTTGTAAATGATGGATACAAACCTTTAAAAATGATTCATTACAATGCAAAAGTATAATCTTTACATAAAAAAAAAAATCCAGGGCAAAGGTCAACCGCCAAAGATGCAAAGTTAGGTGGGTACCTTATACAGTTTCATACCACTAATCTTAGGCTTAGAGTAAGTGACCAAAGTTACAACATTACATAAGTCACAATTTAAACTTAACAAGTTTACACTATTTAATTAATGTGGCAGCCAAAATACAGGAAATACGGACATGCGTGTTATGCCAAATAAAAATAGGAATGCTTGGATTTCGTAAATGGTTTATTCGTTTACTTTCCAATGTAAAAACAAGAAAGGTAATTGAAAAAAAAAACTCTTTGCAACTCCCGAAGAAGTTAGATAAGTAGAGCAATTTCGGTTCTCAGTGTGTTTATAAAGCGCCTTCAGGACACGTGACACGGTACGGTTTATTTTTTTATGAATCCAATTTCTTTTTTCGGCTCGAACCGTAAAAGCAATGCGATATTTTATATCCCAGGCTGAGCATTATTATAGTTCATCTCGTGGAACTTTACTTTTAATAGATCTTTATGATGGGATTACCAAATATTGGCCGTGGTCAATATCGATTTCTGACACTTCAAAGATTACTTACAACTCCGGAAGTTAGAAGAGTGAAGTCACCCTTGGGAGTACATTCCATCGTTTTACCAAATTTATGGGAAATTCGTGAAATGGTACACGATTTGAGTATACTACCAAAGTGTATATGTGGATAAACAAATTTTGTGGACTAATCGACAAGGGGTATATATTATTTAGTTTATTTGTATATTAATCTACTAATCGAAATTTGGGAGGCGGGTGTGGGTAGCGTCGCCCGGGAATTATTAATTGGATTACTAACACCTCTGCCATGGGTCGCCCCACTGGTTTGCAATTTTTGGTGACTTAGTAGTGGTGCCCGTATTCACGGTGTGAGGTTTGTTCGGGTCTTGGCGGCAATTTTTAAATTTAAAAAAAAAAAAAAAAAAAACTTTTTTTTCCCATTTATATCTTGATACATTTCAAAAGTAATTTTTACATATTTTCTAAATATATATAACATAACACAAGATAAAAATAATGTAAAAAGTAAAAAATATATATAAGACAAAAGTATATAATGGGAACCCACTAAGGCACTGCCTGCGCGTGGGTAATATTAACTAATGTAGTAAACTATTAAATTACACCAATAAGTTGGCGGTACAAATAAAAAAATGTAAATTTCAAAGTGAAAGTTTAAAAATATAGGTAACGTATCTTTGAAAATATTGTAGTAACAAAGTGACCCATACAAGTTCGTTGATTTTTTTTTACGGTTTTAAGAAGATAAATAAAGTTAGTCTTGAAGTTACAGTAGAATTGCAAAAGTGAAGCATGAAGGTTTACACAGAGTTTATAAAAAAGTGTGTCTTTAAATTGCGCCTGCCTATTTACTGACTGGTTGAGGAAAATTTTTTGACCTCTTCAGCAGGACTCTTTCGAACCATCACCTTTCACCGCAGTAGGAGGGATGGATTCATACGTCCATCTATCCTGAACACATTGACCCCGAGATTCCTAGCCATCACTCAAACGTTTTTCTTCCCTTGAACTTCCTCTCTTTTCTTTACTAAAAAGTCTCTACACACAGTATCCTCAAAGATGACATAGATCCCGAGGGAAAGTATTTCCCCCAAGGCCTCCAGCTTGGAGCTCACGTTAAAATAAAGGTATTACCTTCTTACTTATTACGATTTTTTTACATATACAGCAAAAAGACGGGAAGAATTTTCCCATTATATTTTACCCATAAAGATGGCATTCCAAGAAACTCTTGGGGGAATTTTTGAATTTTGGAACTCTTCCAGAACATATAAAGTCATCTAATTCCTTGTACACTTTTAAAAAGAATCTTAAATTATTTGTGTTAGTCGAGGATTGCCAATTAATTTTCTCTACTTTGTCCTTTCTAAATTATTAGCTAAATGAGTATGTTTATAAAATAAGCTAAAATAATTTTTATTTTTGTTTAAACTGTTTTTTTTTTCATCTTCCTCCTGCCAAATCTATAGCATGTTAAATTATATACATATATTTATTATTTACAACTTAATCTTAAAAACAAAACAAAAAAATACTTTATTTTATTTTGAATCAGATCTCAAAACTATGGTCACCCTAAAAGTCTACATTAATGTACTACCTAGCGCCATCAGTTTAGTGGGTACTGGGTACCCATAATCTCAATCTGTAAGAAATACAACAATATTGTTCTTTCAAAATCTGTATAATTTTGTGTTATTTTGTTAACTTGTATAATTATTGTTAACCTCAACACAGGCTTGTCCTAGTGAGGTAACAAATTGTATTGTAAACATTTTTACCTACAGTGTAAAGAAACAATAAATAAATAAATAAATAAATTATTTTTCTTAGGGCCTCTTGTATGAAGTTTATGAATTTTTTTTCTCCAAATTTTTCTCAGTCAGTGGATCTGTCTATTCCACTTTTGGGGTATGTTATTAGGCTAAAGGGAGTGAAGGAGGGAACAAGATAGGGGAGAGGAAGGTTGGGAAGTGCCTTAAAATTAGATCTGGTAAGTAAACACGGCAAAATTCATCAACCTTTTTTATTCTCAATTCTGTTTCTTCAGCGGACCTATCCAGACATAATTTAACATACACTATTTTAATGATCTTAAAAGATGTATTTGAGGTGAAATAACTCCATTAAATACTTTTAATTTATTTGACTTACATAAATCTGGATCGTCGGACATCTTAACCGATCAACCATGGAGCATATCACGTGATTCTGATTTATTAATAGCCTCATTGTTATAAGGAAAACTGCTTTGCTGATAACACCACGTAACCTTCTGAGTAACCATAAGAATTGAGTTTTATGTTTCGGACAATTTCACGAGAGCACGTAGGTTAGAACTTTTGTTGTTCCGAGATCAGAACTAGTCTACCACTGGTAATGCCGCTCGGAAAAAATGTTCCACTATTAAATAACAATGTTTTTTTTGTTGGTTATAAATACAAATGGATTTTGAAAATAAATGATACTTCATCATCCCCTTCTCCTACCCCGCACCACGCTCCTCAGGCTCATAACATACTCCAATTAGGAGTGACATGGTTCCATTGACTCTGGATGGTTTGGAGCAGTTGTAACTTGTGTGGTATTCACTTAAATAGGATGTTCAATATTATTGATATTAGTGATTTTACAGGTGATGAACAATCTAGGCAAGTTAACAATAATTGTTCACCAGAACTATTTCCAAAAGCGCCAAGGAAATAAATCAGCCCAAATTGAAAGTTTTTCACAATCAACTAGGCATATTGACAAGACAGCGCTGGGAAACATATTAAAATGTGTCGAAGAGAGATTTTGAAAACCCCTACTCAGCTTTTAGAAATAATGCTGGCCCTCGCCGGGCCTGAAAGTTTTTTAAGCCACCGTACCTAAGTTCTTGTAGAGCATAAATCAAAAGATGTCTAGAAAGAAAATGGCGTTTTTTTCAAAACCATAGAAGGCAAACATTTTTTGTTGTTGTTTTATGTGAACACCGTACGAGAGACCTAACTGCTTAAAATTATCCGGACATCCGGAGACAGTGGGATCATGGCATCCTCACTTGGGATATTTTAAGTGACTGAATGGGAGAAGATGGAGCAGAGGATTGTTGGGAAGTATCTGGTTATTCAGATCTGGTCAACAAATAAAGTTTCGATTATGAATGATGGTCTTTTACCAGGGCGATAGAAAGAGAATATTCCACTCTGTTACAATAATAGTCGTACAAATAATATTATTAATCACCGTCACGCCATTTTTAAATTCCTCAGGCTAATTTGTTCGCTTTCGGGAACAATTCAAATAGGTGTCATAGAAATTATTGCGTGTCCCCAAAGATATTAAAATACAAAAGAGACATGCTATGATGTCCGCGCAACTGTCGGTGGACTACGACCTAATCAGGGTAGTTTGCATACGAAAAGAATTTGTTCATTTCGTTGATTTTTTTAATGTGTGCATTAGTATTGGTTAACAATATAGTTTGAATACGGAAAGAGTTCGTTCATTTAGTTTAACGTTCGTTCTGTTTATTCGTTAATTATTCGTTAATTTAGTTAAATTATTAATTGGTAAACAATAACGGCGACACCCGGAAGCGCAGTCCCACCTAGTAAAAACTGCAGATAGCGCATCTATTATATTTCAATATCTTTGGGTGTCCCTTATTATCATAGTGACACACTTGATCTAAACTAGAAAGAGAAAACACCACGCTTTATATTCAAATCGAAAATTTAACCACATAATAATTACAATGTAGGAGTACACCTTTATGAAACAAAGTTCCCGATCGCACTTTAAAAAAATTTATGACACTTTGTGAATTTTTTGTTCATCATTTTTTCATGAAACAACAAAAAAGTGCGGTGTTGAAAACGTTTATAATGCATTTGTCTAATAATACATGAGTGTGTTTTTTTGGTTAGCCGTAAGTAATTTTAGTTTGAAAAAAACGTAAGGTGAGCAAAAAAAAATTTTTTATTTCTTGCATTCATTCTTTTAAATTCTTGAAATTGATTTTCCTCGGCGGGATGAAATCAAACGCTGCGAACACCAGACTATAAACCGGACATTTCTTCGCAGGGGTAGACCGGGTTTCGTTTATATTCATTATACAGGCTGTTGATGGACGTACTTGACATGTTTTAACTAGTGATACCTCACATTATCTGCAATTATTTTCAATTTGGGAGGCGGGAATGGGTACCGCCGCCCCGGGAACCTTTATTGGATAACCAACACCTATGCCATAGGTCACTCCAAGTGGTTCGCTACGTTTGGTGATTTAGCAGGGGTGCCCGGGTTCATGGGGTGAGGTTTGTCTAGGTCTTGGAGGCGGATGACCAGACACACTGAACCCCAGATTCCTACCCACCCCTTAAACCCTTTTCCTTCCCAGAACTCTCCTCTCCTTCCTTTCCTTAAAAAAAACCCTCCACACAGCATCCCCAAAGATGACATAGGCCCTGAGGAAAATTGTTTCCCTCAGGGCCTCCTGTGTGGAGCTCACGTAAAAAAAAATAAAATAAATCTGAATAAAATTTTGATCTCCGGTGATTTTTTGTCTTGTTTTTCAATTTTTTTTCTTCAAAATCAAACAAAAAAATTTCTTCCACATGTCGTCACTGATCACTCAATCGAATAACCGCCCAACCACCGCCCAGCTGCTAACTATCCTAGAACTAGTGATTTTTTAATGCTTTTAGTTGAAAAAAAAACATCAAAAAAATTTTCCGAGACCAAAATTTCTTTTACATTTTTAAGCCAAAAAATGTCAGGAATCACTTGTTAAAGTACGTCAACCGCGTTTCTGAACACCCTGTATATATTATCATAAATTCGTCTTTTGTTGGACTATTTGTTATAATCTGACTTTTGGATTTTAATCCCTAAACTTTAATGCCGCAACCAGGATTCGAACTCCGGAATCTTCAGGTTCGTCTCTAACCCACCGAGCATACAATGATTTAACGATAAACGTGCTATTCAAGTATCTTGTGGAATCCATTTTTCGTTATTTGTTTGAACCATACTATTATTACTATCAAGACATATTTAGGACGTACGAATGACAATAAAGATTCAAATAAAAAGAAGTCAACCAATATTTGTGAAATATTTTTATAGAATCACCCGCTTTCTGTTTTCCGATATAAACATGTATTATTCATACACTAAGGAGAAGGTTTATGGTAGAAGACTTTGACAAATATTTTGTCGAGCATGGTAACAAAATTAATAATTTATTTATGCTTTTAAGGGCTATTAAGTTAAGAGAATCTGTTTGTCGATATGATTGAGAATGTATATTTTTCGCATTTTATTGTCATTTCTAAAGGTAAGTTAAACATGAGCAATTGTGGAATAGCCTTTATTATAGAGTTTGTATCAGCACATACCCGACAGACTTTAACCAGCGATTCCTGAGCATATTTAAAGTAAAAAATGTGGATGTCATTTCACCGTCCGATGATTTTTTTTCAATTAAGGCTCTGCAACCGGGCCCGAAAAGAAGAAGATGGAGAGATACGAAATTACGAATGTTAGAGGAGAGCGCTAACATTTACAGCGACAAAATCGATGCGAAAATTGCGAAAATGTTTAATAAAACACGACTCGTTTAAATAGAGCAAAAATCTCGCGGGCATTATCTTAAACAGCATTTAAAGAAACACTGTGATTTTTTTCAAATATATAACTTATAAAATAACTGAAATAAACGTGTTAATAATAATTTTTGGAGCATACTTTGCGATTTTTTTCTATCGAGGGAATTTTATATAATTTGCGTTTTGGCGCGGACATAAGTCTAGATATTATCTTCAAGAATAACATATATTTTTTTAAGAGCTTTAAAACTTACCGTGCTTAAGGGAAATATGTAGGTAATAAATCGGTACAAATCCGGGTTGCGGGCCCTTAAAAACAAAACAAAAAATATTTTTCCATCACGCATTGCGTGTCGCCACTGGGTACAACCTGGCGAATCACGTGATATGTAATCGGTCTCGGTCAAGATTCAACGTAAAGACGAGATTGAGTGTGTATCAGGTGATCCATTCACAACTTGTGGAAGTGTGAACAGCAGCGAAATTTTTTTGTTTGTTTATAATAGTAAAAAAATGTTATCGCTCAGCAAAAGAACACCTTTATTTTGTACGTTATTGTTTTTTTTTATATACAGGTTCCTACTTACATTAAAACAATCACATTTTTAGTGTAATAGTCTCAAAAATAAACCCTTCCTTATGGACTTGGTGGTAGCTAATTTTAGAAAGGAGATGGAACGGAGAATATACGAAAATTTAACTTCCCGCGAAAATTTGTAAAACAAAAATTATTAATATTTTTACGAACGTGGAATAAAACCATTCCAGTTTTATAAGTTACATTTGGTCAGTACTCTTTGTAACCGAAACACATTACCGGCTGTTTCGTATAAATATTTTTATTAAATAACTGAACCTTTTTCCAATGCTAAAACACTTAGCAGACTGTGAAGCAAAAAAACCTTTTTACGCTATTACTACGAGGAGTTTTCAAACTCCTTTTCGGGTACCCACGTTAGAGTTTTGTGTGTTAATAATTCAAACAAGTCACAACATGAACTCAAAACTCGTAAGAATAAATCCTCGGCATCGGATATAAGCCACTCAACGTAGAAGCCATCCGCAGGGAGTGTTTTAGGTAGATAATCAATGTATTTAGATGTCTGGAAACTCGTAGTATAAGCGGGAAATTGGTGATTGGTGAATTTACATTACAAATCATGTCCGAAGTTGGAATTTTCGATGGCTTTTAAAATACGTCGAAGCGTGGACCCGGCTATAAATTTTTTTTGACGAACTATCGTGAATATATCGATCGTCCGGTTGATTAGTCAGATATCGACCGGTTAGTGTTAGCGTTTGGATCCCATTCAGCCATCGCATGTTCGATTCTCAGCTGGCTAATTCCTCCGTCACAACAAAAGCAACATTTTTACGCTTACGCATTGTGGTGGTAGTAGGAGATTTTCAAATATTGTTAGGTTATTCTTAACCCAGGAAAGCTCGTCTTTCTTTTTTAAACTAAATGTTAAAAATATCTCCAAAAAATCGAAATTTGAGTTGAGTACAGTTATGTGTAAGTTAAATGCAGTTGTAGTAAGTTAAAGTGTACCTACCCTCTATCTGGTATAATACTAAGATTACTCTTAAACCAAATCAACTATAATGCTGAAAAACGACTCCCGATACTAATATCTACAGCCTGTATGTCGGACGAATATCTACAGCTCATATGTTGAACTAATATCTACGAACTTCAGAGTGTTGACTAATATCTTCAGAGCTAAGGTCGGACGAATATCTACGACGGTCCCAGTGTTGACTAATATCTACATAGCGTAGGTTGAACTAATATCTACAGAGCGTAGGTTGGACTAATCAGCTAAATGTGTCCAATAGTCCGATATTAGGGATTTTTACATACATACTTACATAAATTAAGTTTTTTAAACTGCATACGCAATATTACGTTATTCCAATATGCTATACATAATTGCAAATCCAACCTCTGCCAGTGCCGTAGATATTCGTCAACAATATTAGTCAATAGTTTGAGCTGTAGGTAGATATTCGTCAACACTTTGGTTCTCATAGATATTAGTTCGATTTTTTCAGTTTTTGGAATTCCTGTAGATATTAGTAGACGCTTCCCTGAAAAACTTGTATTGAATTAAAGAAAATGTTGATGTTTTCTGGGTCACTCGTAGGATATTTCTAAATGTCAAACTAATGTACCGGACCTTTATGCTTCCTGGTATTATTGTGTAGAATATTTAATATGTAAAACCAAGATACGTACAATAATATTTGATTTATGGTTAGAATTCGAATATTGCTTTCCCCATTATTACAAAACTACTGTATTTAGAGACGACTGACTAGTCAACTGGACGATCAATATGTGTCATTGAAATTAAACAAAGTTTTTTTTATTTTCATTTGATTAACACGATGCCGTAAAGTAAATTCAAAATTATTGTAGTAATTGTTTTTAATTCCATTTATAGCCAACTTTTTCTTGGGTTGCAGTGAATGATGAGCAGCTTTTAGTGGGACACGTTTTTAGATTTTCACGGCCAAAAGTATTTTCGTTATTTGTTTTTGGGGTGTTGCGCTACCTCCTTCTTTAGCCAACGTTTCGGACAGCGTTGCAGTGAATCCGGCAGTTGTGATGCAGCTTTTAGTCGATTGTGACCTTTGCGGCATTCGAACGTGTGTTGGCGAATGTCACTAAATCACGGTTAATAATTGAAACCTATATAGTGCCTAAGTTGACATTGAAGGCGGATCTGTACCAAGAATTGTATTTTAGTTATATTTATGCTAATACGGGTTCGCTATTTCATAATAACAAACTTCTTTAAACCCACCTTAAACGCGTGGAAAATAAAATATTTTATATTTCCGGAAAACTTCAAGGTAAATCAGAAAAAAATACATATTTTAGCTCCAATTACATGAACATGAAAGCAAATGGAAATCCTGGAATGGAAATTGAAAAAGGAATACATGAAAATATTCAACGAGACACAGTTAAATGGCTTTATAAAAAAGCTTATTAAATATTGAAATGTTAAAAATCATATATTCTTGGTAAAAATATATTTATAAGCATGATTACCAACGTTTAATGTTGGTTACCTCCAGACGGGCAGCACATAGCATATGAGCCATAAAAATAAATTATTTAATTTTTTATTTCAGCACTTAAGACAGGCATGATTAACGTGACCAGACGTTCCGTTTTCACCGGGACAGTCCTGTTTTCAGGCAGCGTGTCCCGGTGTCTCCGAACACAGCTTCGGGTCTCCAAAATGTCCCGTTTTCGAAAAGAAAAAACTCGCAGTAGAATTTTAAAAAATATAAAAAAGAATCCTGGCGGTAGAATCTAGTACTAGAAGATTAAGACATGAATATGCGCAGTAAAATAATACAGTATTTTCAATGCGCTTGCCCGTAAAAACTCATAATGCATCTGACCATAGATAACTGACGAGAAAACGTACTCTTTATTCTTTGATCTGGCGTTTACACGTAAACTTATTAGTAATAATGATTATTAGTAAAAAAATCTCTTTAAATTTTGAACAACGTGTAGAATTCCAATCGTCCATACGATTGGTAGCTGCAAGATGAATTGTAATCTAACCTCTTTTGTACAGCACTCTTAAGCGCGATTTTTCGCGAAAAAAGCGCTACATAAGTTGTCCAAATTTATTATTTTTATTATTTATTTATTTATTTATTTATTTCAACGCCATAAAATGGCTATAACAATCCGGTGATACATGATACACAGTGGTACATAGGAGGATAATTTCAATGATAATAATGTACATTAAACAAAGTACATATGTATGATAACAACTAGTATTTAGTTATAGGATACAAATATGTTTTACAACAAAAAAAATAAAATAATATGAGCTCGTACAAAATACACATTTTTATGCAGAATAAACATAAGTAAATTAAGGTGAATTCTTAGAAAAATTCTCAACATCAAGTATAATATACCTACTTTACTTGTATTTGTACTTATTGTTTGATTCTAGGAATTGGCTAAAATGGAGTAACTTAGTAATGATATTATTGTTACCTTCAGTTGAAATTGGTTGAAATTACTGAAGTTTATCTGCTGCGTGGCGGGCCGGATCGAGAGAGACTGGTTGAGCGAGGCCTTTCCAGCCTGACTTTCTCGACCCATCGCCTTGCACCCCAGTTGGAGGGATAGATTCATACATCCGTCAGTCCTAGACACACTGACCCCCAGATTCCTACCCACCCCTATTCCCTTTTCCTTCCTAGAACTTCCTATCATTCCCTTCCTTAAAAAGATCCTTCACACAGCATCCTCTTAAATGACATAGACCCTATGGGAAATTATTTTCTTCAGGGCCTCCTGTGTGGAGCTAATCTAATAAAAAAATATAATTACCTACCTTGTTTTCGGTGTCCCGGTTTTGGGGAAAAAATAAATGGTCACGTTAGGCATGATGCCCAAATATTTACGTATATTTTTTTTGGGAGGGGTAGGAGATGGAAGATGGAAAAACTGTGACGATAAAATCTGGATGCGGCATTGCCTTTACCAATGGAACCGGTAAGTCCCTAAAATGATGTCAGATTATTTTATTCACGAGCACCTAGCGGCGACGTGTCGCACAGTGGGCTAGGGAACCAAATTAAAAACAATTTATAAAAAACTATCAATGTGAAATTAAAATATAACTTTTGTATAAATGCAAATTCCAAATTTGTTTGACAAATAACCAATATCGTCACTATTCTATAAACAGTGTTAATCTCAAGTGACCTCCCAGGTAAGTATGGTCTTGTATCTACCTGTACAGTACATTTTAACGCAGCATCACGTTCATCGGTCAAATCATCGTACAAACAGTTTCGTATCGGACGGTGATCGATGAACCGGGGATGCAATTTTTAGCCATTAGTTGTTATAATGGTTTGGTCTACTTTGTACTAAGAAGTAAGATTGTAGAAATATAAGATACGTTTGTGCAGCGCTCTTGTGGTGATTTTTCACAAAAACGACGCCATTCAAGTCATCCAAATATTATTATTATTATTATAATCATTTCAGTCGCTATTAGGCGTTCACCGCAAGCTTTTTTGTAAGTGTTATTTGTGCATTACATTGTTTGACGAGTACTATCACTAATGGTAGATATATTATTAATTTTTTCTTATCGTTATATTATTGTGGTAAAAAAGCAGGATTCTTGAAAATAAATCTAAGAGTTGGTTTAATTTTATTAGTTATGTAAATCGACCGATTCAATCATCAACTTTGGCATTAATCTTCTTATAAATGTAAAACCAACAGTGATGAGATAGAAAGGTAAAATCATGCAATGTCCAGTGTTTTAAATATATACGTACGTACGTACGTACGCGCACTTGAAGTGAAATATCACAAAACTGCGCTATATAAATACTACGTTATTATTATACGTGCAAAGTCGTATCTTCCCCAAGCATAACTTTCTAATAAAGTGTGTTTATCGGAAAAGACCTGCCAGGTAAGTATGTTTCTGTATCTATTTGTAAATGAAAAAATTAGGTAGAGCTTAAGAATTCATAATAAATTGTAAAGCGTCCTTGAGGTGATTTTTTACAAAAACGTCGCCATACAAAGATAGAAAATTAATAACTTAGTTGTAAAAACTTTTTTAGTGTATGTTGCAGGTAATTAACAGTTTATTTCAGTTTTCTCCATTGCGCGTAGAGAATTTTGATTTTGGTTCAGGGCTGCAGCCTATAGGGTGAAACTTACCTTAATGCTGTTATATCTCAATTAACAGAGTTCACCGACAGCAGATCGAAAATAATGTGCCTGTTTTAATTAATCGATTTCATAATTACGAAAAAAAAAATCGATTTTGACATATTTCAATGAAACACCTTTATGAAAAGATTCGATAAGGTTTTAAGTTTCTGCCAAGTCATTCCGGGATGCAGCATACTGGGAAAGGATTGCTTTCATGACTGCCAACCTCCAATATGACAAGGCACCATGAGGAGAAAAAAGAATGAACTTGGACCGCTAATTCCGTAGGCTGACCTACTGTGCGGCGGTTCGCCCGGAACTATAGTTGCGCATTTTGAATAATTTTCGGCAATTATATACAAAGCGTGGTTTAATGCCAAGACTCTGATATACTTCAGAATGCTCACAGTAGAGTAACGGAGTATGATGGAGCAATTTACGCGTCCTGATAAATGTTGAGCCATTTGCGAGTTAATGCCGAAAGCTTGATTAATGTTGTTAATATTTATGGGAGAGATAATATCGAAATGGCGTCAAGATCGTGAGTTTTCATGAAAAGGTATTATAATGAATTTTCTCCTCTGGTTGTTTCATTTATGAGCCCCGCGCTTGAAAGCCTCGTTTATGCTTTATACAGGCTAAGAAAATTATTACCGCCGAATGTTCTATAAATCGACAATAGAGTTAGAAAGCACCTACGTTTTAAATATACGATTCGCCTACATATTTGCGAAGTTTGCAATCCCTTGAATTCAATCACAAACAAAAATGCAATTTTCAAGAGAAATATTAGGAGATTATTTCTCTAAATAAATAAACCATAACAGCGTTAATCTCAAGTGACAAGTATGGTCCTGTATATTTTCTGCCTGTACAGTACATTTTTACGCAGCATCGCGTTCATTTGTCACGTCATTGTACATACAGTTTCGTATCGGTGACCGATGAACCGTTGTATGCAATTATGAGCCGTAAATTATTATAGTGGCTTTTAGTTAGAAGTAAGATTGTAGAAATGTATTATAGGTTTTTACAGCGCCCTTGAGGTGATTTTTCACATGAACGGCGCTTTACAAGTCATACAAATATTATTATTATTTAATTGTATTTACATCAGCAATTCGGAACGTACAATGACCGAAATTCACACTATAAACTACACTCTCTAACAGCCAGACGTAAACTTTCTGATTTATTACTTTTACACAAAATTATACACTCATCAGTTGATACACCAAACATTTTGTCCCAAATTAACATGAACACATCATCAAGAAAGTCAACAAGGAGGATGAAAGACATTTTCTATATTAAAGCCTACCTCACAAATACAGGGTATTTCTCCCCTTTACCACGAACACTGAGAAGTTATAACGCTATACATTGCTCTAATAAAGAAATAGACATTTTTAATGACCAATTTAAACATTTCAAAAAAAAAGTTTTACCTTTTATCATATCAAGCTGATACTGTGATGAAGCCCTTTATTTATAGAGAGGCAATATTGTACCTACCAAATCAGCGTCTCACCAGTACAGGTAACAATCATAAATTGTTTATGAACATTTACCTACCATGTACTTACCTTTTACCCATTCCTACTTGTCATTCACCTCAGCTTAATTACTTTTGTTACTATCTTTTGTTATTATTATCATTTCATTTATTTGTTATTATACAATCACTATGTTAATATTATCATTTTCGATACTATGTATTTTCGTTATCACTATGTTCAAACATTCATGTATATAATTTTTTGGGCACCATGCCTGTTTTATATACTTAAATAAAATAAAATAAATAAATAAAATAAAATAAAATGCCTCTTTCCACCCTCTTTTAACCCTTTTATAATCATTCTCCATTTAAAAAAAATAAAAGAAAAATGTTTGTCATATTTATATTATTTGTTCTTCGCTGTTTTTATTAACAAGGTATATTCACAACTTCCTAAAATTATAGCTTTTTTTAAATATAAATAAATCACGTACTTTGAGAAAATTTTCCAACTTACAATAAAATCTGTGTTTTACATTAATCATTTAAAATAAAGCAGGGTCAGATTAGAGGCACTGCTGAAAACCGGCTGCATTCTCGGCCCGTTTTTCAATGGAATCAAAGTTATAAAAATGAAAAAAGATGCATAAATCCATGTACAGTCAAATTGCCTGGTTTAGTTCACATTGCTGTTATTTATAGCACTTAATACTAAATTAATTACGGCACTAGTGTCATTTACATAATTATCAGACTCACAGTCAAGTACTAAATTTTAAAAGCAATAAAGGAACTAAGTGGAGTATTAGTACTTTTCTGAGAATACCAAGTAAAAAATAAAAATGATGATATATTAAATTTGTTATTTTATTTTCAATGAGTTTATCTCCTTGTATAGTTTTTTTCGTGGGAGCATATGGGTTATAATTGATGAGTTTTTTTTAACCTTGTTCTTCTTTACAATTTATAGGTAATTCATTAAGAATGTAGTGTTTCACCATATTTATATTAGATAATTTAAATGGGACTGTTAAGACATTGTATAAGCCCCCCTTTACTCCTGTTAGAAGCTATTCTACCAAATACACCAATTGGTGTAATGATTTTTTTATTTAGTTTTTCTACGTGCTATTTAAAGGTCAAATGTTTGTCAATATGTGTCTCAGGTATTTTCAGTTTATAATAATAATAATAATAATAATAATGTGGGGAGGATAGTGCAATCCCACACGTCCCATAAAGTTGTACATATTTACACAACAGATAAAGTAAAAAAAAAGTAAATAGAACAAACAAATATAAAAGACATAAGCGATAATAGAAATAAAATAAATTATCAATTATAATGTAGGAGTTAGTTGTTATAATAGCCCTGATGAAGCTCGAGATCGAGCGAAACCTGGTTGGCTTTTAAATATCAATTATAATAAAAAGTGGTGTTTTACAAAGTGTGTTCTTTCATTTAATATATAATGTCACACCACAAAGTGTTTGCTTCCTTCGATAAAATTATAATGTAGGACGTGGTCCGGAGTGAGCTCGGGCCCAGCGCTCGCTCAGGAGTGGCGCTTGGTGCTGGAAGGCTGCGATCACCACTGTGTTATCGGAAGCCATTAGCCGCATCCTGGCTCCAGTGACCCGGTGTCTCATCAGACCGGCGAATCCGTGTAGTCCTAGCTCCGTAAACATTGAAGATGCGCTGCTGTATCTTCTGTATCCAAATATAATTCTGCAAGCATCATTATATTGGATCCGGAGTCGTTCTATTGAGCTGGTACGGTAGTGACACCATGTTTCACATGTATATAGGTTAGTGCAAAATGCATTGAACAAAGTTCTAGAATGTCTAGGTTTCTTTCTTCTGTTTGAAATGGTTTAGGCGATGGCTTTATTTTTTAGGTGAGCTTAAGATTATGTAACCGGTTTTAAATAATTTATTTATTGATTATTTCTTTGCATGATAGGTGTTATTGTTTTTAGTTCAATTTTTAACCTCACTAGGACAGACCTGTGTTGAGATTAATCTATATTTATAAAAAAATCTTGCGTGGGTGTATATTAAATATATGAGTAAGTATATGAGGTGGCTTTGCATTGCTATATTAAACATTGACAATTGTTTGAAACTTTCAAAATACCGTCTTTAAATCCCTAAGTTTTTTAAAGGTTTTTGGATTATAACAACCACATGACAATACGAGTAGGTACATCGGAAAAGTTTTTTAATCATTACCAAAACTCCTGCAAAATTGTCAAAAATGTCAATATTTGAGAATAACATTATAACAGCAAAACAATGATTGTTAAAACAAAATTCAATTTTCGAAACCCTTTAATTTAAGGAATTTATCTGAAATACTCGCGCTCTTTGAATCGAATTGAGAGTTATAGATATTTTAAATAGGATCTATGTTCGGTACCAAATTTGATTGATTGTTCTTACAATATAAAAAAATGAATATTTGTAATATACGAAAAATTAATTATAAAAAAAAAAAATTGTAATAGGTGGCATGCGAGCTGTTTGAAAACTGAATGTACTGGGACTGAATATATGGAACGCACGAGTGAGTGGCGGGACGAGGGAGCGGGATAGGGGATGGAGAAGGCGGCGAAGGTGTAAGGGAGGGATCGCGGGAGGGGAACGGGGACGCGCGGGAATATGGCGTTGCAACGCTTGCCGGGAACCAGCTAGTAATTTTATAAAGTAGTAAAAATAACACAAAATAATATATAATACATATGAAAAAATATATGTAAATAATATATTCTGTAAGACAAAGACATTGGAGGTTGCCCACCACTTTCCCACGGCGTTCTAAGGAAACGGATGGTTTCCTCCTTCACCGTACTCGTCAGGACTCTTATTTTTTTATTTATAAAGAAGCTACTTTTTATTTAAAATGACTCTAGACCCCCAATGCCCGGGCATACATTGTTAGCAGGCAGTATGCGAGTGCGTACATGTTGTTAGTTATTTATTTCACAGTATAACGTCTCATCGCCGCCACCTGATGTAGCTGAAATTAAAGTTTGTTAATATGTAGGGAGAAAAATTAATAGAATAAAAAAAAATACATATTATGATGAGATTGTTTGATTTAACCAAAGCAGCTGAGCTACAGTCATCCGGCAGTCCCGTCGAGGATAAGCGGAGCCATCAGTTCAGTCGCAAGCGAGACTTGGTGTCCGCGCCCCTAAGCCGGCTTCCCGGTAGGCCCTCGAAGAAAGTGTTGGGATTAAGTGCGGAAAGACCTAATAGGCCAGTGCAATTAGCGCAAAAAAGGGGGTCGCGATCGGAATTATTCCGGTAGTCCCAATTTTTTTATATGTTTTATATACTCATCTTCTGATGAAGAATCTGAGTTTTCGACCTTGGGTCACTTGAGCTTTCGCCGCCATTTTGAAAAAACTAGCCGAAATCGAGCCAAAATCTAGTTTTCCTCAAATATCTCGTTTCCAATAAAAATTTAGGGTAAAGTTGCTTCACAAGTTTAGTAGAACATAAAATTACCTACAATTTTTATTTAAAAAGTTTTATTCTATCTCTAATAAATATTGCGATATGCAGTCGTAAATATGTGTATAATTTTATAAAAACAGGTAAATTGCTCGATTTGGTTTAGTTTTTTGTGCGTATCTTTTTTCCAGTACAATTTTGTGAAAAATTATTGATTTCAATTTTGTAGAAAATAAAATTTCTAAAAAGACCTGTAATTTTTATTTTTTTGTAATTTTTTTTTACTTATATAAAGTATAAAAAAATATCGGAGTGAAAACAGAAAATTTATCACGATTTATTACCATGTTATACGATTTTTGTTTACATTACATTTTAATATATTGTTATATTTTTAACATATTATAACAAATAAAAGAGAGTGGGAGGTACCCCCTCTCCAATCCCCCGCGGTTCCCTGTAGTTGCCGCCAATTAGCAACTCCAGGACGGGCCATCAGTGTTGCCAACTCTGCTCCTTTAGAGCTACATTTAGTTCTAAATTCAGGTCGTCAGATCCTAAAGTGTGGTATAGCTTCTTACATAGTTTTTCTCATATAATTTAGATCTTTTTAAATACAAACAAAAATAATATTTTAGAAGTTTTTTCTACGAAAATCGGTTATTTTTGTATGGAATTTTTTTTTTCTCACAAATACTCTATAGCCGCCAGTCCCTGATTGATGTACTGAACATTTTAAAAGAAAACGGACCTACTTCCCAGCTGTGGGTTCAGTTCTTCCAGATGACTGCACTGATTGAGCTGTATATTGAAGCGGAACGTGCTGGAAATTGGGAGCTCCATCTTGCAACAGTCCAAAAAATGATACCTTTTTTTCACGCAGCCGCCCACTTTAATTATGCCAAAAGTGCACATCTGTATCTCCAAGATATGTTGACATTGAAAGAGAAGATGGATCCAATAGAATATGAAAGATTTACCAAAGAGGGTTTCTTTACGATTCGACGATCTCATAAATTTTGGTCAAGGATTTGGTCTAACATGACAATCGAACAAACTCTGATGAGATCGATGAAAACATCTGGAGGTTTGACCCAAGGACGAGAAATCACAAACAGTTCTATTCTTCGTTGGACTGCTGGATTTCTTTATCTGCATACTATTTGTGAGGGTATTGAGTCATTCTGTGGAGTTGAATCAGGAACGTCAGAGCAACATGTAGAGATGAGGCCTACACGAATTAAGAGGGATGACAAAGACGTTCAAACTCTCATTGATTGGTTTTCTTGCCATGAACCATTTCCTAAAACAAACATGATTATGTCCATAAGCAGTGGCATTGTCGGGGATAGCAAAGTAACTTATCACATGGCTGAAAAGATGGGGAAATTTGCTATGTCTAAATTCGTCAACCAGAACTTTGGAAACCTACACTTAAAATGTAAGGATGCGATAGTTTCTCTTACAGCGGTTACCAGCAGCATAAAAAATCAGGGTGTGACTGTGACAATAGATCCATTAATGCTATTCCATCATATGTGTATTGCCAAAAAGTCTGAAATTGAACTTAAAGAATATTTCCATATGAACTATCTCCGGTCCCACTGTCTCTTTTCTCAGAGGAAGGCATGCGCAAAGGAACCAAATCCATATTTTACTCATCGTTCAATCCTCTACCAAATAACATAGAACTGGGAGGCAGTAAAATACACGTAGTTGATGGGGGATATTTACTGCACACATTTGTATGGGGTCGTGCACAACCTTTTTCAATCATTTTTCAGCAATATGTCAGGTATGTACAAAATCATTATGGAGCTAATGCGGTAGTGGTATTCGATGGATACCCAGATTCGGTTGAAAAGAAAAGCACTAAGGGTGTGGAAAGAGCACGGCGTGCCAGAGTTACAACTTCTGCTGAAGTTTTGTTTTATGAAACCACTCACCCACAAGTGCCACAGGAAAAGTTTCTGGGAATGAGAAGAACAAGTCCCGTTTTGTTTCCCTACTCGGAGCCTCATTTGAACGATCGCAAATAACGGCAGTACAAGCTGAAGAGGATGCTGACGTTCTCATAATGACCACAGCAAACTCATTGTCATCTCAACATGATGCAGTCATAATCGTTGGTCAGGATATCGACCTGTTGGTACTCATCACAGCTCTCTCACCTTCAAACGTATATTATCAAAAAGTCGGTAAAGGTAAGTCACTTAACGCGTTGTACTCCAACAAATGTTGAAATAGTAGAAAACATTTTATTCATTCATGCCATAAGTGGCTGCGACACAATTGGTGCTCCGTTCGGTCAAGGCAAAAACAAATTTTGTAATATTCTTCTCAAGAACCACTCAGTGAATGAACTTGTTCGTGTATTTCAAGATCCAGAAGCAAAGCGAGAAACAATCACTTTGGCTGCCGAACAATTCTTTGCACTTTTGTATGGCGGCAATGAAAATTAAATTTGGAAAATTTAAGGTAGGTACATTCTTTTTGTCAAGGGGTGAAAAAGAAGAAATTCAATTTATCCAGGCTACCACCCACCAAAGATGCAGTCCAGCAACATTCTTTAAGAACATACTTGCAAGTGCAAACTTGGCTTGGTCACCATAAAGATCCAACTGAATGGGGATGGAAGAAAGATGCTGTTGGGTTACTAACTCCAGTACCAATGCTGAAGGAGGGTGCACCTCAGGCGTGGCTGAACTTTATTTCATGCACAATGCAAAAAAGGTTGCGCTGGAAAGTGCACATGTAGAAAGTCGGGTTTGAAATGCTCCCTACTCTGTATTCACTGTAATGGCAGCTCTGTGCTGCCAGAATGCTGTGGGAGCCTTCGTTCATGATGATGACGAGGAATTTGGTGGGCCAGTCACCACAAATACGGCTGATGAGACATAGGAAGACTATATTGAAGTTGTTCGGGGCCCGTAAGTTTCATCGTTAGTCAAAAGTGATAAATTTAAAGAAAATATTTTCTTTTTTTTACGGCATCTATGTAACTTAATTAATTTTTTTTTATTTGTATGTTGTGATTACATTGGTGATTAATGTTGCTGTTATGTATTTTGCATGTTATTACAACAATAATTGTTTTAAAAAAAAGAATAATAAAGATATGCCAAGATTAAAACACTTTTCTTCTGAATCAATTTTTGACCCAATTTTTGTGTAATTTTTGTGTTAGAACCTGGATACTCATTGAGTTTTTATGAAATTTTAAACCTACGTCTTTTATGAAATTTTATTCTCTACAAAATTAATATCAATAATTTTTTCACAAAATTGTTTTGGAAAAGAGATACAAACAAAAAACCAAACCAAGTCGAGCAATTTAGCTGTTTTTATAAAATTAAACACATATTTACGACTGCATATCTCAATATTTATTAGAGATACAAGAAAACTTTTTAAGGAAAAATTGTAGGTAATTTTATGTTCTACTAAACTTGTAAAGCAACTTTAGCCGAAATTTTTATTGGAAACGAGATATTTGAGGAAAACTAGATTTTGGCGCGATTTCGGCTGGTTTTTTCAAAATGGCAGCGAAAGCTCAAGTGACCCAAGGTCGAAAACTCAGATTTTACATCACGAGATGAGTGTTTAAAACATATAAAAAATGGGACTACCGGAATAATTCCGATCGCGAATCGCTAATTGCACTGGCCTATAAAGACACTAGGGATAAAAGAGAGCAACGGGTCACCGGAGGCAGGGCGGAAGGGCTCCGGTCCGCTACGGTTGGTCTTCTGGCCCGCTCATGGCGACGGGGGAGGCGCGGGCGGGTTGTGCAGCCGGCTACCTTGGGAGTCATCTTCTCGGTTGTTGCACGGACATAGTGTCCATAGTCCACCCCCTAAAGACAAAGACAAAAAATCATACAATATAATATTACGCTATTAATTTAGAAAGGACAAGGGTGAAAAATGTATATTTTTTAGGTTTGGTAAACATACTAAGTAATGGGGAATAAATAATTTTCCTTACTTTATTAATTATTCCCCACTACTTAGTATGTTTACCAAACCTAAAAAATATAACGCACTTAAATGAGTCATAGCAATAACGTCATTCTAAATCAATTAAGAAAACCCTTACACTTAGTGCAAGGCAAACCAAAGGGAAATCTCCGAATCCCACATTAGCACTCTCTCAATTAGTGTCTCTACAAATTGGTTTAACCGGTAATAAATCAACTTAGACACCTTCAAAAATTGACATTTAAAATCTTATAAATAAGTCGTCCGTACGTGGCTTCACCACAGTTTGAAAATGACCTTACAAGTCGAAACAGCTGTAACTAAAACACTAACCAAAAAACTTGCAGAACTCGATAATAACATAATCAAATTTAATTTTAATTAAATTTCTAAAAATTAAAATGGAGTTCTACGAATCTAACACAAAAACAATTAATAAGTATTTTTAATAACCCAGTTCTCGTATGAAGATCCATTTGCGAGTTAGAAATCTGCTTTTTTTTAAATTGTTCAAGAATGGCAGATTTGCTTATAACTGCTTTTCTATAATAACATAATTACCTCCTTTTAGACAGATCAATGTGCCTTAATGCATTAATAGTCTAAGTGGACTTCTACAAATTCAAAACGAAAAAAAACTTTTTATTGACCAATAAAAACTGTGAAATTTTTTATGTGATATTAAGATATCTAAATGTTCTCCAAATTAGCCTAAGTAGCTTGTGCCACGTAAAAAGGCTTAACTTGAAAGCGTTGAAGCTTGGAATGAACGTTAAAAAAGCTCGTCGCCCTGTCGCTAAGCCAAAGTTCTTTTGAAATCTCGTTTGAAGGAAAAATCTTTTTTTGGAATGACTCCAACGCAATTTAATTTTAGTGAAATCATAGCACAGATATAAAATGAAAGAAGGTTTCTTATAATAACTGTTAAGATAGCGTATTTCGTTGGTTTTAAGGTGGTATCATTACAAGACGCCATCAATAATAATTAAGCATCTTCAAAATTGAAAGCAATTTAAGGAAAAACATGGGTCTTATAATCGACGCAAGAGTAATAATTCCTTTCAGGCAGTGTGTGAAAATACTTAGAATTCAGAATTTTTTTCACTAATTATCTAGAGCGAATAAAAAATCGGTTTCCAATTTCTCGTGCAAGTCGCCAAGCGCGCTATTTTTTAAAAATTGGATTTTACTTTTTTTATGCAAGTCCCAGCTGCTCCCGTCCGGAGCCATTGAGACTATGGCATCCCCAATTAGGGTATGTGTGAGGCTAAGGAATTGGGGAGAGGAAGGAGATGGGGAAAAGGAAGGCGAGGAATTTGCCTGGCTATTCAGATTTATTCACCAAACACGGCTAAAGCAATTTTAATCAACGAGTATTTCGTGAGGTTGAAGGTGGGGAGGGGAAGGAGAGGGGGAAGAGGAATACGAAGAAGTGACTGGCTATTAAGATCTAGTCACCAAACACGGTTGAACCCATTTTAAGCAATGTTTCAATTCTGAATGGTGGTCTTACACCAGGGTGATACTGAGAGTATTTTCAATTTGGAATGTGACGCGAATAAGCTATTTATTATTTTTAATGAATTAATTGTACATAAAATAACACAAATTAATCAAATAAAATTATTTGCCCACGCCGGGATTCGGTTCCGCGACCTTGGGATTGCTAGTCATTCGAGCTTCGGATTGCGAGTCAAGAGCCTCACCCCTCGACCACGGAGGCCGTCAAAAATCTAGTTGTAAGCTTATTTATTATAATGTATAGTTATAACGAGAATGGTGAAATATGAAATATGGTATAGTTTATCCATAGGATGACGTATATTTTCGAATTACGATATACTCGTATTTCCGAGTTTAAATCGGTACTCGAACCTATGAATAGTGGCTATATATCGAATAAGGTTTACGGACGAGTTTTCTACCTATTTCCGACCTATTTATTTTTTTAGTTTATTAATTAATATTCGTTATCCTATAGATAGGTTATCAAGAGGATGATGAAATACCTACCCCTTGAGTGTATCAACCTCTAGAGTAGGTATTCACCAGATGTCTTTTGAAATAGCTTTAGCTGAATGGACAGATATATACTTTTTACAATAATAATTCGCATTCACCCTTTCTATTCCTTTCCACCTCACAAACGCCAACTCAGGATGAACAGTATAGCACAGAAACAATGACTGCGGCCATTGGAAGGAAATCCTGTGCGGTATTCACATAAAAAACTGTTTTGAATTAAGGTGCTTCTCTCAAATGTAGGATTAATAATTATCGACCGGCAATAATATTTTATTGAGAATTCTCGAGCACAATCGACATACCGCGCGCCGTCATTACCGGCGGTCTTAATGACGTCATTTGTCCCGACCATCAGTGGATCGGCCAACTGTAGATTCGTTCATTTTATAGTGGCTTCTCTTAACCGCCTTCAGCTTCTGATAATTATTGCGATTACCTTCACTTTGTTGATAATGCCGTTTAGTCGTTGAGATAGTACGAAGAATTATCAAAAAGAATGATATGAAATCAAAAAACGTTAGTTAAAGAAGGTACCTACTCATAATAGTAGATACTTTCATTGGTAGATTCTCTCATTGGTAGATACTGCGGTAGATACTTTCAGTGGTAGATACTCTCCGTGGTAGATAGTCTCAGTGATAGATACTATGGTAGATACATTCATTGGTCGATACTCTCAGTGGTAGATACAGTCAGTGGTAGATACTCTCAGTAGTATATCCTCTCAGTGGTAGATACTATGGTATGTGCCAGAATGAGAGTACGAGAGTATCTACCAGTACGAGAGTACGATAGTATCTACCAGTACGAGAGTACTGAAAGTGGTAGGTACTGAAAGTGGTAGGTACTGAATGTGGTAAGTACTGAAAGTAGTAGATACTTTAGGTGGTACTCTCAGTGGTGGATGCTCTCAGTAAAGATACTATGGGAGATACTTTCAGTGGTCGATACTCTCAGTGGTAGATACTCTCAGTGGTGAATCCACTCAGTTTCAATTTAAATATCAGTGGCAGATACTTTATGTGGTAGATACTCTCAGATTCTCAGAGATGGATACTCTCAGGGGTAGATACTCTCCGTATACTCTCAGTGGTATATATTCTCAGTGGTAGATAAGACATAAGATATTAAGACCCTCAGGGGTAGATACTCATAGTATCGTCCAGATAAAAGAAAAATATTCAAATACGAAAAGTTGGCGTTGCTTCAAATGACTGATGTCATGTTTGGTGAGTAAATACCCAGTTACTTCCGAAACTCCCTCTTCCCCGTCTCCTTTACTTCCGCATTCTCTACAACCTCGCAACTTTGGGGATGCATAGACTACTGGCTCTGGACTCTGGACAGTCGGAAGCAGTTTGGAAGCGACCCTTGTGTGGTATTCACCTAAAAAGACGCTTAGATTGATTGGGTATATGTAGCGAATAGACAGAGAATTTGGTACCAAGTACCTATAAGAAAAATGCATTATGAGGACGAGGTGGGTGGAATAAGATATTGTAAAGAAAACATGATAGTGTATAGCCTAGTGAGAGTTCCTATCTTTTATAAAAAAAGCATGCTAATATAGTAACAAATTTTTTATTAACACATTTTATTACTTGTGTGAAAAAACCAAAATAAGTTTATTTTTGGTGTGTTCGTGACTTTGGTCAACGATCTTCTGTGCATAAAAGTCACCATATAACCTGAGAAAGGGCCATTCTCTATTCTAAGGATTATTTACATTGCAAATGTACTTAAGGACGACAATGCGCTGCCACCTGGCCCCATATTTCTCAATTTCCCGTTCCGCCATATTTTCTGGAAACAATTTGAACCGACGACCGACGGCACCCCAAAAGCTCTCAAACTATAAGCTCTCATTACTGACCCTCGTTTTAGGAAAACTACTGCTGAGTAGGTAGAAGAGAGTCGTCCAATGAATATTAATTATAATATAATATATGCTTGTCATTGACGTAGTATTTGATTGATGATGCTTGTGCTTTAGTGATGACAAGTTATTTTAAAGAAGTTTTGAGACTGAACACGCATAAAAGTGTATCATTGGCCATGCCATTGGACTTTTAGATATTTCTGTGATTGACGTGAAATTATGGTGTTGGATTAGGGAAAATTAAATTGGAAATTTGGGTAAGCACTTCTTATAGAAGAGTGAATTATATTCTCTGGAATGCCGTGGTAAAAGACTACAATTCAGAATTATTGCACGATGGTCTTTGATGCGTCGCTTGACTTCGTTTTAACTACATATGTTTACTTTCGAGTTTAAATTAAAACATCCTGGTACATAGGTACTTCCCAAGCTTCCGGTGAAAATTTATCAAATTGTGTTCTCACAACTTTAATGAAGTTATGCTTGTCACTTATTAACAGTTTGATCAACATTTGGAACGGGCCAATAATCGACGTTCAAATGAAACAACGTTCAAACAAAATCGAATGGCGCTGATCATCGATGGAGTTCAAAGATTCCATGCCATCAAGTCAACTCCACACCTCTTTGAAGAGTCATTAAAAGCTATAATTTTTTTTTAATAGCCCGCAACCAAACCTAATGTAACCTATTTAACCAATTTTTTAAGGTATATTTTTTCATCGTGTTGAGGTGATTTAATTCTGATTTGTCCGGTCACTGTTACAAATACTTCAACCTTAGTATAGTGATGATCAGTTCTATCATCGTTCTGCAGTTTATGCTAGGTTCGGGACACATAGTGTCGGTTACGACGCGTGCCGAACACAGCCGATCAGAGAAGGGCAAGTCATTCCATTTTGCGAGAGCTCGCCAGACAAAACCTAGCTAGCAAGATATAAGGACGTGTGTCTTCTTAAACCATGTTTGTGTTGTGCCTAAAAATAATAAACAGTCCATGTGATTTTAAAGAACCAAAGTCTTTTAATCAAATAACATGAGATAAGGTACAGTGCTAATAGTACAGACAAATATCCATGTAAGAATTACAGAGAGAGAAACATTAGAGTACATACACTGGTCGGTTTCCGGACCACCTGGACCATACAAAGCGTCAAGTTCCCACCCATTTGTCTCATGTTTAATAATCTGTTAGCAAAGTCATAATTTTTATTTTTTTAATTTAGTTTATTTGGAAAACAAAGAAATATTAATTTTTTATTAAAGTAATTTCATATTACGTGGTTCATTAACCAGCGAAGTTTTCCAGAACCAGTAAGTACATAGGTACTCGAATATATAAAAACATACATTTTAACATTACAGAAAACATAAAGTGGTAGAAAAAGAAGAAAAAAACATAATGAAGAAATAAAAAACACAGATTAAAGAATGTAGGATACGTAAAATCAAATTAAACTATGAACCTATACAAAAATAATAGATTTCACACCATAAGACAATGTTCAAGGATAAATATGATTAAAAAAAAGAGGAACAACACAATAAGATTGAGAAATTAACACACAGCGTGGCAGAGGGATAGTTTATAACAATTTGTTATAATTTTTTCTTTTACACATTTGGTAAATTGAGCTGAGTAAATAGTAAATAGAAAATATCAGCGTCTGAAAACATATTATTGTATTTTGTGCACGTCCTTCTGAGAAATGAATGTTGTGTGTTGCACAAGCTAATTTTTCATGGTATCAGGAGAATTTCACATATTGTCAGGTTGTTTCATTTAGGAATATTTGATTTTATTATAACAAAATAATAAATAAGCTAGTTCAAAGAATGTGCGACTAATTTCTTCTAATGAGAGAACAGGATTAGAGAGAGAAGATAGTGGATATAAAATGAGTATGCACATTTGTCCAGTATCTCGTTACAACACACAACACAGATAATATCACATATTAATCCATCATCCTAATCCGCAAATTTAACATACTAATTTGGGATGTTAGTGGAGGAGTGAGTCGGTAAGTATTGTGAAATATTTTTTCGTAAAGTGTAACATTATTCAAGTCGAATTGACAATGAAATTTTAATGCAAAATTGGAACTGCTTATGGAAACTACTTATCATATCAGACCAAGGTTAACTTATCGAAAAAGTAGAGCGGTGATTGGCTAAAAATTCGTGACGTATCTTGAAGTCCATGTTATACTGGGAGATTTGAATTAACTGCAATTCAAGTAGTAGTGTTTTACTTTAAGCTACGTTGCGCGTTCGAAATTACGAGTTTTTTTTCGAAGAAGGCCCGTACGAGCTGACCTTGTTCAACGAATTTTCTACGGATCTTGATAGCAAGCGATAAAGCAGGTACAAACATTATTTTTTGAACTAATAATTTATTCGAAAAGCGTATTTGTTTTATTCTAATAGTTGGCAAAAGTTCAGATGAATTAATAGAGAGAAGATAGATTACTGAGAAAATGCGTGCGGTTTCACTGTTCCTAGGTCCGGTAGACATAGCGGCATAGCAGTGGACATAGCGGGTATATATGTATATATGTATATTCTTCGAATTGCTATCCTTTTCATAAGTGGGCCCATATTTTCTGATCGATTAGTATGAATATAACGTGTCTTGTATTTTAAGTTACTAATATTTGACATACAATTTTGTTCTTTTGAATAGCAATGATTCTGAGGCAAATCCAATGATCCTGGCGGCCTACGTGATCGAGGGACAAGACAGTTGATTAGCAATATGTATGCCGCGGTTCAAATCCCGGCGTGCGAAAATAAATTTTATTTTAATTTGTGTTATTTCACAATAATCATCAGTACCTAATATTTGCGGCACGTTTCAGAGTGGAAGATACTCTCAGTATCGCCCTAATGTACGACCAAAATTAGAATTTAAACGTTGCTTGAAAAAGCTTTAGCCGTGTTGGTTACCAGATCTGAATAGCCAGGCGCTACCTTCAGCCTCACAACATACTCAAATTGAGGATGCCATAGATTGTTAAAGAAAATATTATAAATTCTTTCAGATTTCATAATTTCAAAATTTTAACGTTTTTAAACTTTGAGAACACCATTTCACCAGTAAAAAAAAGCATCCATGTACTAAGGTAAGTAGTTGTACTTACCGAGACTCTTTGTATGTTGGAAATATTGATGTGTTTCACACCCGGCTTTACAGCTAAAGAGGTGGCTGGTTATTGATTCACCGTACAGAGTAACAGAGGTGTGCCCGGGGTGCGCCACGCCACCACCGGGTGTCTGTACCGCCTGCATGCCGGGCCCTATCTGCCTGTTCAATATTCAGGGGGTATTTACATTTACATTAGTGTAATTCCTTGTAAAAATACAACGCAAAAATGATGGTTAGAGGTTATATGGCAGAGGGCAATCGTGAATCATCGATACACTGGTAGATAGGTACTCTCAGTATGGCCGGGTGAAAGAAATCCATTCAGATTTGAAACGTTGTGTTGCTTACAACGCGATAGACTATTTCTATAGTGATATATCTAAAACATCACACATTCCTAAATTGACTTTAAAAAAAAAATTTCAACACAAATTTGTTTTAATGCAAATGGATCAAGTAAGTAAACAAACTTACTAACAGGGTTTTCGAAATTCTTATAATTCAAGTATATAATGCGTGCTTGTGATTCTCTTACACTAACACTAACTTCTTAAAAAAGCACCTTTTCAACTTATTTCCATAATTTTTTGTTTGTGTACGTTATATTAAGTTTTAACGTTCAAGTATGACAATTTATATAAGTGGTTTCTCTTTTTAGCTAGGAACTTAACCAAATTATTATTGACGAATTTATGTCACTAATTCAAAATCCGCATTTTTTGTGTAGCAAAACGACATCGAATGGTTTAAACCCTAACCTTTTTGGGATTGTTGGGAGACGGGTTTGGGTACCGCCGCCCGGGGATTTTTTGGATAACCGACACCCTGCCATAGGTCACCCCAAGTGTTTCGCTACGTTTCGTGAATTAGCAGGGGTGCCCGGTTTCACGGGGTGAGGTTTGTCTAGGTCTTGGCGGCAGATGCGTTTTCGGAAGATTTTTTATTTTATTTTTATTTATTCTTTATTCATAAAAAATATCTTAGGTATACAGTTTTTACAAGTTTTTCGGCTGCCACACGACGAACACGACCGTTTTATGGAAGACTGATTGAGGAAAATCTTTTGACTTCTCCAGCCTTCTTTCTTTTCAAGAACTTCTTCTCCTCCCTTTCCCTAAAAGACCCTCCACACAGCATCACCAAAGATGGATTGATCTGGAGGAATTCTTTCCAAGGCCTTCATTGCACACTTTTCAATTATCTTTTTTTTCTTAAGCCCCTCCCCCATCCCAGAATTTTCATCAGGCCCAAGGACAATCTAATAATGCTATTGATTCATATTGGGCGAAAAGTCAGCTACCAAATGAAATATTTTGTCACATAATCTTTTGAAATTTAAAAAAAGCGGAAATGTACATGCACAATGAATGTCCATCGCCCACCAAATCGTCTCCCAAAGCATTTTTAACTCTTGAACGAGCCACAAACTACTCAAATCGCCCACTGGTGTTCGATATTGCCCAGGTTGGGAATCACTGGTTTAAACTGGGTTTGTTGCCAGATAAGGATAGCTAGGTCCCCACTAATTTCAAACTCACAACATACCCCGGCTGGGGATGCCATAGTCTCATTGGCTCCAGGAAGACACTTGCGCGGTATTCACATGTAAAATGTTTACTTCTTCATCATTCATTTCATACGTTTTATATGAAACGAAAAAGATTGAAAAACATGCTTTTTTTACAAATCGTACTTTTCGAATTTTTTTGAAAAATGAGCTAAATCTTCTTTTAATAAATGTTACGTGTAAGTAATATTATTTATTTGTTTTTAAGTTTAATTTGTTGGACTCCATTTTAATTTTAATAACATTTATTTTATATATTCAATTATATTATTATTTAAAAAAAAACAGTTTATTTATAAACAAGTTCTGCTTTGTTCATAATTTTTTTTTTTATTCCAGTTAAAGAGAAAATTATATTTTCACTCATTTAACTATAAATAATTAAATGCATTAAATTAAACTAAATATTACAATAAAGCGCTATTCTATTTCATTACTTTGTTTATCAAGAATAAACATTAATAATATTTTTTTTTTTGACCCAGCTTTTTTTCGTTTTATGTCGTTTGGGATTATATAAGTTGCCCCCCTCGTAACTAATGGATTGTTTACCATAGTTAGTGCAAATGCGGATTTATTTTGTAATTATAATAATTATTATACTCGTACGTGACAGCTGTTTCGCCTTCTGAAGGCATTTCAAACAGTGGTTAGACCACTTTATTATCATTATTATTTCTAGATGGGTTATTATGAAGAAAAACTAATTGCTTATATCTTTATAACCCTTATTGATTTCCGAATAAAATGTCGGAGTAATGGTTTTTACCTGTTTAAAGTTTCCCCTGTTACTGAATCGTTTAAATTTAACTAAAGGTCGTTAAGTGAGTTATTCCAAATGACGCGTAAAAATAATTATCTACGTAGCCGAACTTGTTTAAAAATAAACAATTTTCATTAATTAAATAATAATATTATTGAATATGAAAATTTTTTTTTTAACTAGTAAGAGAAATAGAACAACAGATTCTTATGCAGGTACATGCTCAATCGAGATTTACTCAACGGTATTATGCAAACTGTCATAAAAAACTTACTTGAACTCAATTAAAGTTATAAAACCTTGGTTGTTCAAAGAAAGCGTTCACAGAATAAAAGCATTTAATTATTCTCTTTTACTTTGTCTTTCATAACTAGACCACTATTTCTTGAAAATATGTACCTATATATATATATTTGCTGAGGCAGCAAAGGTAGGTCAAAGTATTGCAGCGAGAGTCGATGCGGTCACAGAACTTACACAGATCCATTGTTTGCTTACAGCATTCATCAAACTCATTATGCGATTTTAGAGAAGAAATACTGAAATATGAATTCGAAAAAAAACCTTACTTCTTGATGAAAGAAAGAACATACTGCAAAACTTTTGAATAACTATAAAGACTGTTCGAATGTTCATATTCGATGAATTTAATTTCTTGTTCTATAAAACAGGAAAATCAAAAGATATGATTTTAGATTTTCACTGCCAAAAGTATTTTTGTTATTTATTTTTGGGGTGTTATACCGTGTTGCGCTACCTCCTCCTTTAGCCAACGTTTCGGACAGCGTTACAGTGTCCATCATCAGGGCAGATATGTAATTTGTAGTGGTGAAATGTGTGCACATGTACTTAGAAGCGATACCGTGTCGCCAGATCCACTTCACTACAATCTGGTATTACAGTATACTTCACAATGGTTTTTTTTGCTTTTAGCTTTGGTGTAGCCGTCAATTACCGGATACCAAGAACTATGAGCCTAGCTCCGTCGTCTATTAATATTAATTGGGTTTTTGTCGATTTCAATGGCCTCCGTAATGAGGCTCTACGGGTTTTGGGTCTTATCAGGACTTCAGAAACAAATTCAATCCAACAAATCCAAAAAAAAAAAACAAAAAGCTGTTTCCCAGTGACGTTTCGCAAAGACATTACAGTTGGAAGTGTAGACATAAGCATCAATACTAACTGGACCATCGACCAAGTATTAACTGAACAGGTCGCGTGAATCTTAAAATTAACCCCAAAGCCAAAATTGTGTTTTGGAAAACATTTATGAAGTGTTCTCGTGATTTATTTTTAGGTTTTTATATCGTCTTGCGTTATCTTCTTCTATAGTCTAAATTAGGCTAAAAATAAATCTCGATGATACTTTTGAAGTGCTAGTAGTAATCATAGTAATTATAGTAGTCGAAAGATCAGAAAAAGTAAAGTTTTTACCTTTGGTGGTCGGCAAGGAAAAGATCTGTGAAGTTTATTTTTCAAACACGAAATATTTTAGGTAGGGGTTCTCAGGGACTTTATCATTAGCATTTGAGTTATGTGAATTAAAAAAAAAACTTTATTGTAGACGACGCGGCGGGCGTATTGATAAAAGTAAAAATTGGTAAAAAATTACAAATCTTTATAGCGAAACAATTACGTCATGCAAGGATGCAACAAATTTCGACGACACTTTTGCCACAAAATTAACGATGTTGGCTGGTTTCGCTTTCACGTATATTTTTAGAAGCTTATACAACAAGTTTACATCAAGTTGGGTTGTTAAGTTCATACCGACGTTAGTGACGCGACGCTTTTCAGATTTGCTATTGACCGAAATATTTACAACGGAGGTACGAGTAGCATGGGATTTTAGCGATAACTTGGTGCTCTGTTTTATATTGTAGGGTTTTGCATTTATATTTAGGTTTTCGAAGTGAGGAATCGGAATTCGCTGGGGAGTTATTGTGAAATTACAGTTTGCTGGTGTTATTTTTATATGAAACTAGCTGACCCGGACACGCGTTGCTGTGGCTAATAAAACCCTTTGTAAAATCCAACCTTTGTAACCACCGCCGTCTTTGAGTTCATCGCGTAGAAATCATCAGTGCGGTTTGCACGTGAGGTAGCTCATCGCCCATTTGATTGACTTCGACGATCTATGTCAGTTCGTCTTTTCCTTGGCTTATTAAAACAGTAAATAAAGTTCTCACGCACTGACGAACTGATGATAGAAGATTTTAAACGGTAACAAAATGACAGGTAACGTTTGACAGCGACTGAAATATGACAATCAGAATTCTTTTTTTTTTGCATTTCAATTCTGGATTACGTTGTGCTTCTGAAAGTAGGTAGAACAGTAGAACTGTTTATATGAGAAAATGAAATTTTTGTTTTTACTGTCTTCCTCCCAATTTTTTCATATTATCTCACCGTTTAAACCTTCCCTGGACTACGACAAACATTTCAAAACCAAAATCACCTAAATCGGCCCAGCCGCTCTCGAGTTTTAGCGAGACAAACGAACAGCAATTGATAAGAATAATAAGATAAGAAGATATAATGTGTATAGTAAGCTATCCGTAAAAGATAGATGTATACCTTCGCGGACTTTTTTGTAGATCTATAAAAGAGGAATATCCCACCATTAATTGTTTTGTTATGTCCCAAAAGGATTAGGCAGCGTTTTCGATGAAAGCTACCAGGCGGCTGGACTTTTTTCCGACACTTCTAAAAATTATCGTTATGTTTCAACCAATTTACACAAATCCTTGACAAATTACATACCTAAACCTTCCTCACGAAACATTCTACCTATTGGTGAAAACCGCATGAAAATCCGTTCAGTAGTTTTCAAGTTTATTGCGAACAGACAGACAGACGGCGCGGGGACTTTACTTTATAATATGTAGAGATTAGGTACGAAAAGCTTAATTTAATATTATTTTATATCGATGGACTTGTCGCATTTTGATGAAGTCGCAAACTCGGTAATTAGTGACCGACCGAAGGTTAGGTTTCGGTAAGTTTCGGCAAAAAAATTGAGTTTCAGCATCAGTTTCGGTTTTGGAAAATCTGCCGAACCTTCGGCCGCATCGAAACTCTGTGTTCGTCAATTATCACGCGTCGTTCGGCTGACTTTGGGTGAGTTCGTGGCTCGTGTGTCACCCGCCATCATCAGCTGAGTTCGCATCAGCCGGTTGAAATACTCAATTAATGAGGTTCTTCCTTTATAATGTAAGTGTTGATTATTGACAAATTTTTGTTCCAAGGAGTAAGTAACATATTTGTTAATTTTTGTTTGTTTTACAGATATTTATGAAATAAATCATTATCTTTTCACACTCCAATTATAATTTAAATTTTTTATTTTTTTATTTCATTTAATACGTGTAATAAGAATATTGTGATTGTAAACGCAATTACAATTAAAATACTTAATTAATGATGTCTGTAATAAGAGTATTGTGATTGTAAACGCAATTAAAATTAAAATACTCGATTAATAATGTCCTACCTTTATAATGAAAGTGTTGTTTATTGACAAATTTTTGTTCCAAAAGGTAAATTAACATGTTTCTTTAATTTTTATAATTTTTGATTGTTTTATAGCAGTAATATAAATGTTTTCGGCTTACTGTCGTAGTAGTAGGAGATTTTCAAATATTGTCGGGTTATTCCTAACCCGGGAATGTTTGTGTATCTTTGAAAAAAAAAACAAAATATATGTATATATATATATATATATATATATATATATATATATATATATATATATATATATAATATAAAAATGAATCGATGAATGTGTTGCTAAGCGCATAACTTTCGAACGACTGCACCAAATTGGATAATTCTTATTTTTGTGAGTTATTTATTGTCAGGACAAGGTTTTTATAAAACTTCCGATGCGTTCTGGTGTTATGAAATTTGTATAAAAAATTTGCTATTGGTGGCACGCGAGGTTTTAAAACTGAATATATGGAAAGCTGGAGGGAGGAAGAGATGGGGGAGGGGGGAGGGGGGAAGGGAAGTAGGGAGGGGGAGGGGGGAGGTAGGGTGGAGTGTGGGGGAGGGTTGGGGAAGGGGGGAGGGGGGAGGGAGGGCGGTGAGAGGGGGGGGGGAGGGGGGGAGGGGGGAGGGGGGGAGGTGGAGGAGCGGAGTGGGAACCCCCCTTACACCATGCGAGCGATAAAAGCTAGTATATATATAAATATTATTGTTAAAAAGTGAAATATGTTTCATGATATTTGAATTCGTAATGTTAGTTTTGAAATTATGTAGTATCGTAGTAAAAAATGAATCACGTAGGTTTACGGAGAGTTTACAGGAAAAGTGTTTCAACATCTAAATCATTCAGCCATAATTTTAATTCTTTTATAAATATGATATTCTATTCGTCATTTGATTTTGTTTCGGTAGAAGGTTAAATGTATAAGGACCAATAAAACTTCTGTGTGTTTGCATTTATTTGATACTGGTTTGGGGGGTGTAAAATACATTATGAGTTCTTTGGCTAAATCCATTTTTTTTTTAAGAAAATTTTGTTAGTTTTTAAATACTACATGTTCTCGTACATATTTGGGAGGCGGGAATGGGTACCGCCGCCCCGGAAACCTTTATTGGATAACCAACACCTCTGCCATAGGTCACCCCAAGTGGTTCGCTACGTTTGGTAATTTAGCAGGGGTGCCCGGGTTCATGGGCTGAGGTTTGTCTAGGTCTTGGAGGCAGATGACCAGGACACACTGAACCTCAGATTCCTACCCACCCCTTAAACCCTTTTTCTTCCCAGAACTCTCCTATCCGTCCTTTCCCCAAAAAACCTTCCATACACCATCCCCAAAGATGACATAGGTCCTGAGGGGAATTATTTTCCTCAGGGACTCCTGTGTGGAGGTAAAAAAAAATTGCCTCAGAATCATTGTCTAACAAAAACAAATATTGCCAATTTTCTTTAAAATACAATTATATTTTTTTGACTAAAAATAGACCTTTCGATTGAACACCTTTAGTAAACTTGAAAAATCGCGAGATCTGTCTCAAATTTATCAATAGAAGTTCACCTTTCAAATGGGCACACATTTATTAATTTAAAGAGAAAACAAAAAAAGCCTTTTACAGGTAAGTTGGTACTTTATCGCTTGGCGGAATTCACAAAATCAGTTCTAATTTTGAAAATTTCTAAGCAAATTTGTGTTCATTGAACGTGAATAATTTAACACATTAGTATGCTGATCACAGCGAGAGATCGGGTATGAAGTCATTTTTTTTTTTAAGTTTTCGTTTTCAAACAAGACGCGTGTAAAGGAAGAGGACGCCGATGACTCTCGCTGGGACTAGTTTATTTTACTTCACGCACCGACAACCGAAATCAGTATTTATGATTATTTTGAGTAAATAAAATAAATATGATAGGAAAAGAGATTTCCCTTTTTTTAGCACCACACAGGAGGATCCGAGGAAAAAATCCCTCAGGGCCCATGTCATCTTTGGGAATGCTGTTTGGAAGGAAATGAAAAGATGCTTTTAGGAAAATGAAGGAGAAGTGAGGAATGGGTAGGAATCTGGGGTCAACGTGTCAAGGAGTGACGGATGTATGAATCCATCCCCCCCACTGCGGTGCAAGGCGATGAGTCGAGAGGGTCCGGTTGGAGAGGTCTCCCTCAACCAATCTCCACGCAGTAGATGGGCAAACGCAATAGCGACCAAGAACTAGACAAACCTCAATCCATGAACCCAGGCACCCCTGCTAAGTCACCAAACGTAGCGAACCGCCTGGGGTGATCTATGGTAGGGGTGTTGGTTATCAAATAAATGGTTCCAGGGGCGGCGGTACCCACACTAGCCTTCCAAATTCTTAATTGGATTGGTATATATAAATAATATGAGCTTATCATCAGGGACATGAAAGATTCAATTATAAAAAGATCAGCACTGTTTATTTCGACTGGCAATGTGTACTCTGCCTGAGCACAGTCAATAATCAATATTGACAGATGGCGCGATTGGATTTTGGTCATTTTTTGTCATTTTTGTGCTTTGACAAAGGCGGACAAATGAGATTTTCTGATGGAATGTTTTTCAACTGTTAATTTGTTTTTTTTATGATTTCGCCCAAAATTTACTTAACAAGGTTACGAATTTTAATTTCGTATGTGAAACGATTGAAGCTAGATCCTTGTATTGGAAATTGGAACCTATGACTGATTAACTGATAGATGTGCGTTGTGGGCATGTTAATGTGCCCAAACTAAGCGAATCATTACTTTAGGTATTTCTTGTGAAATCAAACTCGCAAAAAATATCGTATATTCTTCATGAACACCTAATCAATTTCTTTGACCTGTCTGGGGTTTAAGAATCGCCAGGGCGACATAATTTTTCATTCAATCCCGTTCAATCACATGTCTTGGGATTACCTGCTCAGTGTTTCGAAGTGAAGATATAAAAAAAACACCCTTTTTCGTATTTACCTGTAGCGTTTAGATAATTTTTTAGGGCTTTATAAAATCCATAATAAAATGTATTTAATTTTATTTGAATAATTTTAGGAAGATTAAATCCATCAATGTTCGTTGAATATATCAGTAAGAAGAAGAGAGTTGGTTAGCATTGTAATATACCTGACTACAGTAAATTCAAAAATAAATTAAACAATAATATCTTAAATAATTTAGCCACTTAGAACCGCATTAACCTTAAATTAACAATACTTTTTCAAAAATTTATTTTATATAATTATTTTTTTATTTATATATATATATTTTTTTTTCTCTTCCCTTTACACACGAGTAGTTACACTCTTGTAAAGGTTATATATTATATACATATATATGTTTATACTGTTTCTAATCAATGTTGCATGTTAGTATTTAATGATTTGAGTTTAATCCGATTGTAACCTGAAAATGCAATTACTCATGATTATATTACATGTATATGTATATAAAAACTAATAAAAAAATATATGTTTTTGTTTGTTCGTGGAAAAATGATTAATAAATTTAAATTGCAAAAAGATGGTGATTCTGGTGATCTCTTCGGATTTTTCAGCAATACCAAAATGCATTGTTTGAAAAACTATTAAATCATCGTGCTTGACCGAACAAACCAGAGATGTCGCCCACTTGTCGGTTTGAAAGAATAGTACAGTTAAAATATATTTATTTAAAAATATTATGTGGTATGTGCAAATGACTATCTCATCATCTGTGGTTTGAATATTTTGCGATTCATTGTTAATTCTAATTTAGTTGTGTATAGTTGACAACTGACTTTGTGCGTGTTCCAAGCTGCAAGCATAAAAGGTTAGTGAATCTGTTTTTCCCTTGAGATTTTGTCAGATCGCCATTCCTTGTGATATTTTGTTCGCGGAAGTTAAATTCTTGATCAATAAAATATTTTTGAATATTAAGCTCAGAGAGTCTGGGGTTACTTACAAACCCCATGCTCGCATATTAAATTGCGAAAGTTCTAATATATCTAACCGGAACATGGAAAAGGACAAGATACAGAAAAATTAAACGGTAACAGACACAACTGGGAATCGAATCCAGGATCTCTTGTCTTACCGAGACAAATAAATGTCCAACTCGGATTTATTCTTAAATGATCAAAATATATTTCTTTTGATTTATTTGCCCAATTAACTTTCTCAGTCAAAAAAGTCAAAAAATCTCAGAGAGAACTAGAATATTTAAGATAATGCCTTTTTTTAACTAAATTACTGACTTGTGCCTTATTTTGCTTTATTTTGAGCCTTATTACTAAGTACTAAATAACAATGGAAAAAAAGAATAACCCTTTTCAATGATTCCAAATTGATCGGATACCATGTTTGGCTTTTTCGACTATTATTGGTAAACATTTTTGAATTGGGAGGTGGGTATGGATACCGCCGCCCCGGGAACCGTTTGGTGACGTAGCAGGGGTGTCCGGGTTCATGAGGTGATATTTATCCGGGTCTTGGCGGCGGATGGGCCTGTTCACCAACTGCGTAGCAGGTCGGTTCGGGAGAGACTGGTTGAGGGAGACCTTTTGACTCTCTTGGAATATCGTTTTGCACCACAGCGGGAGCGATGGATTCATACGTCATGGACACACTAACCCCTAGATTCCACATATCTTTTTCTTTCTCAGAACTTCCTCTCCTGATAAGACCTTTCAGATGCATCCCAAAAATGAAATAGGTCCTGAATTATTTTTCTCAGGGCCTCCTGTATGGAGCTAATGTAAAAAAAAACATACGATGAAGTGGGACAGTTTTAGTTTGAAAGAAAAACACTTTGTATCAGTTAGATAACGATGAGAAACCACTATCCCATTCTCCGGAAATGGAAAATAAAGCGTTTTAAAAATTATTTCGATGGAACTAAAACTTATTGTGACAGTTTTATGATTAGTAGGGCTCGGATAAATATGTATTAAAAAAATCAAAATATGTACATATAATATGGACTAAAAAATGTAAAATATGGAAAAAAATATGGAGTATAAAATAAGAATATCTTTCTCATTAAACAATGTTTATTGTGAAAAATTACTATGCAGTAACAGTTACATAATAAAAATTATAAAAAGATAGCGAATTATTCAGGTAATTCAAATAAAAAAATTAAGTTTTATTCATCTTCCTCTAGTCTTATTAAATTGATTGCAGTACACAAATCACATGCTTTTTTAAATTACCGAAATTAAAACTTTGTCGATTTGGTCTAAATATAGCCTTATATTGACTGAAAGATCTTTCCACGTCACATGATGTAATAGGAGCGTACTTAAAGACGCCTAGTTCCAAAATTGTGTAAGGCACGTCTGCAGTACCTACCCTCAAAGCTTCCGCTCAGAACTTTATTAATTGTTTTTAGGGTATCAAATCTTTTATTTTTGTCTAAAATATACTTTACTTGAAACGCAAAGGTTGTTAATCCTTGGGCATTTTGAAATTAAACTGATAGGTACCTAGTAGTAGGTGACTCGAGTACGTAAAAATAAAAAGACAACAGCAAGCAAGTAGAGGAAGAGAATCAAAAATCACATAACGACGAATAATACGCGAGAGAAATGAAACACGCGTGGCCGTGTGTGGTGGCGAGAATGCAAACACGTAAAATTATATCAATTTTTGTGAACTCACTCATGTTTTATGATATAAAAATCGAAAATATGGATGATTGTGATATTTCTTGTAAAATATGGACTTAACCATGAAATATGGAAAAAATATGAAAAATAAAAATTAGTTTTTCACAATCTAAACATGATAATTTAGGTAGAGAACACATACGAGACCGAAAATCGTGTAAATTAAAAATATGTATATAATATAATATATCATATAGCCCAATCATGGATTTGTTCCCCTACCCACCCACTCTACACTAATACCTACCTACCCAATCTACATTATTATCTAGCAACAGCTCCACCCCTACCATAATAAAACATTGTTCGAAACTGTCAAATTAGTATAAGCTTTCCCTGACGAAGGAACGTTTGTTCCGAAACCGGTCGGATTTGCACATCAAATAAGTGGTTTATACAAAGTAAAATTATTTCATTATTCTATAATGGATAACCACAAAGTAATAGCTACATTCAAAAATATAAAAATATGTATTTACATATTAATTATATGATTAGTATTTCTTCTTCTCTAAAGTCAGCAAGTTTACCTAAAGTTTTTTAAAAATTCTATCTTGAAAAACCTGTTTTAATGTTAACCGTGTCCCGCTTTTCTGAATATTTACCCTTCTATTACCCAAGAGATGCCGAAAAATTCCGAAGCACTCAGTGGTATATAAAATGATATTGTACGTATAAAATAAAGTCCAATGGGTCTTTGTTTTCCCACGCAATACTCTTTTAAGGGAAGGTTCAGATCTGAAAAGTTAAAGGAGCGTTTCCGCTTTTTACACAGGACATCTTGTTCATAAATTCGGGGCTCAACGACTTGACGGATTTAACGTGAAATGATAACTTTGCGTCGGCTAAAGTAAACAGACCCTGAAGTGTATAGGACAGGGCAAGTATTTTATTTTGATGTTACGAAGTTCCAACAGATTTACAGAAGAAAAACTGAAGAGCAACAAAAAAGGTCAGTTTTTTTTTATAAAACCACACAAAACATCTTTAACTTTGTATGCATAGAATGATTTAAAAAAGAGTGATATACACAGTCATCGCTAATAATTTCAAGAAAAGAAAAGAAAATAATATGCATTATCTTATAGCTGGATTCATATTTCGTCGAAAGATGTTCTTACGATCGTACAGAGCTGTTCCAATGAGAAAGATTAATTATTCTCCGTACCAGCTTTTTTAAAATAATAATTCAATATCGATTGTATTTCATACAAAAGTTGTTTAATTTTCATACATTAGAAAATACTGAAAGGCGTTATGATAAAAATATTATAATTATGTACCTTTTTAAATAATTTTTTGATCATATTTTTTTTTTTTTTAAATAATCGGAGACGGTTTACATATATATAGTTCCCGTGAGCAATTAGGCCATAGACCCATTGTACTATCTCCCATTTTACCTCATTCCTTTGACAGTAACCCAGTCCCTTTTATAAAGTTCACCAGGATTGTCATTGAAAATGAAACTATATCTTCTGGTTCGACAATGTGTCTTCCCAGATCTCATTTCCCCTCTTCACTCCTCCTTGGTTTCCTGAGGGCCCCACGACGGAAGAGGGCCTCATCTCTCCTCTCCACTCCTTAGTTCCCCGAAGGCTCCACGACGGAGAGTCCACCTCCCCTTGGTTCCCTAAAGGCCCCACAAGGGAAGAGTCCACTCCACTTTGGTTCCCTGAGGGCCCCAGGAGGGAAGAGAACTTCATCTCTCCTCCTTGGTGCCTTAATGGCCCCACAGAGGAAGAGTTCACCAAGATGGTCTCATTTCTCCTCTTCTCTCCAACATGTTTCCTCGAAGGCCCCACACGGGAAGATCACATCATCTCTCCACTTCACTCCTCCTTGGTTCCACAAAGGCCCCGCGCTGGAAGGGTGCCCTTCCCCTTGGTTCCTTGAAGACCCCACAAGGGAAGAGTTCATGGAGGTGGCCTCAGCTCACCTCTCCACGGTTTCTCCTCTTGGTTCCTCCTACGGCCCCAGGAATGAAATCCACAGAGGTGGCCTCAGCACTCCTAGGTTCCCAAAAGGCCCCTAGTTTTCGAATGGTCCAATTTTTTTTTGTCCCACGAGTTATCAAGGAAATAGAAGGCAGCAGAGCCCTGAGTGCTGGAGTGAGGTCTAAATACTCCGATATGCGACCTTGTTTCTCGGAGGCACCGTTCGTGATACTGTTCCCCAGGACATTCAGCCTGAGCACGGTAGCTCACACCTTGGCTTGGGGTGGCTATTGCAGGTTTGTGTTTCCACTTCCTGAGCGATGGATTCGCCACACTCCCTACGCTGCTTTTTATCATTTAAGTATTTATAATTTTTAAATAATGTCTGTGTAAAATAAGAAAGTAAAAAAAAAACTTAAATATATTAGTTTGTAAGACCGTAAATAAATAGACATACTGAAGTATTTTCGTCACAAAACACGTGTGCAGATCTTTTTTAAATGATTTTATTTAAACTAAAATTCTGAAACATAGCTTTCCCAGATATTTTACTGCAAGATTATATGATTTGAAATGTGTATTGTATAATACAAAATTTTGTTTAAAAATTTAACAAATCTGTTAATGACCTTCGGTAAAACCTTATTGTGCTAAAAATAATCATATTTTCTCAAAATTTAAAACATAGCTTTACTAGATAAAATAAGAATCTTTCGAAATAAATGTATAATTTTATCACGGAAAAGAGTCAAAACGTCTAAAACTTGATTTAAAAATGACAAATACAAATCACAATTGTGTTTGGTTATTCCCTCTTAAATGCTGATTTTATGAGAAAAATCACCCTTTTAACAAGAAATTATGACAAACCCATAGAAATACATTAACATTTATGTTAGTGTTTATGTTAACGTTATTAATATAATTAAAATACTTTTTAACTTAGTTGTTAATACCAGAATTACCTGGAGATTGGTTTTCTATTGGTAGTCTTTATAAATTATTTTAACACCGCACAAGACTACCGACTTCTCCAAACCATCTGGATCTACGGCATCCCCAATTAAGGTATATTACAAGGCTGAAGGTAGTGAAGAGGAGACAGATACAGAAAAGAGGAAGGTAGAAATGTTACTGGCAATTCAGATCTGTTCACCAAACACGACTAAAGCCATTTCAACCAATGTTTCAACTCTGAATCGTGGTTTATCGCTAAGGTGATACTGAAAGTATCTACCACTCCGTTCTAATTATTTGATACTCAATAGGTATTTGAACGCTCGACGATGGAAATTACTTTGCTAAAAAACTTGAAAGATAATGTTCTTCGACTTTCAAAACAGTGTCTGGATTTATCGCTTTTTTTACAATAGCTCCACACAGAAGGCCCTAAGGAAAATATTTTCCCTCAGGTCCTATGTTATCTTTGAGGATGCTGTGTGGAGAGTCTTTTAAAGGAAATGAAGGCGAGGAAGTTCTGTGAAGGATAAGCTATGAAGGGTGGGTAAGAATCTTGAGTCATTGAGTCCAGGAGTGACGGACGTATGAATCCATCCCTGCCAATGCGTAATGTCCCAAAAGAGTTCTGATTGAGAGATTACAACGTACTTGTTTTACTTGCTTCAGATAAATAGATTTTCAATTGACCGGTCTGTTTGGGAATATTTCTTTCCTGATCCCTTTCCTACACATTTCCTTCATACGCACCTACCTACCTACATACTTCCTACACTGAGTCCCTACCTACGAACGATTTTGAAAATCAGTGCTGTGACAACTTTCAAAGAAGCAAGCCACGGTTAAGTGTCTAAGTGTAGTATTTGAATTTAAATGCTGAATCACAAACTAGTTAAAAGTAAAATTCTTAATCTTGGTGAACAATGTATACACAGTTTCGAAAAGTGTAATATGAACTTCTTATATTATGGACACCAACGGATCCAGCCGGCCAAAAGACCTACAGTGAGTTTTTACGTTTCCTTTTTCCCTGCCTTCTAAGAAAGTTTCCTAACACGGTCAGTGGATGAGTTGGCATCACGTTTGGTCCAACTCAGGCGTCGAGAGTTCAATTACTCGGCTGGCTAAGTCCTCTATCAGGACACAAGCAATGTTTTCCGCTTACGTGATGGTACTAGGAGATTTAAAAATATTTGTCAAAAAAAAAATACAAAAAAAACAATAGATATTTGTTATTATGTCAGAGAGAAAAAATAAAATAGACTTATTTTTTCAGGGAGAGAGGTAGCCACAACCATCCCAAACCACGATGACCGGAGCCTCAGCCAGGATCGATTTTTCTCCAACAAAAATCGATTTTGTTAAGCGATTTTAATTTTATAAAAAAATCGATTAATTAGTACCTAATCGATTTTTTTTACAATGCCGTTTTTTTCATTTGCAGCCCTGCTACGATTAGTTATTAATCCGGAATCCGGAGCGCGAACCTCTATGATGTTTATAAACAATACGTGACATTAACGCTATCTGTGCGTCTACGATGACATTTATTTTGTGCTTTGAAAGCAATTTAGTTGAAGTTTCCAATCAAACTTGTCACTAGATGAAGTCAACAGAGTCAACGAACAATTTGTAATTTGTGTTGATTATTAAAAAAAACTCTTAATTTCGGTTAAGTATTTTAAAATAATAAAGCTGTGATTAAAGATATTTTACGCGTTTATTTTAATTTGACAAATTTGGAGAAAATTGAATATTATAAAAAATTTTCAAGAAAAATCGATTAATTATTTATTTAAGAACCGATTATTTAATGATCAATTATTTATGTAAAAGTAACATCCCTATAGCCAGGTACCTCCCAAAACTTAATTTCTTCCTTTCCTTTTCTTATTCTCTTTCATCCACACACCCTAATTGGGGATTCCATAGCCCCACCAGCTCCGGACGGTTAGAAGCAGTTGAGATTCCTTTGAACCAATTCCACCCACAAAAGTCAACAGTCAACGATAACACAAGAGATGATTTTTCTGCAGCAAACAACGGAAGCAGTTGGTAGACATCGAATTTAGATTTTTTCTCAATTTTACTGTATAACACCTTCTTGTTAGCCTTTCAGCAGTTTAGCAGTTAGTAGTTGAAACAATAAATTATGAAAGTTTATTTGAAAAGTTGAATCAACCAGCTAGTTCTAACAATGTTAATTTTATTTATTTCTTTTCTGCTTTTACGCTCTTGTTAAAACTTGTCACGTGCCGAAGTGAAAAAGATTTTTTCTACCAGTAAATATCGAATTTCGGCGACAAAACCATTATTATCCAAGTATCTCTATAAAATTGACAAAAAGCTTAATATTATTTCGTTAGAAAATAAACTCCTTCATTCAGAAAATAATTTTACCCGTAACGCAAAAATTATTAATTTTGTATGACGGAAGATTTTCGCGGCTATACGAATTGACAGTTTCACACCTTCATATTGAAAATATGGATAAAATTACAATACATATATAATTTATTACTGTACAGGATGTAATATAGCACATACCCGAAGAACCTAAGCATATCAAAATGACATCTAGTTTTTGAAATCCAAATATGTAATACAAAATGTAATTTTGCTGTCGGGTGATTTTTTTTCTATTAAACAGATTTTTTTTCAATCACACGTCGCCACTGGTCGCACTGCTATGTATCACGTGATACGCGCGCTGATTCTTGTGTTACCGTGTTGCTGGAACGAGACGAAGTGATTTTCACGTGATCAGCAAGTCTATTCCCAACTATTCAGTTGCGATGTGTGGTAAAAAAATATTTTTCTTGATTTAATTGAAAAAAATTTATATCCCGGACACCAAAATGACATCTACATTTTTTACTCCAATATGCTCACATATCACGGGTTGAAATCCTTCGGGTACGTGCTGTTACATCCTGCATATTTATACTAGCTAAACCCCACATAATCAGTGACGTTTCACTTGTTTTGACGTTAAAGTGTACAAAATTTCATCAATCTCAAAATAAAACTGTGGACTTGTATGAAAATAAAACAACCTTCTAATTGACCAATATGCTGTAAAAACCCGCCTTTTTATCTAATGTACCATGTGGAGCCATCTTCTGGGGAGGTATTCAATTAATTATTTTTAGTTTTGAGATACTATGCCGTGCTGTACTTCCTTCTCCTTCATGAGCCAACTTTTCAGACAGCCGTGCAGTAGACATCATCAAGGCAGATGTGATGATGGGAGTGGCGCCGAAGAGATGTGCATCCGAGATGTTACATAATTTTCAACCAATCGCGTTCCGGTCGATATCGGATGACTTCAGAAACAGAGGTGTAGGTTTCATCATAATTTTTCAAATACTTTTAGCCATATTTTATACATAGCTATGTTCGATGATAACTATATACTCCTATTCGACTTTCGGTACAAGTTATATTGGGTTCAATATAACTAAATGCTCATTGTTATCGGTTTCATGAAACGAAGAATTTTCATTTTGTTGGTTTCTATGTATTAATTCATCCCTCAATAAACTATACGCCTAAAGACCGTTATAATTTTCAAGATTAAAGAAATTATACTGAAAATATTTCAGTTTTATCTCAAGGAGAAATTGCCCCCTCGCGCCTTGTTGTAGGCAACATCCCTAACATGGCTGTAATCACAATAAACTGCCTTCCAGGGGCCATTCACGTTGCAATAACGTAGAGTTTTTCTCACAGTAAATCATCTCTGGGTTCCCGGGCGGAGGTGTCTTAGAGTCGGCCGATGGGTAATTCCTTAGCGCCGTATTTATACTATTTATGGGAGGATGTGTATTAAACTGGATATCCGGTCGGAGGAAAAGTCCTTTGGTGGTAACCGGATATTATGGAGAAAGTGGATCGGCCTCACGATATCCGAGAAATATATTATATTGAGATTTACGGGGGACTGTAAATGACACTTGCTGTTGATTTATTTCTACGATTTATATAAGGTAAATGCGCTTGTGATGCCTGATATGTTGTGGGATTCCCGTTCAGGTTGTTGGAAATTTTATTCTTCAGTGTTTATTTTTATTTTATAATACATCTCTTCCTCGTAAACAAGACACCACGGCATTCAAACACAAAGGGTTATAATATAATATGCGTACAACTCCGCTAACATATTTTTGTTATTTGTTTTTAGGGTGTTATACCGTGTTGCGCTACCTCCTTCTTTAGCCAACGTTTCGGACAGCGTTGCAGTGTCCATCATCAGGGCAGATCATGTACACTTCTACAGGATCTGCCCGGAGATGGACACTGCAACGCTGTCCGAAACGATGGCTAAAGAAGGAGGTAGCGCAACACGGCATAACACCCCAAAACAAATAACGAAAATACTTTTAGCCGAGAAAATCTAAAAACGTATAGGTATACGCTACCGTAAGTCAAAACATATCTCAATGGGATAATCGACATGGAAAATGGGTAGTGAAGTGTCCCATCTTCTCGTGGTATGGGAAATCGTCACAAAGTACAATTATGCCCCTGACATACACTAGGCAATTTTATACATTTGTTTTCTTTAAAGACGAAACAAAAAATAGAAATACAAAGTGAACTTCATGAAAGATCTAAATGGTTAAACATAAAGACATTGAAATTAAAAGTAACTGAAAATGAATTGTGTTAGGGAAAAACTAACGATTACCCTAAATATAGTGAAATGGAGAAACAGCAACAATTTCAGGCTTCCTAAAAAAAATTAATCGGGAACACAAAATAATATTTATTAGGTCCTTACATAAGAAATTGGCGTTTTGCCGTACTGGCAACTTTGATCTGAAATATCTTCTCTTGGTTAGGAATTCCAAATTCAAATTGATACAGCTATTTACTCATGTATTTGTGTTTCGAAAATTATAATTCATTTGTTTTTTCCTTAATTGTTTTTTTTTCTTTGCGTCACTTAGTTTACAAAATGGAAAACTTGAAATATCGCGTTATTTACGAGTACGAGTTCCACCGTGCACCAGTGCTGCAGAAACGGCTCGAAGGATTAATGATGTGTATGGCGACGGTGCTGCAATAGAAAACACAGTGCGTTTTTGGTTCCAACCTTTGTCGTTCTGGAAATTTCAACCTGCAGAACAAGCCCCGTGGACGGCCGGAGACCAAAGTTGATATGAAGAATTGAAGGCTATCGTGGAAGCGGATCCATCGCAAACCACGTCCGAGTTAGCTGCAGGCTGCGGTGTTAGTGATAAAACTGTTTTAATCCACTTGAAGCAAATTGGGGAGGTGAAAAGCTTAAAAGGTGGGTACCTCACGAATTGAGTGAAGCAAATCAACAAACGCGCGTTAGAACGCTAGACCACACACTGCACAACAGACAGCTACCAAATTAGAGGAGCTTCAATTGGAATGTCTAAGACATCCACCGTACTCTCCGGACCTTGCCCCAACAGATTATCATTTTTTTCGAAATTTGGATAACTTCTTCCAAGGGAAAAAATTCAACTCCGATGGGGCAGTCCAAACCGCCTTCAAAAATTTTATTGATTCCCGTCCGAATGGTATTTTTAGTAAAGGGATCGATGAACTACCTATGAGATGGCAAAAGTGCATAGATAGCAATGGTACATACATACTTTGATTAAATAAATATATTATATTAAAAAAAATCGACTTTATGTTCCTCCCAATTCTCTCCCTATAATGACCAATTCTCTCTTACATTGATATAATTTCAGAAAATGGCTTTATATGTTACACAAATAATCAATATTAAATTTTAGGATCTTTATTTTATGATAATTTCTTAAAAGTGGTGTTTTTTATAAAACTTAATCAGTTAATACATGTGTTACTTACATAAATACATAAAGTTTTTTAGGAAGACTGAAGATGTAAAAATTTAAGGCTAAATAAAATAAACTTAAATATAAGAACAAATAAAAAACATTATTGTTTTTTAAATACAATAAAATCGCTTTTACAAGCTTCAGCTTTCATTTTTTATCGTGTTTTCTTTAAAACTACTATTTTTTATTTTTTCACAACTCCAGGGAATGAAGATAATCTTTAATAAACATGATGGTTTTTTTTTCAATATTCCACTCCATGCTAAATTAAATACCTAAGAGAGGTTTTTGCATACCAATAAAACATGCTGTCCAAAAAGTACTACAAAAATGGCTAAGATCGCCGGACCGGATATGGTTATATACATTTTTGGGTAAATTAAAAAAAAATTAATGTTTATTCTTGATAAACAAAGTAATGATATAGAATAGCACTGTATTGTTATATTTAGTTCAGTTTAACGCATTTAATTATTTCTAGTTGTGGTGTAAAAATGTAAGTTTTCTTTTTACTGAAATGAAAAAAAAATGTATGTATTAGTCAGTGGCTTGAAATTTGATTGGGATTAATAATTGGGCGGTAATAACAATGGTTTATTGCTTATCATATAAATTTAACACTGTTTTGTTTGTTGAGTACGGATGTGCGCTACTGTATTTATTTATGTTTTAAATTATAAAAAATTCAAAATTTAAAAAATTAATTAAATTATAAAAAGGATTAAATTTCATTCTAATCATCTTTGAAATTTGATTGAAAGACGCCCAAAAAACTGTAGTGATACTGCTTTATTTACAAATGTGATGAAATGTAAAATAAAAAATTTTAATTATCAAAAAGACATTTTTATGGACCTAAATTCAAACTACAAATAACCTATTTACATTGGGATACAAATTCGTTGTGTGTAAATTAATATTTCTCACCTAGAAAAAGCTTTTTTGCCTAACTAACCAACCATCACGCTGTTTCGCATCAGGGGTAAGCAGAACCGCAAGGGGTGAGTACGACCGCCAAACAAATTGGTCTTAGCATATACTTCTTGCCTCATTCACATTCATACATCGTCTTGACATGGCCCGACTCAAGTATTTGATTCATCTGGTGGTGCGATGTCTTTCTTGGGCGTCCCCGACTTCTTCTACCATTCACATTTGCGTCATATATTCTCCTTTCACTCCGTTCCTCGTTCATTCGCTCCAATTGTCAATGTGTTACCATAGCATAGTATATAGGGGGAGATTTATTAAAAAAATAATTACAGTGGACTCACACAAAAATACCAAAGGTGCCTCTAAAATCACACAAAATTCAAGTACGTCCTATGTTTTATAATTTAAAACAATAAATAAGTAGGACGTACCCATACTGACATTCGCTAGATATATCTTTTGATTAAAAATACAATTATTCAATTTTGGTTGCGTATTTTGCCCTCAAATCCAAATTTAAATTTTGTACATATGAAAAAGGCTTCTTAAAATTCTACCTATTTAAAAAATAATTCATAACAACCAACTATTTGAAAAACAAATAAAATGGTTGCTGAATCCCATTTCAATGTCAAATAATAAGATTAGAAAATGTCTAGACTAGATTATTTAAAAAAGAGATTTTCGGAAATATACGTAAGTAAAGAGTTGGCTTTAACAAAGTGAATTTTCTTGTATTTTTATTCGATCTATTGTAAAGTTAGAAAGAAATTTACGGGTGTGTTTCTATATCGTCATTCTAGCTACTGCGGAAAATCACACCAAGTCCAAATTTTGCTGTTTTTACTTAGTGATAAGATAATATTGTTCAGTAAACAATATTTAGTCTACATAAGTCATGTCCGTAATTACTGGCTGATATATTTTCTGCATTAAGTCAAAAGCAATTTCATGTGTACAAGGAATGTGTTCTTGGGAACATCATTGCATTTCTAATGATATTACGATTCTCTATTATTTATTTATTTAATTTACGCCCGGAGGGCTTTTACATAAATATATAAAGACAGTACAATTTTAACTGGAGAAAGAAAAATATAATATAAAAAAAGTTACGATAGAAAACAAAAATACAAACATGAAATAAAAATAAAAGCAACAAAAATTTAAAAGTACAGTGAGAAACAAAAACAATAAAGTTGCGATAAAAAATAAAAAAATAAATGCATGATATAAATATACAAGGAACAAAAATTTTAAAGTACGGTGATCAGATGTGTTTACAAATTTACAACAATAATCATGAGTAACAAACACCTAAGTACTTATTGGTTTCTCAAAGCGTGAAACTGCTATTTGTGTAGGTTCGTAAGTTGCAGGAGTTCAGAACTGTTCAATTTGAATTTTAATATTTTAGATAAAAACTAAAAAAGGTTTATTAAAGTCGATGTAGTAAATTTACAAAAAAAAATCCTTAGTGAGGGCATGAATTATGGATAAATGATTTTATTATTTCATGTTTATAGTGTAACAGTGACATATTCCATATATCTATGTGCGAATACATATTACCCAAGTTTTGGATTCTGTGGAGTGAAGATTCTGTAGATTCTTATTGATAAAATGATTCTAGTGAAAAAGCAATATGTCAGACTGAATGCTATAATGCTACGATATCTTAAAGTATATTATTTTCTCGTAATGTCTTCCAATCAGCGATTGCATGACATAGTGCGTTTAAAAATATGAACTAGTAGTTGATTTACAGTGACACGTGACAATATGCCGCATTAACCAACAATATTATCAATAACCAACCTGCAATAACTGGGACTACTCAATCCACTTCTATGGAAATATGTGACGCAATTACCGAGATAACAGAAAGGAATCTACGTTCGAAAAATCTTATTCTGCTGAACGTACCTGAAAGTGAAGACGAGAATCAAACTAACAGGATATCTGATGATAACAATAAAGTATGTTCTACGTTGAAAAGTATCGATGATACATTACAGATAAATATTTCTAAAGTATATAGGCTTGGCGTAAGAAAAACTGACAAGATCAGGCCCTTAAAAGTAGAACTGCAAGATTCATACCAAGCTAAGCAAATAATCATAAATAAATATAAACTGAAGAATGGCATCAAAGTTAAACAAGATCTCACGGAGCTGCAAAGGAAACAAATGACGGATGTTTGGAAAGAGTTTGAAATGAGAAAAGCGGATGGGGAAACAAACATAACAATTAAGTACATAAATTCTGTTCCAAAAATAATAAAAAATGTGCCAAAAAACTTAAACAGCACCTAAAATTGTTTGGGTATTACCAAAATGTTCGCGGAATGAGAACCAAATTACAACATCTCAAAATAACTTCTCCCACAATCCCACATGATATATTGTTATTAACAGAAACATGGTTAAATGAGGACATCAATTCATCGGAATTAGGCCTTAACCAATACAACATTTACCGTCTTGACCGTGACCCCATTACGAGCAACAAATCAAAAGGAGGAGGTGTAATGGTGTGCATATCCAAAAACATTTCATCTAGAAAATTGCCAGTTAAACACAAAAACGTTGAACACATCTTTGTAATGCTAAATATGTCATCAACAAAAATCATTATAGCCTGTACTTATATTCCACCAATATCAGATCTGCAAATATACAAGAACCACATCGAGGATGTAGAAACACTAAAATATAAATATCCTAAAGCTAAATTTATAATTGTAGGCGACTACAATCTTCCGAAAATTGACTGGTCTTTCGATAAGAACAATGAAGTGATTATTAACGAAACAGAAGTGCAGTGTGCCAAATCAAAGGAAATGCTCGATATGTCTTTTTTCCTAGGACTAAAACAGTTAAATAAAGTGCATAATTCTTATAACCGAATGCTTGACCTAGTATTTTCTAGTGACTTAAGGACAGTGGTAGAACAATCGGATGAATTGTTATTACCTTTAGACCAACACCATCCAGCGTTAGATATTATTATTACAAATGTGTCTAGAAAATTGGAGAAATTAAAAACTTCATCGTACAATTTTAATAAAGCTGACTACACAAATATTATTAATTATCTTGACCATATAGACTGGTCATTTCTAGAAGATGAAAACAATATTGAAAATCAAGTCCAACAGTTTTATTCAATCCTAAACACTTCAAAAGAACGTCATGCTCCAAAAGTTAATTTTAATGCATCCTTTTACCCCACATGGTTTTCAAAAGAATTAAAAGAATTAATTTATACTAAAAAACAAACTCACCGAATATATAAGCAATCTAGAAACGTAGATGATTATATAACGTTTACTAACTTAAGAAGGCAGTGCAAAGAATTGTCCAAAAAATGTTATAATGATTATATTAGTTTAATAGAAATGGAGGTTCATGATAATGTAAAAAAATTGTGGAACTTTTCTAATGCTCAGCGAAAAAATGACTGTAGTTTACCAAATATTATGCATCTGAATAACAATTGTGCGGACAGTACCGAAGGCATTGTCAATCTTTTTGCAGATTTATTCAAAAGTGTTTATGATGATAGTATTCCTGATAATGAAATCCCAAACGATATATCACTTGAAGAATCACTTAACCTAAACCATTGTTTTATTGAAATAAACGCTATAGAAAAGGCTATAAAAGCATTAGATACTAATAAATCCGCTGGACCGGATGGTTTCCCTCCAACATATTTAAAATCTTGTGTTCGCAGTTTGACTTATCCACTATTTAAACTATTTAATAAGTCTTTGTCGTCAGGGTGTTTTCCAAATCAGTGGAAAAAAAGCTATCTTACGCCTATTCATAAAAAGGGAGATAAAAGCGATGTATCTAACTACAGACCAATATGTATATTGTCCGCTATTCCCAAACTATTTGAATCGTTAGTCCTAGATGTCATTATTAAACAAATTAATAATATTATTGTACCCAACCAGCATGGCTTTATCACAGGTAAATCCACTCTAAGTAACTTGATCATATACGAAAATTACATAACTGATTCTCTTGCCTTGAAGCATCAGGTGGATTCAATTTATACTGATTTTTCCAAAGCCTTTGACAAAGTAAGGCGACATATCCTTGTACAAAAATTAAGTATGTTGGGCATCAAGGGTAATCTATTAAGTTGGATTGATAGTTATCTTAGTAAAAGAGAGCTATGTGTGAAAATAAAATCTGTGGAATCTTACGTTTTCGAAGCCACAAGTGGGGTTCCTTAGGGGTCTCACCTGGGACCAATTCTTTTTTTGTTATTTATTAATGATATTGTTAGCATATTTAAAGATGTGGAAGTTCTTCTCTTCGCAGATGACTTGAAAATATATAAAACAATACGTAGTTTAGACGATTGTTATACTTTGCAACTTAATTTAAATAAACTATATCGTTGGTGCATCATCAACTCTCTGTTTCTTAATATTAAAAAATGTCAGGTCATTCGTTTTTGTAAAATACGAAATCATATAATTTATGTATATTCGCTAAATAACGTAAAATTGACAGCTGTCACTCAAATCAGGGACATGGGTGTTATATTTGATGAACAGTTAACATTCAATCCGCATGTAAATGAAATCACAAATAAAGCCTTAAAAATGCTTGGTTTTATATGTAGAACCGCATGCGACTTCAAGTCATTAGAATGTTTGAAAACACTGTACACATCTTTAGTAAGAAGTCAAGTAGAGTATAATTCGCCTATTTGGTCCCCCTTTTATAAAATACATTCCAACAATATTGAAAGGGTACAACACAAATTTCTACGATTTATTAACTTTAAACTAAATATTCCAATCCAAAATATAAATTATATCCAGCTGATGCACCAACTAAATTTGATTACGCTGTCAGATAGGCGAATTATCTCCAACCTTGTTCTACTAAATAAAATTATTAATTATAGAATCGACAGCCCTGAAATTCTGGCCACAATAAAATTACCTATTTGTACCTTCCAAAAATACGAGACAAAATTCCACGTTTTTCTGTGACAATTTCAAAACAAATTACCAAGCGCACATATCCCTAAATCGAATACAAAATTTTGGTAATAAATTTGGTAATGTCGTTGATATATTTAGAGATTCCGTAGCAGTGCTTAAACGAAATCTACATAAACACTTTGCTGAAATGTATGACTTCACCATTCCATAGTGAAAAACCCTTTTTAGCTTCTATCTATTTCACTCTTTTCTTTTAGACTTTTTAACTTTAATATATATATGTAACTTTACAAATTAATATTGTAATTTAATTTATATTTCGATTATGCTTAAGTCCCTACTAATGCTGATTAATTTCAATCCCGTTATTTTTGTTTGTAAGTACAATAAAAAAAAAAAAAACTGTTCTCCATAATGGTATTCTATATTATTTGTAAAACATTTATGTAGGTACTACACATATAATAATTATTTTATTCATATATGTACTTAAACTTTTATATGCCATATAGTTAATGTAATAATACTTATAACAATGTATGTAAAAGCCCAATGGGCGTTTAAATAAATAAATAAATAAATAAATATCTTTATCAATAGAATAGCCTCTATTTTCAATAGGCACATAAATTTATGAGAACAGTGTAAAAAAAACACGCAGAACTCTACCAAAACTTTCTAAATCAATTATCTCAAAAGCAGAACTTTTGACTTAATGCAGTTCCGCAGTATAACGAAGTTATTATAATATATTCAAAGGATGAATGGGGATGAGTCAGAAAATCGAGTTTTGCTTTAGGCATGATTTTGGTATGCAAAGACTCTCTGTAGTTACGTATATTGCAAGCTAAAAAAATTCGATCGGTCAAAATATGAAATCACATGGATTTTTATTGAAGCGAAGGAGGTATTTTATGTACTAATTTCGGTTGTGTGTCTGTAACTCAGGTTCAATGAACTGCAGATAGAACTCGGATTTGCTTTGAAGTTAAGTGTTATTTTCGAAATTGGAACTGTTTATTTGAAAAAATCTGCCAAGCTATAAAGTATTTACCTATAATATTTAAAACAGAAAATTATTTTAAATGTCATTTTTAAAACTGGAACTGATTTGTCAAGAATTCAGTCTGTCTCCATTGATGTGTTATATTTAGATGAAATTATAATATTTAGTTAAAAAAAATTATTCCACTTACCTCCAATTTGACCTCCAACGCTCCCAACTCTCAAACGCCGAACGATCGGAAACTATGAATCGGGTCCCCGCGTACTGCTACTCGCATGGTAATAGTGGATCACGTTTTGACAAGATCATAGTACGCACTAACAAAATTCCAAACAAATAATTTTTAAACATTTACTTTTTGAAAAGAAAGACAAATATTCCTGGATTACGAATAACGTAACAATATTTGAAAATCTCTTACAACCACCACCGTAATCGGAAAATGTTGCTTGTGTCGTGATGGAGGACTTAGCCAGCCGAGGAATCGAACACGTGACGCACGGGTGAAATAAAATTTCACTTGTTTATCTTTTTTCATTAGATTAGTACAACACAAACGAAGAATTTTTTACTGAGGTGTAACAAAAGACGCGTCACCCTATTTTTAATGCACTTTTTTCAAAATTCAGACGTGCAAAAAATATCTTCCACCAGGGCATTTTCCTGCAAAAGAGAGATAAAGGATTGCATATACCATGCTCTACAATTTTCAAATAAATAAATGTATCTCCCCTTCATATCATCACAATTCATTTATCGTTGAATATAAAATTTCTTTATTGTTATGAGTTTCGTTACTCTCTCTTTTATGAGTTTCGCTGTTAGTTCTGTAATCATTTTCACCTTTTATTTAATCTCTTCGAGTTGCAGTTAATTAACTTTCTTAGCTTTTTAATAGAAATTTTACACAAATAGAATGAACCTGAAAAAAACCAACTTTATTTTTGTGAGAGAGGCATTGTTAGTGCTAAATCTCCCGCTAGGTGGCGTCGAGACAAATTATGTCTTCATTTTTTTGGTGAAATACTTTAACATGTCAAATATTAATTTAATAATTATTTTCATTTATAAATAAAACTATACTAACAGACAGAACAATAAGTCATAATAGACCTGATATAGTTTTACATGACAAAATAATAAAAAAATAACTTATATCATTGATGCAGCTGTTCCAAATTCCTGTAATATTCAAAAAAATGTTTCTGAAAAAATAAGAAAATACACAGATTTAGGAAATGAGATTAAAAGAATTTGGCATTCTCGGACTATAAAAATATTAACATTTGTTATTTCGGCTACTGGCATCATACCTAGGTCTCTCATTCAAAATTTAGGTATATTAGATTTGTCAAAGAATTTATATATAAAAATGCAAAAATCAGTCATTTTAAATACATGTAGTATTACAAAAGATTTTTTAAATATTTATATTGGGGGATCAGTAGGATTTATAGGTTCAATTAGGAGTTCCACAGAGACGAACCCTCTGATATGAAAATATCTGGAGTCGGTGAATTATTTTCCCATTTGATCTCAGGTTGGTTGACATGTTCTCCTTGTATTGTTTTGTATTTATAATACTTATATAGTGCAATTGCATAGCGTGGATTGACTAGATGATCATTTGGGAAGTGTGTGAAAGGGTTTAGTTTTTCCTGTGGGGAAAATTTAACCCGGACATATAAATCTGGTGCGTTAATTGATAAACTAACGTTTAAGATAAGATTTTTATGCATAGCACAAAGGATAACAATTATCAGCCTGAAACACTCATCTACATTAAAAACATCTTCCGATTTTCCGGTGGAAAAATGTAATAAGCTGTAATTGTTGAACGAAATACTAGTACATATTTAATTATTTGGCGGGTATTAGATAAGTCGACATAGCTTAGTGGTAGAGCACCTGACCGGCAATCAGAAGGAAATGGGTTCTAGTCTCGTTGGCGGCTTGTATTTTTTATAATTATTTTATTCAATTAAAATACGATGCGAAATACGATATTATGTCGTAGGATCCATTTGACTTCAACGCTAGACTGGAGTGCGGTTAGGTAAATTTAATTTCTATTGGGTAACCAGGTGGCACACACGTTGCGCTTAGAACTACTAATTGGGAGTACTTGGGAACGGTAATCAGTGAACGTACTTATAACTAATAATTAGTGTGGGTACAGTGGTGGCCCAAGTAAAATAATTACCGCAGTGCAGTTCCTGATAGTGGCGTCTTATTTGCATATTACCGGGTTAAAATAGTGGAAAAAATACCAAGTCTGGAATAGAAAAAGTTCAGAAGTTTCTAGCTGGGAATGTCATTTAATTATAAATTAGTGAATTTATAGAACAAACTATATAATTATATTTACGTTTCTGGGGAATATTGTTCGTTGCTCATGCGAGTTTGCTATTTTCCCTGGTCATTTTCCATGGTCAACTTATTAAACCTTAGGTTGAAAATCGGGCAGAAGAAAAAGTAAATATTTTTTTTTAAATTTGTGCAGTTTACACGCGGTAAAATTGAAACCTTCAGAGATAAGAATAATAATAATAATATATCTTTATTCAATGAAATTGGCAACATAACAACAACTAAAAAAGTACATGTTCAATGTAGATTACAAATAGATTACATCAGAATGGCTTGGCTACGAAGCACCGCAGAGGAGATCGATTATAATAGAATAATTATTCTATCTCATTCTCTCGCAGGCTAAATCCTATAGATGTTTTCGTTGAGACACTTTTCGTTTCATTGAGTTTCAAATCACAACCGTGGTAAATAAGTTTTCAAAAAATATATCACTGAATAATACGATAATACTAATAAATCTTAACGAAAATGTGAGAAAATATAAACAAGACACAGAAAAAAAATAGGTGACGGTCGCAACTGGGACTCGAACTCAGGATCTTTTGTCGTACCGGGAAAAACGCCCTAACCAACTCGGCCATAGGCACCTCCTATTTTTAAATCGTTTTTGGCGATCTCATATTTGAAATTCAGAATTTATATTATCTTCGACTAATTTTTCCTTTATTTTTGACTGCTACTTTTTTCAATGGTCACATGAGATCCTGGGTAAGACAAGAGATCCTGGGTTCGAGTCTCAGTTGCGACCGTTACCTTTTTTTTATTTTTTGTGCCAATTTTTTTATCATTTTCTTTATATTTTTTCATTTAGATTTATTATCATATCCTTCTTCTTCGATGATGTACCTGAATGCCTTTAAAAAGTTAAAATGACATTACAAAGTGTTGTTTACAGATGGTCATATTTCTGCATTGACGAAAGAAGAAAACAGATTGAGATTTTTTCGACATCTGTTATATTGATGACCAATCAAATCGACGATCAGCACAATTTTTATTTTCTATGAACAACCTATTGTCAACATCATGTTGAACATCGATTCTCAATCGTTTTTCCTTTTACCGAAGTGTTAAAAATTACAGCGTGACCGGTGTTAAATCAAAACCGACTCCAGACACAGAACCATGCTTATTGTCCAATAAAATTATATTTTAAGCCATTCTATCTCCTATAAGTACTTCTAAATCACGTTTTTGAAAACATGTAAATTTTAACAGGATCTGGTGTAAATCTAGTGTAAAACTTATCTTTACTAAGTATAAAATGAAGTCGCTTACGCTGTATGTGCGCTTAGATCTTTAAAATACGCAACGGATTTTCATGCGGTTTTCACCAATATTAGAGTGATTCATGAGGAAGGTTTTTAGGTATGTAATTTGTCAATGTTTTGTGTAAATTGGTTGAAATACATAATACATCTGGCCAAGTGGCAGCGGGCAGTATTTTTATAAATTAATTTTAATAAATTTTATAACGACATTGGAGAAATATCGTAATTTTTCAAGTATACCATTAATATTATTTCTACTTTTGAAGGGCAATGATCCCGAGGCAAATACTTATTTTATAAATATTTTCAGCATCTCATGTCTCACAATCTTAATATCCCGTGATTTTATACCAGTGCTAATAGTATAATATACTGACCTACTGACGACCTCCGTGGTCGCGGGGTAAGGCTCACGACTACGCTTCGTAATCCGGAGGTGCCGGGTTCAAATTCCAGCGTTCGCAAATTAATTGTATTTGATTAATTTGTGTTATTTAACAATTTATTCTTTAAAATAATATATATAGTGTATTTGCGGCACATTCCAGAGTAATATGTACTTTCGGTATAGCCCTTGTGAAAGACCACCGTTCAGAATCGAAACGTCGTTTGAAATGGCTGTTTGGTGACCGGATCTGAATAGCCAAGTACTTCCCCACCTTACTCTTCACCATATCTTTCCCATCCCCATTGTCTTCAGACTCACAACATACCATAATTGGGGATGCCATAGTCTCACTGGCTCCAAACATTTGGGAGCAGCTGGGACTCTTGTGCGATATTCATATAAAGAAATCTAATAAGTAATAACCTAGTACCTACTACAAGGAGTACAGTACCTATTCAACAATCTGGGTTTCTCGACTTCCGGTTGTAAAGTATTACATCCGGTCTAGGAAACGTTCCCGCGTCCGTTCCCGGGCGGATGTTGTATACAGCTAACGGATAATACATTACCGGGGAATCACGTGCAGGAAGTCGTGTATCCATCCCATCCTTTTAGCTGAGACACCTTCACCTTCCCCACCGGGAGGCTGTATTCCAGCGAGGATAACCATCTTAAGGCTGTTTTGCCAATGGCAAAGCCCCATTCTTCTTATTATTGTTATTTATAGGGGTTTTTTTATACAAGGGCACGTCCTTGGAAGAGGCTTGGGGTTCAAACGGAGGTCGAGGCTTAAAATTTCGCAAAGACATTTAACATACTTAATTTATTAATATGTGTCATTTTACATAATGTGTGATAGTTTCCTTCAGTTTCGCCCTTTTTATATATTATCTCATCAGGAGTCTCTGAAGTAAACGATTTCTCCCAGGGTCTAAAGGATCTTTGGGGAAACTTTGTGGAAGATCTTTTTAGGGAAAGGAAGGACAGGAAGGTTTGGAAAGGAAAAAGATATGATGGGTGGGTAGGAATCTGGGGGTCAGCGTATCCAGGAGTGATGGACGCACGAATCCGTTCCTCCCACCGCAGTGAAGTCGATGGGTCAGGAGAGTCCAGCTGGAGAAGCAAAAGGTCTCCTTAAAACGTATCCCAGTGAAACTATTATTTTTTTTGGTACACAAAGTTTACATATTGCTAATTAATTATAACATTAAATATTGCATACTATATTTTTTCCAGTTTTTTTTATTTTTATTTGTAGCTCCTACAATATATATTAAACTTTCCAATTGGTGCGAACTTTAAAATATCTGGTTGCGTGTTATAAAACTTCATCCCTTTGTACAGTAAACTATTCTGCGTATTCGCTTTGTCCTTTTTGTAGCCTGGTTTCCTTGCACGTCTTTCTGTTAAGTGTTTGGCCTTGTTGTGTATAATTTTATTTGATAAGTAATATGGTAATAGGTTTTTTACTATTTTATGAACAAATATCCTCGGGTGAGCATTTGTTTCACGGTTAGCCAATTTAGTTCTTTTAATATTTTATTTGCTTTTCAAAATCTATTTCGCCGAAGTATTATTATCATTGCTCTATTTTGGAGAATTCTGAACTTATGTTGTTCTCATTCGTTATTATGAAAATAATAGTTAGTGTGGAGCAATAATTGAGTTGTAAATAGTGATTGCAGTTTTTCTGGAAAGTTTTTACCGAATTCTTCCTAAAAAAGATATCTTTTTCCCAATTTTCTTTGAGGTATATTCAGCATGTTTGTTAAAGGTTAGTTTGGAATCTCACATAACTCCTAAGTATTTCATTTCAGAAATATTTTTAATAATTTTAATTTTGCTCTCTCTTTTTTTGCTTATGTTATTTTTGTATTCATTTAAGCAAATTTATTTTTAACCATCTTGATGCATTACTTAGTTCATTATTTAATGTATTTATCAGTTCTTCATTATTATTTTCTATTAAATTTATTAGTGTGACATCGTCAAATAGTCATACTTTGCATTTTGAAAATATTTTCACCATGCCATTAATATAGAGCATGAACAATAGAGGTCCTAGGATCGATCCCTAAGGCATCCCCAATTGGGTTGTGTTACTGTGCAGTGAGGCTGAATTTAGTGAGAAAGATTGAGATAGAAAGTACCTGGCTATCATTTCAAACAACCAACGTTTCAATTATTGTGTTGTACGGCGTTGTCTGTGGTCCGTCCGGGTTTTTCCAATTACAGGCGGAAACACCCAAGTGTTTTGATATAGTCTCTGTTTCGGTCCGAGCAGCGCCACTTCTTCCAAACGTTCGGGTTCTTGTGAAAATTAGCTATCTGCGACGTTGTATCAATTATATCTTATAATAAAATTTACGAGGGTGCAAAGTACCTAACGAGTGTTATTATTATAAATACCATATGATAGGTACTGGAGATATTGGGCCCAGTATCAAGGAGCATTATACCAGCAGGATTCTCGAGGACAATCCACTGCGTAATAGTCAAATCCCACAAATGTATATGGTGGTATTTCACCAGGGCGATACCAAGAGTATTATCTTTCACCCTGGAACATTCCGCAAATATAAGTACTATATAGAGGGTGTTAAGGGACTTGCTTTAACCAGTGATTCCTGACATTATTCGGTGTAAAAAATTAAAATGATTTTGCCCTCCGGTGACATTCTTGATATTTTTTTTTGTTTTCAACGAAAAGTGGTAACACAAATCAGTAGGTATTTAATGTTTAGGCAGTTGATCGGCAGAGTGACCAGTGACGACACGTTAAAAAAAAAAAAAAATCACCAAAATGTCAGGAATCACTGGTTAAAGTTAGGTCAGGTACGTCCCTTATCACCCTGTATTACTTTATACGAATAAAGTACATAAAAATGAAAAATTAACTAGCGCGCGCCGATATTTGAACCCGCGCCCTCGGGATTTGCAACCGAGGATCAAAACCACTCAAAACTAAGGACATTTAAAATAAAGGATGTGAAAAAAAACGAAAGATCTTTTCCTCTCCGCTATCACCATTATGAAAACGTTTATATACCTAATGGAAATGCCATAGTTCCACTAACTCCACGTGACACTCTTGTACTGTATCAGCAATAAATTATTTCTCTCTTATAATGAAACAGTTCATGAATAATTAATTTATTTTTCGTGATTCACAAAAATATCTCTTCTGTTTGACGAATTGAATAAAAAAATCTACAACTATTGTGTTAATTAAATTTTTGTGTTAAGAATGCAAATCACTCCTGAAAATTTTCCGTAGAGCGGTGAGCTTCTTGCGGACAAGGTCTAACGTCTCCTGATTTTCACGATCACTATCTTTTGCAGCATCAATGTCTTATTGCATACGTGCTGTACGATCTCTGTCAGGTCTCGGCGCATTTTGCAGTGTATTATAGAGCGCTTCGTAAGTTTTTATTACACCACGTATTTTCTTTGCTGGAAGCACATATTGACATAATATAAAGCGAAAGAATAGCCTCATTTCATTTAAGCTGCTATTCAACATTAACTATCCATTTCATACAGTGTTTTAAAGCTAAGTTGTTGAAGTGACAAACTTTCCACGGTTAAATTATCAGTGTTTAGACTAAACAGATGTCCCGTATTTCACCGGATCAAATTCTAACAATTTGTTTGATGAGGAATCGCCGTTATTTGTGCCCATTAAAAAGTTCGCCCTTTACAGGCAAAAAAAAATTCTGTGGTCCATTTTCAACAATATTTGTTGAAAAATAAAGTAAAAAGCAATGCATGAGCAAAGGCAAAACAAAATTGCTTACATACTCTGAACCAGTAACTATAATAATTGACAACCACTTGAATATGTGTCAGATTACATCTATTTAGGACAGAGAATATCTCACAAAGATCAAACCACTAAAGAAATCGAGCGAAGAGTAGCAAATGGATGGAAGAAATACTGGTATTTGAAAGAAGTCTTAAAATCCAAGGAGTTAAGATTGCAAATAAAAAGGAAAGTCTTCAACACATGTATACTTCCAGTCATCACCAATGGATGTGAAACTTGGGCTCTCACCAAACGCCACAGAGAAAAGTTGGAACGCTGCCAGAGAGCCATAGAGAAGTTTGACAGGAATAATGAAACAGGACAGAGTGAGATGTAGCATAATAAGGGAGAACAATAAAATTGACGATATAGTTAATAGAATAGACCAACAAAAGTGGAGATGGACAGGTCACATAATCCGCGATCCGCAAGACAAATGGTGCAAAAATGTCACTGACTGGTATCTTAGAGATGGCAAGAAAAGTAAAAGACGTCAACCAATAAGATGGGATGACGATCTAAAACTCACGGCTGGACATCAATAGAGAAGTGTAGCGCATGACAGGTCCCAGTGGAAAAAGGTTAGAGGAGGCTTATGCCTAGAGGCAAACTGAGCTTCGGAATATATTATAACAAACAAGAACATGTTTAGTATTCATACCTAACAGAAATCCAGAATAAAAAGGCTTATTTATACGAACCAGATTTAAATGTCTGGGTTAAATTTTCCCCACAGGAAAAACTAAACCCTTTCACACACTTCCCCAAATGCTCATCTAGTCAATCCACGTTATGCAATTGCACTATATAAGTATTATAAATACAAAACAATACAAGAACAACATGTCAACCTACCAGAGACCAAATGGGAAAATAATTCACCGACTCCAGATATTTTCATATCAGAGGGTTCGGCTCTGTGGAGTTCCTAATTTGACCTATAAATCCTACTGATCCCTCAATATAAATATTTAAAAAATCTTTTGTTATCCTACATGTATTTAAAATGACTGATTTTTGCATTTTTATATATAAATTCTTTGACAAATCTAATATGCCTAAATTTTGAATGAGAGACCTAGGTATAATGCCAGTAGCCGAAATGACAAATGGTAATATTTTCATAGTCTGAGAATGCCTAATTTTTCCTAAATCTGTATATTTTCTTATTTTTTCAGAAAGAGATTTTTGAATATTACAGGAATTTGGAATAGCTACATCAATGATATAAGTTATTTTTTTAAATTTTGTCATGTAAAACTATATCAGGTATTATTATTATCATAAAGTAAAAAAGCTAATAATTTATTCGGGTTTTTCCAAAGAATAAAAAAATCCTGCAGTTTTTACTTTTGGTCAACGTGCCATGCGTCCTTTTATTAGCAACCAGCACTTGAAGAACTATAAAACTTTGAGATCATCGAAGTATTTTAGAAAAGGATTGGTGTTCTCTGTTGTAAAGTGCTGTGATTCCAAAAAAAAAACAATAACCTGAAATTAATATATATAAATATATATTGTTTAAATATGACAGAAGGAAATGGGTTCCATTAGCTCAGTGGTAGAGCACTGCCTTGGCAAGGCTAAGTCCTGGATTCGATTCCTACGTGTGCTCGTATCTTTGTCTGACTTTTCTGTTTCAAATTTTCAATCGGGAATCGTTAAAATTGTCTTCATTAATTAATGGAATTAATAAAGATTCGTGCATTGTTCAAAAAATATTATTTTTCCACAGGATTTAACAAAACAAGTAGTTAAATCACAAACCCTAACGAAAATTTAATATAGCAAGGTGATAACAGAGATAGGTATCTGATATTGATAAAGATGTCTCACGCCGTTCATTGAGTTCACGGAACTCGGCACAATGCCCTGAGAGCGTTGGTGTGTAATAAACACTGGAGCGTTTAATAATGGTAGTTTTATAACACCGAAAACTTGCACTTTACACTTTACATTAATAAAATTCTTTAGATGCTAAAAGCTGCGCTTACATGATTGGTAGGTACCTACATACAGAAATAAATTCCCTCGCATTCAAAAAGATGCAAGTTTAAAAATGTTATGCAATAAAGATTATTAATTTATTAATCGAGTTTAATAACCTTTCTATTCGATCCCCATAAACCATCGCTACCTACTACCTCTTATTCCAATGAGAAAATACAACATTTTGAGATTCAAATTGAGAACATGAACCTCTCATTGATTATATACCTACGATATATTGAAGAAATGGCTTTATTTTACAACACTGTAAGAGATAGAAGTCATAGATTTGGATTTAATAACACGAAAAAGGTTGGTGGTGTAATAGAACCACCCTGAAAATCAACAGAAACTCGTCACCTATGGTTATATACGTATTTTGAAAAAAAAATTAATAAAAACTAATACATTGAAAAAGCGCTATAGAAAAAAATTAAACGCAGGTACGCATAGTAAGCTTAAATAATCTTCCCGCTTAAATTCGTTGTAGGACTTGTAGAAAAATATATTAATACGTAATAAAAATAAGTCAGAGTGGTGCTATTCGAGGCATCGTCGGTTATAATATAATATAAGGGATTGCATAACAGTGAAATTACAAAATGAATGAAATTGTATTATCTATTAAGTTATTACCGATAGTCTTATTGTCTCAAGTTAGACTATGAAGATACAGTGTACAGCTACTCTTTATTGAAATAAAATCCAAAAATATGTACAACGTGTCCAAAATGCATGTATTCGTTGATGCGGACATGCAAGGTCGAGTAAATTTCGCCTAACCTCCATCAGCCTAGGATACTACATATGTCGAACAGAAGGAAGTTACTTTCCGTTATTTGTTTTTGGGGTGTTGTGCCGTGTTGCGCTATCTCATTCCATAGCCAACTTTAGGACATCGTTGCAGTGTCCATCATCGGGGCAGATCCGGCAGATCCTGTAGAACGTATAAAGGTATCTGTTTTTATATCATCTTTGAATAAGACATATACGATGGAAAATTTCTAAAATCGTTCAGAAATTAATATTAAAACAATAGATAAACAACCCCCCCTGTGTAAGCAATGTATATATATTTCCATGAACATTTTTTTGTCATTTTTTAATTAGTAAGATTTTCATATACACGGTCGTTTATCAATTGAATAAAATTTTCACGACGTTTTTTAGTAAGGCTGTAAATAATTTTTTTTTTATTATGATGCAATAGATTGTACATGGTTTACAATATGGCACTTATCTTTTTTTATTTATTTATTTTTTATTTATTTTTATTTATGTTTTTATTCCAGCAGGACTGGGCTTTTGCTCAGCAACCCCAGAGATGGCATAGGCCCTGAAAGAGATCTCAGGATCTCGTACAATAAGGGTCTATTCAAGACCCAGGTTCACTCCTTCCTTTATCTCCACACAGCACCCCAAGTATTGCCTAATTTAATTGTACCCATTTTTTTGCTCTCATTTATGTAGTTTGATGAAAGCGATCGCTTTTAACCATTTATTTATTTTCAATGTAACAAAATTTAACAAACAAATGGTTACAGCAAAATAGAACCAAAATCCCAATAAATCACACTTTAGTTAGAACACCTATTATTTGTAAAGAGTTTCTTGAAAACCACTTTTAATCATTTTCTCTTAGTCGTCAAAATCTGAAACTGCTTTATTTTGAGATGGGAATAATAATATTATCATAAATCAACATTATAGAATTGTTATGTAATCTATTCTCAATATTAGGCTCGTTACAAAATTAAATTAAATACGTTTAATATGAACTCCTTCCATAAAATGTCTAGAAATATTGGTACGGTTAACCATAATGGTTTCCGATATTGAACTATTCGATACCTGTATTCGGGAATTTCGCCAAATCGTCTTCGAATAATCGCGGCTTTTGAAGGTCACGCGGGCCATTAATTTAAAAACATTTGTAGTAATAATATTACACTTATTAATTAATTTAAAGGCTTTTGTAATAGTAATATTATACTTACCTAAAGAATAATTAACACATGAAACCTTAAGAAAAACTTTTAGATGTCAAGGCCAATCAAAATGATATTATTATGTTAGTAAGTACTCAAGGTTACCGTGCCTCAGGTAACATTTTATTTTATTTACATTATTTATATCTATTCTTGAACACACATTTAAAAAATGATTACAGTGTTAAAAAATGTTAATGTTCAGTAGCTGTATTTAAACAGGTTAGTTGTAGCATTTTGTGAACACCTCAACCTGTGCTGAGGTGTTCGCATGTTTAGGATTAAGTAAAAACACAATAACCTTGATATTATCAAAAAGGGCATTGTGGGTCAACCCATCGTATACATAAATTTAAGATTAGTAGCAGTTGATAGCTGATGCGATTGCAACCTTTACCAAACTGATATCAGATAACCTCGATAAAGGCAATAAACCTCTTGCTGTCTTTCTAGATCTGTCTAAAGCCTTCGATACTATTTCCCACCACATTCTTTTAAAAAAACTCCAACAGATTGGGATAGAAGGTACTGCTCTGAAATGGTTTAAAAACTACCTCACACAGAGATCACAAACAACCGTCATCCACTCTAATCAAGAATATAGGAGTAAATGCTTACCTATCTCCTATGGCGTGCCCCAAGGGAGTGTTCTAGGCCCGCTCTTATTTCTCATTTATATGAACTCCTTACTGAATTTGGATATTGAAGGTAATATAATATCTTTCGCTGATGACACTGTTATCATATTTACAAGTAAAATATGGAAAATAACAATCGAGAAAGCAAATTCTGGATTGAACAAAATTAAAAAATGGCTAGACTCTAACCTCCTCACCCTAAATATTCAAAAAACACAATATATGCATTTCTCAATCCGAAAATTCACTCTCCCAGAAAACCTTCCTAAACTAATCATCCACACTTGCCCACAAAATCTAGACAATCCCTCACTATCTCTTATAAACAGCTGTTCATGCCCAATTCTCAAACCTTCTAATGAAATAAAATACCTAGGGATCATTATAGATAACCATTTACACTGGGAGGCCCAAATCAACTCCATAACAAAGAGACTCCGTAAGTTATGCTATATTTTTTATTCTATTCGATCAATCCTAGACATAAAAACACTCAGAAGTGTTTATTTTGCTCTGTTTCAATCTATAGCAACATACGGAATTATAGGATGGGGAGGTTGTGCAGCATCCATTCTCTACCCTCTAGTGACCATTCAAAAACTTTTGTTAAGGATCATCTTCAAATGTTCCCCTTCTCATCCATCAGAGCCACTTTTCAAAAAACTAGCTGTCTTAGACATTCGCCAATTGTACATTAAGATAGTTCTCATCCATATCTGGAAAAATGGTTTGATAAAATCCACACAAAAAGATATACATACTCGTTACTCAACTCATGCAAAATGCACAATCCCCACAACAAAAACAACTTTTTCACAAAGGCAATACTCATACATCGCACCTAAAATATACAACGAACTAAATAACAACATCAAAAAATCTAGTACACTTACTCACTTTGCAACTGGTGTCCAAATATGGATATCCGTAAAGGGTCGACAGTTTTTTAAAGAATTTCTTTAGAAAATTTATTTAAAGAGAATTATGTCATTGCCAATCATTGATTTATTTAAATACAATCTTGGTGGGAAACAAAGGTCACGTGTCATTTATCCGTAATTCAAATCTAATTTTGCCTTAGCATTACATTATCGTTTTCTGATATTTTCTGCTAGAACAGGGATAGATATTTAATCCTATTATGAAGGTCAACTTTTGCCTAAACCGCTTTTGCAATAACGCTAGCAGCTAAACCACATTTGACTTAAAAAATATTTCTAACTACTAGCACACTAAAATATATTTTTTTCCACTTGTTAAGGAAAAATAGTTTTTAATTTTATTTAACATGCTGTCCTCTTCTCGTGCATACATACTTATTTTTTTTTTGTGAAAATGTGTTTTGCCATTGTGGAAACATCATCTGCAAATTATTGATATTTGTAAAATATAATATGTCATTATTACTTCATTTATCTGGAGGATAGCATCATTTTATTTTATTTTCATTGAGAAAATATAATAAAACTTTCAACTTTTTTATAAAATATGGGAGAAGAAAATCATTGCTTAACCCTTTCCACTCTAAGTATTCTTTTGTTTTTATTACACCAGCGCTTTAGTTAAGCGAAATTGCATTTTTTTAAAGTTTTTACTTATTTTTTGTAAATAAAATTGATATCGGTTTATATACCCCTAAAAAATTTTTTTGGTTGTAACCACTATAATATAAATAGCCAAAAGTTTAAATACTTTTAAAAACTAACTCTTTAAAACTGTTTGGCACCACTGTGTACTAGTGCCCACATCTACACGTTTATGTACTCAGAGCCCAGTGCCACCAATAAACCACTGTAAAAATAATAATTTACTCTAGTGACCAGTGTAATTCGCTGGACTCGAAACATGAATTTATTCCAAAATTTATTTGTACAAAAATTGGTTTGAAATAATGTACCTACCAATATAACCACGTACACACAGATCTTCATTATAATCGTTATCCTTTCTTATTTACTTACTCTATAAAGTACTTACTTCGACTTTATAATTTTTATAATTATATCATTTTTATATTCTTTCATGTATTGCTTTCTATGTTCTATACTTTTCATATTATTTTTATATTCTACTATATTCTTCCATACTCTTTTATGCTCTATAGTCATTTATTGTTTCCTAGTCACTTACATTCTTTTATATTCATTTGTATTCTTTAAATTTCTTTAATATTATTTTATATAATATGTATATTTATATATTTTTATTTTATTTTTTTTATATTCTCGCACATTTCTTTATATTGCTTCTGTTAATATACTGTATACGAAAATCGACTACCACAACACAGGCATGTGCCTAGTATGGTGGTCGAAAAATTCCCAATTCATGTAACAAACAATTCGAAGAATAAAGAAACATTAAAAAAAAAAAAGTTAAAGTTAGATAAAATTTATCTTGAAGAGCAGGTAGGTATATTTTTCTATGGACCACACACCACTGGTAATATTGTGGTAATATTTTCTGCCCCGAAATTTTTTCTTCTTTTAATGTTATTTTTTAAATATTTGGATTGGGTTATATTTGGTGTATTACTAAACTTTTTAATTAGGGAGTTCGGAGAACTCTTTTGTGCTCCTCCGTCGTAAAGATACTTTTATGTGCTGTGGGTCTTTTTTTAGATCAGGACGGAGTAAACCTATTGCAGGAAGGAGGAAACACAAAGCTGGCTAATCGTTTCAAAGCCTAAACGTACAAACGTTTTATTTTTATATTTATATTTATTTATTTTGAATTCCACGCCCGGCTGGGTTTTTGATTGTTATTTTTTTATATTGCAAAAAACATCTAAATAAGCACAACAAAATCAAAAAACAAAATTAAAACAAAAACAAAATAGAAAACAAAATCAAAAACAATATCTAAAACAAAAACGAAGTCATAACTGTCGATTGTTCTACTAAGCCAATGCCTATATGGATTTACATTTGGTGAAAATAAAACACACATAGGTACATCATTATATTAATTTTGGAGGCGGGTATGGGTACCGCCGCAGCGGGAACCATTAATTGAAACCTTCTGCCGCTGGTCACCCGAGCGGTTAGCTGTTTTTGGTGACTTAGCAGAGCTACCCGGGCTCATGCGGTGAGGTTTGTACAGGTCTTGCATTTGTCTTTCTACTGTGTGGCCGGGCCGGGTCAGGACAGACTGTTTGCGGGAGATTCTTTGACCACTCCAGCCGAACTCTCTCGATCCATTGCTTTGCACCGCAAAGTTTCTTTTTTAATATGAATACCGCACAATAGACTCAGCTACTCCCAACCGTCTGGAGCCAGTGAGACTATGGTATCCCCAATCGGGTTATGTTGGTAGGCTGAAGGTAGTGGGGAAGGTAAGGAAATGGGGAGAGCAAGGTGGGAAAGTACATGGCTGTACAGATCTGGTCACCTACACCGCTATTAAAGCCCTTTCAAGCAACCTTTTAATTCCGAATGATGGTCTTACACCAGAGCGATACTGAGAGTATCTTCCACTCTGGGACGTGCCGCAAATATGCTATATATTATTTAAAAAGAAAAAAATTGTGAAAAGACTAATTTGAACCCGGATTGTTAGTCGAGGGCCTCGACCACGGACGCCGTCATAATAGCTTTCATATAATATTTTGTTCGAACATCATCTTCGCTTTGCACTCGTAATACACAAAATTTGTCAACCATTCTACCGTAGTTAACGGTCGGTGGCTGAGGTGACTCGATGCGTCGGTTTTCCATCCAGATGTGTTCAATTTCTTGACTGGCTAGGTCCTCCATAATTGAACAAGCAATATCTTCCGCTTTTATTTATATTAAATATTGGCGGTCTAACGTTGTCTTTGCGGGAAAGTTGTCTTTCTTAAAAACAAGTTATTATTTTGACTTCGTCGTAAGTACGACCAACACCGAAAAACTCCACGAAGATCATTTTGACGATTAACTGCTCAGCAGAGATTAATAATAGAGCTTAAAATTAACAAAATTTAGTCGAGTAATCGTCGGAGATACTGAAGTTTTAACTGAGCGGTCTGTAAGTGAAACCGGTTGAACATTATATTTTAATTTTTGTGGCGCTTCACCGATATTTTTCAATATTTTAAACATTCCGTTTTGAAAACCGAGGTAAAAATGATCGATCGATCGGGCCCGACCTCGGCTAACCCTTTAGCTCCCGATGAATATTGAACAGAGGCCCACGTCCCGCTGGTGGCAGTATTATGTCGGCTGGGATCACGCTAGCGGCCGGGAAGCAAAGGGTCAACTGTAATACGTGATTTGAACGTTAAAAGTTGTTTGGTGGGCCCAAAACACGTGAAAGTCCCGCAAAAATATAATGGCGGTTTTTTATTGGTTGAATCACCGTAAGAATAAAATATTAACGTGTTGTGAGGTTTATTTTAATGGCATGTGTTTATTTTATTTTTTTATGTGACCACGCATAAGTCCTGCTGAACGGGCCCAGTGGGACCTTGGCAACCCCGATTGGGCAATGTTGTAAGAATGGAGAGAAGATGAGGAATGAGGGGGAAATAGGAAGGTAAGGTTGGGCAGTAACTAGCTCTTTATCTGGAGGTCTAACATGGTCGATCGATAAAACGCTACATCAATACGATATTGACCAAATCTATGTCTATGGTCACTTATGAATATTTGCGAGCACTGTCTACGATTGTTTGAACATTATTCGATCGACGTAAAATAAATTTGTTTATAAAGATAAGTTTCGGTTAATTGTCAATATACACATATTTTTTAATTATGTTGTTAATTCAAAATTACTGGCTTATAGTATGAACGCAATCAATTTATTCTGTTAGATCTTTAAGGAACGAAATGGTTTTTTATATTATTATTATTATTCTTTTATTAGTAATAATGCGTTGCAAAATCATAACATAATATTTACAATACATAATTCCAAATAAGTTTAATAAAACTCATTTCGGGAAGGACAACATTATACAATTAAAATAAAATTACTTTTACGAATTTAAGGGCAGTTCAATTAACAGTACATAGTTTTTATACACACTCAGTTGAAGAATATACAGGAGTTACAAAGAAAAACATCTAAATACGTCACTAGTTAATAAAGCTGCTGAGAAAATATCCTTTCAGAGTCTTCGCCAATGTTTTTTTTTGTTTGATGCTGGGTGTTTTAAATCATTAGGTAATGAGTTGTACTGCGTTGAAAATGAATAAAATATCCCTTTAGAGCCTTTGCCAATGTTTTTTTGTTTGATGCTGGATGTTTTAAATCATTAGGTAATGAGTTGTACTGCGTTGAAAATGAATAAAATATCCCTTTAGAGCCTTTGCCAATGTTTTTTTGTTTGATGCTGTATATTTTAAATCATTAGGTAATGAGTTGTACTGCGTTGAAAATGAATAAAATATCCCTTTAGAGTTTAGATTTTTAGAGCCTTTGCCAATGTTTTTTTGTTTGATGCTGTATATTTTAAATCATTAGGTAATGAGTTGTACTGCGTTGAAAATGAATAAAAGTATTTCAATTCAACATGTCTAATTTATTAGTATTTTTACGTAATTGCTTGGCGTCTTACATTTCGTATCGGTTCGGCTGTTAATGATGCAAGCGTACTTGAGACATCAATATCTATACATATACATAAAAATCTCGTTTCACGGTGTTAGTGGTCGAACTCCTTCGAAACGGCTGGACCTATTTTTATGATTTTTTTTTTAATGTGTATTTGGTAGGTATGAGAATAGGTCGTAAAGTATATTTTATACCGCTAGGTGATTAGCGTGTCCCTACCAGAATTTTTTTTCTATTTTTTAAGACAATTTTTTTTTGCGTAAAAAATACCTATAATCCCCAATTTTCACCCTCCCATTTTTTAATCGCTATTTTAGTATTTATGTATGAACAAATTTAATCATCGTCGCGTCGTTCGTATTTCAAACAGAACGAAATTATGTATGTTGTTGAATGACAGATTGCGCTACGTCCGCATCATCGAACTTTCATCCACACATGCGCAAGTCACTCACGAGAATAAATAATAAGTTATTTTTTATTTAACAACCAAAATATTCACTACAAATAATTTATATGGCAGAACAACGTACACCGAGTCAGCTTGTAATCGATAATAATATCATCATCGGAAGTTACACCTATCGATTCGATATCGTAAAGTTAATAATTTCACCGTGCTAGAGGCCCAGGTACCCATATTAACATGGCTTACTAGCAATTCAGTAACGTTTTGATTCGAATTGTTGATCAGTCTCACACAAATCTTTCACCCTGACCGAAGAGAACAAATTCCTTCTGTAATATAAACGAACACGGCATAGTAACCCAAAAATTAATTACGATAATACTTTTGGCTGTGAAAATCTCAAACCAGATCTGACGTTCCACTGAGTTTTTGTAATTTTTATTGAAAACGTTTGTCAAAATGATTTTTTAACCTATCAGAGATTAAAACATCGTCAATTATTACTATTACCACTACCCCCAGCGTTACCAACCGTTACATTTTTTGACAACGTTAGGTTATTTAATTTCGTCACCTTATTTGACGTCTTCACGTCATTTGACTTAATCACATCATTTGAAGTCATCACGTAACTTGACGTCGTCACGTCATTTGATATTGTCACGTTATTTGACGTCGTCACAAATCAAATATTAGCGATTTTTATTGTTGCCCCAATTATCAGCCCGTTTTAGATTTTGATAAAACTTAGATCAACTATAAACATAACTGCCATGCTGTTACGCTGACGGATATTCCTTGGCTATTCTCTGATTTGAATAACCAGGTTTTACTAATCGTCTTATCTATTCCTTTCTTTGTTACAATAGTTTCATCCCAAAATATTAATTTATAAGAGAGCGCCGTAGCTCCGCTAATTGGAATTTTATAGATTTTTTTCTAAAGACAAACAACGATTAACCTAAAAATAACAGTTAAATAAGCGGATAACGTTGCCGGTGCAATGCTGAACAACGTAACTACATAGGTATGGGCATCACTTTTATTTATTTATGCGTATGGTATCCCCACCACGCAAGGAAGCATCTCTGGATCGCTCCGGCGATGACCGAACGGCCATTCGCGTTTTGTACCTCTCTACCCGTTTCATACGTGAACACTAAATTGTGTAAATATTAAATCCCAATAAATGTTAATCCCTTGAACATGAGCAAATGTTATCAATTATCATCCAATATAATTATTGAACACCGGATCGCGGCCTAGAAGTACCGTGATCCCCAGGAGCCTGCCTATCCCGTATGGTAAAGTATTGGTACTACCTCGTCTGATGTGGAAACGGAGCACCAGGTCAAACATTTTCCACAGCACCTCAACCCTTCAAACAACACTTTTAACATAGGCAATGCATTGCACCCGAGAATCTTGGTTGAATGCGCGATCTTTCGATTCGGACCTCTCAAACGAATTTTAAATGCGTTTGAACTAATTACATTAGATTTAAACAAAATAACCTAACAAATTCAAGAAAAAACCCAACAAAACTAATCGTTGTACCATCTGTTACCACAATTTAGCGAAATGCTTTCAATGGCAAGATTGAGTTAAATCAATACAAAGACCGAGTTACTCGAGTTTCAAATGGTTGGTTCGAATATAATTGATTTCAATTAACATTTAATTCCTCTATCGCGAATCACGGCGGCTGTAGACGTACACTGTACACTGTACACCAGCGATTCTTAACCTCGGTCGCGACCAAAATTCGGGTCGTGAGATATTGGGTTGGGTCGGTGGATTACAAGAAGAATTGCTCGAAGTGCAAGATGATGCACTCTTAAAAGAAAGATTTGCCAGAACGAGTCTCACAAAATTTTGGGCGCAATTATCTGGGAAGCCTGTTCTGAGCAATGAAGCTGAAAAATCCCTGCTACCTTTCCCAACTACTTGTTTATGTGAAGCAGGATTTTCATGCCTTGCTGTTATGAAGAATAAGTACAGGAATAGGTTCGATCCTCAGCATGACATGCGGTATGCACTTTCTATAAATATAACTCCACGTTTACATGATCATTGCTCAAAAATACAACACCAGGGGAGTCACTAATTATTTTTCTGTAAATTTTTAAACTGTTTTAATGCTGAATTGTCTGATTTTAATACAGAACATTTAACCCTCGACCCGTCGCGTGGGGTCTTTAAAAGCCCAGGTTTTACAGAAATGCTAATTATGTTCATTTTAAATATTCCCACTGATTTCTTACTTTAGGTAGCTTCCTAAAAGGGACTATACTTGACGCAAGCGCCGAGAAAATTTAGTTTGCGCATGTGCGATATGAGATACAGACTTGTGTTTCGGCGTGAGGCTAAAAAAGTCAACAGAATACCATGAAAAATCAAGTTTGTATGTTTTTTTTATTGTATTTTGTTGATTTTTTTGTTGTAATAATAATAAGTCTATATCAACCTCAAATAGTTAAAAGTTTGATGGAAATTGGTTAGATTTTTTTAAAAAGTTTTCTATTAAAAAATATGATTCAAAATTTCAAAAAATGTTCCTTGTTGATTTTTAAGCTCTTGCATTGAAAATAAATAACTAATTTTTAACATTTCTTTTTATTTCAAAGCAATCATTATCACCTGACAATCACTTAAAATAACATATAAAATGTATGCTACAAAAACAATTTAATCATATTTATTTTTGGGGTCCTAAGCGACCCCAGCGACACCTCGCGTTACAAAAATGGCGCGACGGGCGGAGGGTTAAATGAAGTTGTTTATTTCTAATTTTACAACTACATCCTATAAATTTTATATGATGTAGTTGTAATTTTATAGTATAAAATTACAAAATATATCATTTTAGTACCTGTCACTGGAAAATAAAATAAAAAAATTAGATTAGGGTCGCATACTTCAAATATATTCGTACTTTGGGTCGCCAGCAAAAAGGTTAAGAACCACTGCTGTACACCACACAGACACACACCAAGCCAAATAGTGTTTACTAGCTCCAATAAATCTATTTATTAGAAAACATCTTAATCTTATGAATATTCAATTGAGTTTCAAATGTTACGTCTAGTGGTATGGACGAAGGAAAAATAATGGATTGTTCATATAATATGTGCAAACAGAATGGGGGGTAGGTACATCTTATATATATAAATGAATCGCTGAATGTGTTGCTAAGCGCATAACTTTCGAACGACTGCACCAAATTGGATAATTCTTTTTTTTCTGTGATTTTTATTATCAGGACAAGGTTTTAATACAACTTTCGTTGAGCTCTGGCATTATGAAATTTGTATAAAAAAATTGCTATTGGTGGCACGCGAGGTTTGAAAACTGAATATATGGAAAGCGGGATGGTGGGAGAGATGGGGGAGGGGGGAGGGGAAGGGGGGAGGGGAAGGGGGGAGGGGGGAGGGATGAGGGGGGGAGGGGTGGTGGGAAGGGGGAGGGGGGGAGGGGGGAGGGAGGGCGGTGAGAGGGGGGGGGGGGAGGGGAGGAGGGGAGGAGGTGGAAGAGGCAGAGTGGGAACCCCCCTTACACCATACGAGCGAAGCCGCGGAAAAAGGCTAGTATGCATATAAATAAATAAACGTTCTTTCAAGCATATTTTTTTCAAATAATTATTTCAAGGAACGAAATAACGACAGTTCAGTTATAAGCGTACAAAAAGATTAGATAGTATTAGTAGATTTCTGAAGATAATTTGAAATGTAGATTTTAGTTAAATACAAATGATAGAGGGAGCGCGCTAATAAAAAACTATTATGATTAATAGGCGCATGCGACTGTTTAAAATTTTCAAATATTAACAAACGAATTGCAATCTTTGGAGCACAGGCGTCGGGTGGAAATGCTATCCTTGTTCTACCGGTATTTCAATGGAAGACGCCGCAAGAAACTAGCGTAATTGATTCCTCCGGCACCAGTGCAGAGTCGAGAAACACGCCAACGCCCGCCCAATATTTGTTCACAGTTGATATTTGTTATAAGAGAAATGAAAATTAACCGATATTGTCGATGAAACCTATATTCGTACCCAAGGAGACTATTTTCTGTTCTCAAGGTCCGAGAGCTATGGTAAAAATTGTTTGTTAAATGATTTTTAATTGTTTAATTTAATTATGTTCGAATAAATTTGCATTTAGTATTACCGATTCCACGGTTAATAAAAATCTCATAAAATTATCACGTTTTTATCTTCTCTTTAACCTCCCTTGAGGCCACACGAGGGCCGCATCAGGGATCTGGACCACTTAAGGTCTGCCAGGCAAGAATATTCTTGGAATGGAAAATTCTTCCAACCACTAAAATTCTAACATTTTACAATATATTTAGTCAATATCAATACGATTTTGACAAAATCTGTCAACTATGGTCAGTTATCAACATTTATTTATATCAATTGATTCGCGGTATTCCGAGAGCCGATTGACAAATTTTAGCGCGGCGTCAGATAAGCTGTCAATTTATAGAACGACCGTTGTGCAAAATAACTGGCATGAATGGAGGTGAACTATCAAAGCTCTTAGAATTGAATGAAATTGTACACTCGATTCATAGACTTAATTAATTCATCTTATTCCGTTTCATAATCAATTTATTCCTTATTATTTATTGGAGAAACGAAAGTGGTCCTAATGTGACTGAAGACTCTTTTAACGAAGTAACCCCACTTTAGTGTTAAAAAGTACATACGAAACATCAATGTATATTAAAGCTAGTATTTCAATTAAAAATTGTCTAATTATTAGTATTTTTAATTTTTACATACCGGTTTGACGTTATGGAATGTAAATCAATAGACAGATCCTCCAGTGTTGCTAGCGTTTATGGATTTCTTATTTATTCCCTGCTAATATCGGTACGGCTGTCAACGGCGAAACTGTACTTGGAACATCGATGTAAAATCGTCAGAATCAATCCGATATTGGAAAGTCATCGATTTAACTATGGTGGACCCCCTGACTGATATTTTCTCTGCTTTGCATAATGGAAATTACAATCGTTAGTGTAATTGTATTGAATACTCAGCCCTTTTTTCTATCTAGTGTTTCATTGATTCATATAATATATATAACCGCACTGTGTGTGTACGCAATTGATATTTTTATAATATGATAATGTTGTACCTACGTTTATTTGATTGTCTTTTGCGAGTTTGGCAGTTAGCAGCGACCTCCACTTTATGCGAAGGCTACGAGTCCCTACTTATCGTAAGGCCGAGGTTTTGAATATTCCACACAATGGCTAACCCGGGATGGCAAAATTTTGTCAATAGGTTATTGGAAATATTGAAATACTCGAACTCCGCTCTATCGAATTTCTTGAAAACCGGGATTTGTCGCCGAATCGTGGAAAGCACGCGCACGGAAGGCCGGAAAAATCAAAATATGAAGATAATATATGAAAAATCTAAAAACATCGTGAATGTTAGTATACTCTGACCGAATCGTACCAAACGAAGACGTTCGTTTCGTACCAGGAAAGGAATAATGCCAATCACCAAAATTACACAGTTTTCTAAAGGAGAGCAAAAATATTTGTTGATATATTGTTTGCGTTCCAAAAAAACCCTTATTTTCTTTTCTTCTGGAGAAATTGATCAAAATTGTTCAAATCTCGAAATTCCTCCTTAGACTTATCTGGGGATTGGGAGTCAAGGAACTTATGTAAATTGGAGAAAACAGTTTTCTTTCTAATCAGTACAGATCACCATGGAACCATTTGTTCAGCGTAAATAAAACTAATCACAAAAAAATTGTAGATAACAAGATAATTGTAGAAGACGTCTTCTTTAGGCAAAGTTTGGTTGTAAACAGTCCGCTTCATTATCATCTCCCTTTGTTTCTACTTATATATCAGGGGAGAAATATATACCTTAGCTTAACAGTAAGTAGGTAACTAATTTGGTTAAATTCCGTAAAATCATAATGAATGGAAACATGTAATTGTACCACACGCCCTGGCAAAAGCTCTTAAATCCCATGTAATCTTTAAAGGAACCTTTAGATTTGGGGGCTGTAATTTTTCCAGCCTAGCCACAGGCTCTATTGATCCCAGAAGAATAAGAATGACGAGGGTACAGGATATTGGCAAGGTGTGGGTAGGGGGAAGGGGCAGGTGTCAATCGGGGGTGCCACAGGTCGCCATATTGCATTCTTTTACGGGGTAATGGCTTTGCGATCAGCCTCCATTCCATTCTGCCAGAGGAACGATGGACCTTTTAATGGCAAATAGATTAAATAAATTATTTTATTTTTTTGTTATGTGAAAAGAATGCACGGCTTCCCATGGGTACATGAACCTAAATCAGTGGTTGTCAAACTAACGCTAGAATTTTTCGTTAGTTCAAGTGAGAATTGAGGAATTTAACACCATTCTCCAGATGTTGAACGATTTCGTTTTTTTTATTTAATTTAATTTGAATGTGCCTTCTGACCGGTCAGTGGCTGAGTGGGCATCGCGTTTGGGACCCACCCGGGCGTCGCGTGTTCGATTCCTAGGCTGGCTAAGTCCACTATCACGATACAAGCAACATTTTCCACTTTCTGTGGTGGTAGTAGGAGATTTTCAATCATCGTTGGGTTATTCGTAACCCGGAAATGTTTGTCTTTTTTTTAAACAATTTAATTGTTTGCTTAAATAAGTTTTCACATCTTATCTAGAGATAATCCTCACTCCATGAAAAAACGGATAGTTACCTACCTAATCCGATTGATAAATACCTTCACTTTAACTCTCCGATTGCTATTATTATTAATGGTGACCGGACAACTCAGAATGAAACCAACTCAGAAGCACCTCAGAAAGGTCATTAAGAGTGATGATAAAAAATATTAAAAAAATAGTTAAATAGGTTAAGTACGGTTCGGGTTACCGACAATTTTTAAATTATTTTTTAATAGCATTTAATGACCTTTCTGAGGTGTTTCTGAGTTGGCATGGAACCATTATTAATAGTATGTAAGAGGTTGGGAAATTCAAGAACATTTGTTAAAGGGAGACGCTACTCCTTAAAGTTTCAAAACCTAAGCGACTACTTCAAGTGAATAGATTTCCCTGAACACAGCCTTTCTTTAAATCCTATCGGAGATCTGGAGAATTTTATTTATATAGAAAAATGAAATAATTCAACTTTGTATAAACCACTTGTAACAGACGTATCAGCGTCGCCACAAGACTCTAAAAAAAATTACCGGGTTTTTAGTGCACGAACAGGATGGTGGTGATGGAAACAAATAATAAAACTGACCTCCCGTGCACCCAGTGCCTGATGCGTGAAGGACACTGGATGTGCTTAATCCTCTGCCTGATCCTGGCGCCTGGCGGTTGTCAAAGTAGGGCCGGCTCTTCTGGAGGAGTGTTGGCACCAGGACTGAAGACAGGCAGAGGTCGGCGGGGGAGGCAGCTGAGTGATAATAAACTTCCCAGTAGGAATAATAACACGAGTTGACTGTAGAGAAGAACTAACTTTATTTTGGACTTGGACTTGGATATTCTTTATTGACAGAGTTCCTAAACAATGAGTTTACTGACTCTAGCATATTTACAATGGATTTTTTTTATGAAACTTTGCGTGGAAGGATTTTATTTTTGGTGGTGAGAAATGAAACTTAAACTATACTGCGACTTGATGCAGGAATTATTATAAATTATATATTTTTTTTAATTAGTATTTTTTTTTTAAATATGTACTTAATTGCCTACTCCTTGCGGAGGATTGCTTTAGGTCTTTTGTGTTTTGTAATTTCATTCTCGCTATATTGGGCGAGAGAGTTAATGGTCGGATTTTCATGTCCGGCTAGGCCGGCGTAGAATTTTTCCGATTGGGAAACAATTAAATCCTTTATCAGAGGAATGTTTGTGTCTTTATGTAGAGTGTTAACCCTGATCCACTTCGGCGCATTCAACGCTAATCGAATGGCTTTGTTTTGCAGGGTTTGTAATTTTTTTATTTGAGTGTCAGCTGCATGACCCCAAACGGGAGCAGCGTATGTAAAGCCCGTCCTAATGGTGGTCTTGTAGATGAGTAGTTTATTGTCTGCTGATAATTTACTATTTCTACCTAGCATAGGGTAGAGTGCTGACATTGATTTATTTGCTGATTTTACTTTCTCATTGATGTGTTTAGCCCACGTTAATTTGGAATCTAGAGTTACTCCGAGGTATTTAATTGATTTTTCCCATGGGACCTGTTCCCCAAATAATATAATATTCGGGGGCTGTTTGGGTTTTCTTCGTGAAAAAACTGTAGCGGCACTTTTGGTTGGATTAATTGAAATTCTCCATTTTTTACAAAACTCTTCGAATAGAGTGGCTTGGAGCTGTACGCGGCTTGTAGCAGTGGTCGCGACAGTAGAACTCGAGATAACATTGGTATCGTCGGCGAATTGTGAAATTTTTACGTTATGGTTCATCGGTGGGGGAATATCGCTAGAATAGACGTTAAATAGTTTAGGGGATAGTGAACCGCCTTGGGGGACACCGGCTGCTAGTGGACGTTCTGATGATAGAATTTCGTCTAGTTTTACTCTAAAAGTACGATCAGTGAGGTAGCTATGTACCATTTTAATATATGAGATGGGGAAGCCCATTTGATGCATTTTATATACTAACCCTTCATGCCATACTCTATCGAATGCTTGGCGTATGTCAAATGTGAGGATCACTGTATGTTTCTTTATATTGAAGCCTTCGGTTATGATTTCTACTACGCGGAGAAGTTGATGAGTTGAAGAATGACCGGTTCGGAAGCCGTGTTGGAAATCTGGTAAAATTTTATTTTCGTGGATAAATGATTCTAATCGAACGAGGATGATTTTCTCTAGAACTTTGCCTAAGCAAGGGAGGAGACTAATTGGGCGATGGTTCGCGGCTAGTAGTGGGTCTTTGCCCGGTTTAGGTATTAAGATAACATTTGCTTGTTTAAACGCTTTAGGAAAGCAACTGAGTCGTAGTGACGCATTGTAGATGGCAGTTAAGGCGCAGATGCCTTTTAAAGGAAGGCATTTTAAAACTTTATTAGATATGCCATCTGGTCCCGCCGCTTTTTTATTTTTAAGAGAATTAATTATTTTTTTAATTTCATTAGGTGTTGAGAATTTGATTGGCAAGTCAGATTCTGTATTTAAAATTGATGCTACTTTTGAATCCACCATTGAAACGAAGGATGGGTCATCGTGATCAGTTATTGGGGTGAATTGAGCTTCAAGGCTGTCTGCAAAGGCTTCTGCCTTGTCTGCAGTAGAGTATACTACTCCGTTTGGGCCTTGAAGGGGGGATATTCTGGTTTTTGGTTTTCTGAGCGTTTTTGATAGTTTCCAGTAAGCTGCTCTGTCATTTTCGAGGGAAGATATGAACTCGTGCCAGCGTTCATTGCGGAAATCGTTAAGGGCATCTCTTACTTCGCGGGATAAGCGGTTATAGTGCATTTTTACTATGGGATTGCAAGTTTTTTGCCATTCTTTACGGATTAAATTTTTCTCCCTAATAAGATCTTTGATCTCTTCGGGGATACCATGTCGTCCTGTGTCATTTGGAATGTCAACGGAAGCCTCGTTGATGCATGATTTAATTGAATTAATTAACGTAGAAGTGGCGGTGTTAAGGCTCGCTTCATCGGGAATAGAAGTTGGCACCGTCGTAGATGAGTTTAATAATTCAATGAGTTTAGGCCATTTAATTTTTTTCCGAGTTGGCTGATGAGGAACCAGTGGGTTCGAACCACCTGTCAATGTGAGAAGAATAGGATTGTGGTCGGATGCGAGCTCGTTTAGAACTTTTAGAGAGTGAACGTGACTTGTGTCTTTGAGGATGATTATGTCAATGACATCTGGCCTACCATGTGATGGCTGAAGAGTTGGTAGATCAGGGGCGTCTATGGCGATTGAGTTAGAGAGAGCATATTTTGCAAGATCTCTACCTTTCTTATTATCGTATCGGCTATTCCAAGAGCCGTGCTTGGCATTTAAGTCTCCGGCTATAATAGTGGGGACGTTTTCGGAGAGAAGTGAATCTAGTTCAGAGGGAATCAATTGTCGTTTGGGAGGGCTATAAACAGATATGAATTTAATTGGACCAGAAGAAGTATTGATTTTAACCGCGGTGGATTCAATATTATCGTTAGAGAATGCATGTGCTAGACAATGGTCAAGATTGCTTTTAACAAAGATAGCAGTACCGCCTCCTTTATTGGAGGTTCTGTCATCTCGAAATATATTATAATTTGGTATTCTTAGATTGCGTGATGGTTTTAGCCACGTTTCATTTATAAGAAATACGTCTAGATTATAATCGTGGAGAAATTCTATGATTTCCTCGCGGTATGCTAGTACTGTGCCATTGGCGTTCCAGTACGCTGTTTGCAAATTTGATTTATCGGCGCGTTGTCTAGCCATTGTGATTGATAATAAATGTCTGTATGGACTTTAGCTCTTTGGTGGCATTTTGTATGATGAACTGGAGCTCTGTAGCTCTTTCAATGAGGGTTTGAATATCGCTAGCCTCGGGCTTAGAAGGAGGCGGTGGGGGAGGGGGAGGAAGGCTACTATGGGAAGCTTGGGAGGACTCGGGAGGGCGATCAAGTCGGAATTGTTGGCTGAAGGCCGGGGTTTTGGGGGACCGGTTGTCCTGATGGGAGTTGCGGCTTTTGAAGAAGTCTGGCGTAGGCCAGGATTTAGAAGTTGAGGGGATGACTGGGGGAGGCTGGGTTGTATTGGTTTTGGTAATAATGGGTTCTGACCTAGGGGGTTCATTTTGCGTTTTTGACTGAGAGCCGTAAAAAACTTGTTCCTGCCGGTAATCTCGACGGTGTTCATTATAATTTCTGTTTGACTGCCTTTGATAATTATAGTTTCGGTTATTGTAAGCATTGTAATTGTTATACTGGGGTCTAGCAGGACAGCCCTTATAATTTGCCGTATGTGCGCCCTGACAGAGCGCACACTTAGCAGGAGTATTCTTAGGTTTCGGACACTCCGAAGATCTGTGGGGCTCTGCGCATTTCACGCATCGCTCCTGACCGTGGCAGCAGTTTGCCGAGTGGCCGTGTGTTTGGCAACGAAAACATTGCCCCGTCCTTGTTTTATTACGTAATGATTCCACTTGTATACGCAAGTGGAGGACAGTCTGCAGATCTGTGAAGATGCGTTTTGCCTCTTCATTTTTTGTTAAGTTTACCATTACGAGGGGAATCGGTTGACGAGACCGACCCGATTTCATTCTGTGCACCGAGAGAACTGGATATTTTTTGAGGGCAAGTTCAAACTTTACCTCATCAGTGGAGATATCTTCCGGGATACCTCTAAGGACTACTTTCAGAGGTTTGTCCTCTGGGAGCCTGTAAGAGTGGTGTTCAATATTTTTTGCAATTAATATTCTGGTAATATTGCTATGTTCCCTAGGGGTTTTTGTTTGGATATGGATAAATTTACCCATATTCTTAGCAAAGAAATCTATTCCTTTCTCTTCGAAACTGCGGAATAGAGCGGTCGTTTCATTTTTTTTATGTAATACGATTGGAGGAATCCTGGTGAATTTACGCGGTGGTTGTTCCGCAGAAACTAAGTCATCTTGAGCTGTAGAGGAGCCCGGTGTGGGGGATGGTGTCCTCAGAGCTGCAAATTTATTGTTTGCCAGATCAGGGGAGGATGGCCGCTTTTCGACATTAACTTTCTTGGATCGGGGAGAAGAACTGGGAGAATTCCTCGGGGAGTTAACAGGGGTTAATGAGCCCCTTGAACAAGTGCGCGTGCGCTTTCGCCCCGAGACAAGGTTAAACCCTGTCTCGTCGGAAGAAGAATAACATTCCATGTCAGAATCTTCATAATGCGTTCCTGGATTGGGAGAGGGAAAACGCCGTGGAGAAGGAAGCCGTCGCGGCGACTGGCTCGGAGTAATGCACTGAGATTGGCTTTGAGAGGCCATCTCGTGCAGGATTAAATCATTGAGGTGGGTTTTTTCCTCGGGGGATAAGTCTTTATTGATTCTAGCGAACATAAATGCTGCTAGGCTATTTTCGAAGGCGCTCATGTTACTAGGGTTGGAAATTATAGGTATACGAGTATGTAATTAGTGACTTGGGTAGCAACCGGCTGGGAATGCTTTTAGTCAGTTGGAAAAACCGGATTTAACAATGGAACTTTATGAGTCACTAATGGGGGTTAAACCGAGTGTTAAGTGTTTTTATTATAACGATTGTCCGTGAGGTGATTAGTGCATTCGAAATGCGTTTGAATACTTGGGCCGGGGAAAAAACGCGGCTGAATTGGTTGCTAAGCGAGTTTTTTTTTTTTTTTTTTTTATAAAGATTTACTAATTATTTCATTTATATGACGTCGGTGGAAGGTGAATAAAATTTGTGAACTCTGTCAAAAAAAAACAATATTTCAAGTACAAGTAAGTCCAAATACTCTCACCAGAGATTATGGTATAGATGTCTGCTGTGGATGTCTGCTGCTGGATGCTCAGCGCTGATTTAGTGGTTTTTCCAGGAAATTAGAACGGTCCTACTCTTCATTCAGACGGGGAACCAAAGTCGTGGATAATAAACCAGAAAAGTTCAAAGCACTTGAGTTTGTAAACGGATAATGTTTGAATCACTGAAGATAGTTTTAAATTCGACACATAAACGCGTGTTTGCGTAGATCACATGCAAATAATCGGCATTTGTCGCGAATAATCTCCTGCAGGAGTCAAAAAACGAAAGAACTGACTTTATAACTGTATAAAAATACAATAAATTGAATTAAAACACCATAACTGTATAAAATCACAATGGTTGGTGAGTTACTTGCGTAGATCGCTTGCGAAGAGTCGCCACTTCTCACGAGTAGTCTCCGAAGGAGAAATACACGAAATAACTGACTTGGTAACTGGTAAACTGTATTAAAACACAATAACTGCATTCAAAACACAATGGTTGGAAATCGCTTCGGAACGCACGGAGCTGTTGACTGAACCGCTGGCGAATCGAGACTAGTGATGACTAACTTTATTTGGAAAATACGCGCCCTTTTATACCCTAATCTGGGCAAAAAGGTGATCACATGGTACATTTATGGGGTGGGGGGTTGGACCTCGCCCGTAAGTATAAATACGCCGACTTTCTTGTCGCACTTCATTTTGCTTGTGTCGCTCAAGAAAGTGGTCGATTAAAATCATTATTTAATAATAATTCTACAGGTTATAACATAGTTTTTGTAAAGTATTTCTTAATTCTAACATGTATGTACGGGTATTCTTTACCCGTAGATTTTTAGTTTAATGAATTTAGGAACAATTTTGGAAATGTTTACCATTTGTTGGTAGGTATTTGAGTTTAATTTAAGTTTGCAAAGTGATGTGAAGAAGTTAGTATTTTCCCCAGGTTCCTCGTAAGACTGACTACCGAAACCGGTTTGTCTCGTCGTCTTACCAGGTTCCTGGATTTTTAAAATGGAAAAAGACTGTTTTTTGATCGGAAATTTTCTAAGTACAAAATTTGTGCGCAAAAGCATATAGCGTTGGCAGTTTAAGAGTTACAAGGTTGATTTATGGCTCTATGGATGCCCCGTAGGACTCTGCACTGAAACGTCTTAGTTTCAGCGTCCTACGGGGTGTTTAAACGAAGTTATATTAAAATATGGTGTATTTTTGACCAATATGAAGGCCCTTAATAGGGACGCCCAAACTGGTTTTCTGGCTTTGTAGCCGGAGAAATAGCCCTGAAGGCGAAAAAATAATAAGTTTAGGATGTCTCCCGGTGGCAACTTGGTATCCAAGTTTTATTTGTGTCACCAGGGCATCTGTGTATTAAGAAAAAAAGACATTTAAAATTGATAAAATGTGTTTTGAAAAAGATCGTTGCTGGCGGCACGGTAAAGCCGACTGAGAGCCCAAAAAGGCCCTTGTGGGGGCCGCCATAAAAGGGAGGTAAAGCAGCCTGCTTGGTAGAGCAGCCGCTTCCTGCCGTGCCATAACGGCAGAACGGCAAGGGAGGGAAGGCAGTCCGCTCGGCGGAGTAGCTGCTTCCTTCGGAGCCGAAAAAACGGCCCTTCTCAGGGACATAACTAAAAAGGAGGCTAGTCAGCCTGGTTGCCTTTGGAGGCGTAAATAAGCATAATAAAGTATTAATTGTTAAAATTATTAAAATTATAGGATTCTAGAATGTCTCCCGGTGCAAACTTGGCACACAAGCTTTATTTGGTTGCACCGGGGCATTGTACATAAGCAAACATATAATTTAACAATGAGGGAGAGCAACACGTCCGTTACACCACTTATATAATGCGCAAATCCGACCGGTTTCGGAACAAACGTTCCTTCGTCAGGGAAAGCTTATACTAATAATTATTATAATCAATCAGTATAAGCTTTCCCTTACGAAGGAACGTTTGTTCCGAAACCGGTCGGATTTGCGCATCAAATAAGTGGTTTATACAAAGTTGAATTATTTCATTTTTCTACAATGGATAACTACAAAGTAATAGCTACATTTAAAAATGTATTTTTTATTTTTATGTTTTTTATACATGCCACACCAGAGGCTTTCTGGCCAATGCCTTTTGGTCTTTGGCGCTCTCAATTAAGGTATGCGGCAATGGGGAAAGAAAGGAAATTAGAAAAGGAAATTCATTGATAAATAATTAAGGTAACGCTTATTTATTTAAAAATAAATGCTTACGTATTAGTCATGGAGATTTATTTACACGTGTAACTCGGCTTATTTCAATTTATCGCCGTGAATGTAATTTTCACAATATAATAATATTAAGCACAATTCAATTGATTTCAATTCATTCGGATTCAATTCATCGTGTCGCCAGATGCCTCCCCCATAGAGTTGGCAGTGTATTTACGTTTCAAATGTTGCTCAAATATTCCTACTAATATACATTGATTCTAAAAATCTTATCTCAACCATAAATAATTTTGCATTTTAACTGAAAAATAGATTTTTCTTAGACGTACGAGCAATATTAATGTAAAGTTTCATTACAATTCAAGTAGTTTTTGCGTGAAAGAGTAACAAACACACAGACATACATCCATACAAACTTTCGCATTTATAATATTATTAAGAAGATTATAATGTAATTAAGATAGTAATATTTAATATTGGGGAAAAATCAATTATGAGCATGTTTTATGATAGAATAGCCGTTGCGATCTTAGAATGGTTGTTAGCGTAAAACACTCCTCAAAACTTAAACACTGAACAGATAATTCCAAGAAATGTGATCAGTATCAATATGAAAAAATAATGTCATCAATCAATTCACATAATACCTTTCGGCTCCTTGATACAATTTAATGTAGTTATGCAGTGAGCAGCCAGCCAAAACATCCCAAACTGAAATAACGGTTTCATGACAGTTCATCCTGCGACAATTCATCCGGCGACAGTTCATTCTGCGACAGTTCATCCGACCGACAGATCATCCTGCCGACAGTTCATCCTGCCGACAGTTCATCCCGCCGACAATTCATCCGGCGACAATTCATCCTGCCTGATCATTTAGAAGATTTTTTCTTCAAGTAAGTATGCAAAGAGGATATACAGCCGTACAACCAAATTCGATATACTTATATCTGAAGGCATCTTGAGTGGAAATCCGCTGTAAAAATATTTTTACTAACAATAATTTCGACTCTCCGAAGAAGCATGCGTGAATAACAAAATACGACATACTTATACGTGCAGTCGGCTTAGCAAAGAACGCTAAAGATTCCTACTTGCATCTAACATAATTTTTTTAACCTAACCTAACCTAACCTAACCTAACCTCACCTAACCTAACCTTACCTAACCTAACCTAACCTAACCTAACCTAACCTAACCTAACCTTCAAATATAAGTATATCGATTTTTGTTGTACGGCCGTATATCCTCTTTGCATACTTACTTAATAAAAATCTTCTAAATGATCAGGCAGGATGAATTGTCGCCGGATGAATTGTCGGCAGGATGAACTGTCGGCAGGATGAACTGTCGGCAGGATGAACTGTCGGCCGGATGAACTGTCGCAGGATGAACTGTCGCCGGATGAATTGTCGCAGGACGAATTGTCGGGTCACCGAAATAACAGCACTTTTGTTTGAAGATTGTAAATCAAATTGTTACAATAACTTGTAATAAGGTGTATGCATGCTTTTACGTACACTTATCGATGGTCTACGTGTACATGCAATGGACAATGGTGAATTGGACAAATATGCCAACCCTGGATTTTTTGCACCTAAACTATTGGCAAACCTGCAGGCAACACACAAAAACCTGAAGATTTAAATGTAAGGATTTAAATGTATGTATGGCAGCCTGGAGCTTTAGTCCACCTCGGGGTTGACGACATGACGAATAACCGATTTGAGTCGTTCAATTTCTATATCCGCTATATAATTTTTCACTGATTCGGAGAAAACCGCAAAAAACTGTCACATCTTTAACGTAAATAAAAAATTACATTTTATTTTTTTATATAGTGAGTTGGAGTAATACAAATTCGAAAAGTGTTCATTTTTCAATGTATGCCTAGAAATATTTAAGTAATTTGGATAAATAAAATGGATATAGCGGACTTTTATACTCACTTCGAGATTTATATGGAATATAGAGGTTTTTGAAAATCAACTGACCAGATGGGCGTGTTTCTACCTCCCCTATCTTGGCAAAATAACTGCTCGTGATTGGTTGAATTCCGATATAGCGGGTTTTGATAGTAACTTCTTGAATGATATAGCGGGTTTTGTTTCTCAATCGTAGTTTTAACATGGTTTTTGGTCGTGGTGAGGGAGGTTTTAATACTCAATTTTAGATTAGTCTTGTTCCTCGCAAAAACGTGAACAAGATGTCATACTCAGATCATTTTGTCAAAAAATCGGAAATTGAAATTATAGGACTCATTTGTCAATAACGTGAACATCTGAATTACGCACACTGGAGACAGGATTCTTGCAGAATTCATATAATCGAAGGACATCTGCTAGGCCTGCATCCGGAAAGGCTTATTGCCATGGACATAATGTTGATAAAGAGAGATTTTTTTAAGAAACCAGTCCTGATTCCGTTCTTGCACGATACGGTATTACACCATAATCCTATTTTCTTAGCAAGCCCTTTGCCAGACAGTATTAGATTTAGGATGTTATTTTGATTCAATATATAAATCTTGTATTCTCAAATACTTCTTTCTTTCCGAATAAAAAACCTAATTTTTACTTGCAGATGCTGGAAGTAGTTTTTTATAATAAAATGTATACAACACCAGAAGGTTTTTTGTTAAAATTATAAATAACATTTCGATAATAATTTCTTAAAATTTTAAATTGGATTAAAGCGTAGATTTTTAGAGATATGAGATAGAGCTGGCTGTTTTTTGTGGAATACATATTACTGAATGTAAGCCCAGCAATCAAATGTTTGACCATACTACACGAAATATGACATTGCCAGAGTTACTAAGTACTCAATATAATATGTAATTACAACCGTGATATAACGATATCTGCTGACTACGTAAATGGCATTGTTCGAATGTTAGAAATTTTGCTAAAATTGACTAGTTTTGCTCTTGACTCAGTTGCGACGTGTGATGGAAAAAATATTTTTATTGTTTTTAATTGAAAAAAAAACATCATCGAAAATGACATCTACTATGTATTTCTACACCAAATATGCTGAGGAATCGCTGGTCAAAACCCTTGGGAAACGTGCTGTTCTACCCAACAAGTTATGGTATTACCTAGTATGTTTCATATCAATTGTAGCCACTCGTTCGGGAATATCAATTATTATTTTCATGTTCTGTAAATTATAATCTCGCGGCTTTTGTAGACGCCAATTTAGCATTTGTTTCGATAATTTATTTCCCCAAAATTTCCATCCGAGATCGAATCGATCGGTATGTAATTCATTCATAGGCATATAAGTAAATATGTAGATCTAATTTTAAGACGCTATTTAATAAATACTAGCTGAAGTCCCCGGCGATGCCCGGACTTTACACAGAGTTTTCGAAATCAAATGTAAACAGTGATCTTCCTTTTGTTTTGAAGGTCACATGTGCAAAATCCTATCAACCTCGGAACAAAACTGTAGATTTGCATACAAATCAAATTCACACCGCCCGCTTGCCGGTCCGCTCGTCCACCACATACAGACACATATTTCAACCAATTTACACAAAACCTTAACAAATTATATTGGTACTTAAACCTTCATGAATCACTCTATATATTGGTGAAAACCGCATGAATATCCGTTCAGTAGTTTTTGAGTTTATCGCGAACAGACAGACATACGCGGCGAAAGACTTTAATTTATAATATCGTCGCGTCGCCGTAGATGCCAAGGGAGCCAAGCCACAAATTTGACGAAAATGAGTTAAGTGTGCAGAAGGGTTTTAAAACCTTCAAAGTTGCCGTGGTCAATGGATTTGGGTAATAAAACACTCTATTTAAGGAGTATTTTGAAAATTGCCAATAGATCTAACACACATAAATAAAATCAGTCAATGCAGTCAATAACTACAAGCCACATAGATCTTTTGACTTCCGAATAATTTAATATTATGTGTGGCTTGACGCCATTGACAACTGAAACTTCCTACGAAATTTGTGAGAAAGCCCGCGCACCTCTGCTCACATTCGACAATGATTTATGGCGTTGTCCTCCTCTAACTCAACAAAATGCCTATCGTGTTGGGTTGTTTACGCTTGGGTATATGTACGTCTACGCCCTCGACTGTATCGCGAGTTCCAAACTGCCAGTCAGTGTTATTATTTTTTTTCCTTTTTTGCAATATTACACATTTTGTTATTTTGTTCTTTCATCATTTTATTTTTTTATTTAACTCCACACAGGAGGCCCTGAGGAAAATAATTTCCCTCAGGGCCTATGTCCTATGTGATGCTATGTGGAGGGAGGGTCTTTTTGAGGAGAGGAAGGAATGAACATTGGTCTTGAAGAGACCCAAGTTGTAGGAAGGAGGAAACGCAAAGGCCGGCAAATCGTTCTACAGCTGCAACGTCGGGACAGCACCTCGGTCATCGAGGGTTGAGTTTTCCTCGAACATTTTTCCTAATAGATTAGCCTTTTTGGTGGTGGTGTTTGCTAGTGAGCCGTCAGGTCTGGTAAGAGGTGGCAGACTGGATTTGCAGAAACTGCGACCTATTGAACCCACAAACGACCAGAATGGTCTGCTGCCATGTGGGTACGCCATGCTGATTTAAAAAATTAAGCGAATGCTATTAGGTACTATTATCTATTCCTAGCGAAAGCAAAAAATAAAAATCATTTATACGTATGAAAAATGCGTGTTTCTAAAATAACAAAATATAGTTCAACGTTAACATATCGGTCAGAACGTAATTATTATTATAATAATCACCAAAACTAATTTGTTGAGGCAGCAGCGCGGTCTGTTACGCACCAATCCCTTAAATCCTTTGTGGTTTTGTGCTTCCTAATACCACGTGGTGAACCATTGAAATTCTATAGGCACAGTAATAGATACAAGTTTCGTAGATTAATTTAGTTTTCATATGTGAAGTTCTTATCAAGGGATTAGGTGATAGCAATTTAATCAAAATATATTTAAAAAAATAAACAATCTATGATTTTTACATTTTAAATGTAAATATAAATATTAGCATCTGGTAGTATGTAAGGATTGGGTTTAGTAATCAGAATGAAAGAAGTGTTGAACATTCAAGATTTACGAGTATATTCAAAACAAAAACATCCTAAAACTGAAATCTGTCTGGAAAAGAGAGCATGCTTAGAGAAATAACATTGTGTGATATAGCATATTATCATGATGTGATACCGATTGTTACTTGGAGCACATATTTCCCAATCACAAAATTCTCCATGAATCCAAACTTCAATATAATTAATGATGGCGTTCTTTACGAGTGTCGGATCCAGTGTTGGTCTAAAGTTCTGGGCAGTTAAAGGAATTAAATCTTGCCCAGATTTGAAAGGTATAGGTAAAACCACACTAAGCCCACGCAACGCCACGCCACGTGGGTAGACGTCACCACTTCCATATCTGAACTGCTTACCATCCACACATTTTCTATGGAAACAGGTGCTTTAGAATCAGACTAGCTCCACGCAACGCAAACCGACGCCCCCTACGCGACGTTGATCTGCCACAGCCAGATCGGCGTGGGCCATGTCGAAGGTGGAGGGGGTATGGTCACGCCTACTACGAGATGATTTTACATCTTTTTGGTGTTATCTGAGCATCTAACGTTGTTTCGCTATATCTATGGTTGTTTTTTTGAGAGATATTATTAAAAAAATGGATGACGAACAGTTAATTGAAGCTTTTAGACGGCACGAAGTTATTTATAAAATCAAATTACAGGATTATAGAGATTCTGCATACGCAGTGCAACTTAGGAAGAAATTTCAGCCATTCATGGCATGATTTTCAATATTATACCCCTATAATGAATGTCAATCAAACTTTAGACATACTGCCAGTCTTTCTCTGATTCCAATTGACTTTCGAAGACGTGTGTTTTCTTTTTTTATGTCATATTCAATTATGCTGTGAAGCTCTTCAAATACCACTTTACTCATACGGAAGTAGATGAAGAATCGTTCGTCATCAGATTCTAGTTCCTTTACTAAAGTATGGAACTCACCAAGCATTTGCCTTTGTTTGTTAATGTTGTGGACTCAAATATTTCGCACTTTTTTATTTTTCTTTTTACGAGAATATTGATGTAATAATAATAATCGTAGCAAATCATCTTCAAATTCGCTTTCAGAAGACATGGCAAAGCTGTCGTCTGCTGAGAAAAGAATAACACATAAATAATGGAATCACATAAACCATTTAACCTAAAAAATAAATGTCAAATGTGTCAAATCAAACGCGCCTGCGCACAACCAGAGACCCCTTGTCACGTGGTTACAGCGACGCGTACGTACGTCGGCCAGTGTGAACGGGACTGGAACGTTGCGTCGCGTTGCGTCTGTTCAGTATGATCCTTGCTTAATGCGCGTTTTCATCCCGCGATAAAATATCCCCGACAAAATATCCTACGGACAAAACGTCCCCCAACAAAATATTTACTAAAAACTAACCTAACCTAACCTAAGTTTTCAGAACGTCTGTATTATTTTTGTCCCTTTTCTGTTAGGTTAGGTTAGGTAAGTAGATATTTTGTTGGGGGATGTTTGGTCGGAGATATTTTGTCGCGGGATTAAAAGTCGCGGAGCCCACTTAAAATCCCAGGTTGACTAGTTAGGCAACCGCAGCGACGAAAGAAGTCCAAGTGATGGTAACATGGTAAATGATAAATGCTTCAATGATGGAATTACCACTACCGAAACCATAGATAAAATTCATTTAAAAGGATCGACAAACCTCGTTACAAAGTGCTTTGCAACAAAGTGTAAGGCGAAAAATTTGCGGCGTTGCGCAAATTTGCACAGCTTTTTCTGATAAGGATAGATAAATTCTAAGACAACACATTTTTACCAAGGTTTTGGTTAATTAAAGTGAGACTGCTTTAGCACCATTACGATTTGAAGCTCGATGAAACGGAAACCAGTGACACTAAAAAGAGACAAACACATCAGTGGCGGTCCGTGAGAGCGCAAGATTGAAAAATATGACGTTATTGACGTTGTCGTTGCTGAAAATGATTTTTTTTTGGAAATTTCAACTTCTTGTACGAAGATCTTCAGGATTTTTTAGTCAAGGGATGCGCCGTATCTTTCGCTTTACCTGAAAGACCTTCATACAAAAAGCTGAAGTTTTGAAAAAAAAATTATTTTCAGCTACAACAACATCAGTAATGTCGTATGTTTCAATCTTAGAACTCTAGTTCACTGAAAACTCACGGACCGCCACTGAAACACGTACATCTATGGGATTTAGCCTACGAGAGAATCAGATAGAATGAAACTTTACTTATGTACAGCACATACGAAGCGTCGCGCTCTGTCAAGCTGCGCGCATTGGACGCTTTGATTATGAGCACACTTTTCCTATTGGTTGAGATTGTGCAGGAGAAGGTTTTATTTCTACCGCGTGTGAACTGCACTCGATTTTTTTCATCCTAGGCCATGAAGCATTTACATTTAAGTTAAGATAAGCACCATAGGTATTGAATACGTATTTTTTTTATAATTAGATCCACACAGGAGGCCCCGAGGAAAATCATTTCCCTCAAGGCCTATGTCATCTTAAGGGATGCTGCATGGAGGGTTTTTTTAAGGAAAGGAAGAAAAGGAAGTTCTGGGAAGGAAATAGGTTTGAAAGGTGGGTAGGAATCCGCTGGTCAATGTATTCAGGAATGACGGAAGTATGTATCCATCCCTCAATCCGCAGTGCAAATCGATGGGTCGAGAAATTCCGGCTGGAGAGGATAAGGGACCTCCTTCAACCAGTCTCTCTCGATCCTGCCCACCACGCAATAGACGGGCAGATGCATCAGACGCCAAGACCTGGACAAACCTCACTCCATAAACCCGGGCAGCCTTGCTAAGTCACCAAACGTAACGAACCACTTTTGGTGACCTATGGCAGAGGTGTTGGTTATCCAATAAATGGTTCCAGGGCGGCGGTACCCGTACCCGCCTCCCAAATTGAATCAATATTTTAGAATTTTCAATAAGTAGGCTGGCAAAAAAATAGGGTTTACATTCTACGGCGATAAAAAAATCGATTGGTTGGATGCGACACAAAACAAAGTTACATATCACTAAAATGGAAGTACGTAAAAAATTGGTAATATTTGTTTTTAAATAACCTTATAAAATTATAAAGTTTTAAAACATACCTTCATAAGTGGGAAAAATTCCATCACTATCTCCTGACTCAGTTTGACTTCTGCATTTACTTCGACACTTCTAGAGCTCATCGTCAAACCTTTAAGCGAAAACTACATCCTCACTGTAAGTATATCGATTCACAGTTTACTTCATAAAATTTATTAATTATTATTACCAATTAATTTGAAGTGTCACTGAAATTATAGAAGCGCTCTAACATGCATAATAAGACTATTCAAAGAGGATTGGATCCATTGGTTCGAGAAGTATAAGCTGTGGGGAAACCAGTTATTTGTACGTCAATAATAATTATTATTTTGAATTCAATTACTCAGTTCACAGGAAATTCTTCAGTATGCCAATTGCGTTTCCGCTACACACAATCCGCTTTCACTTTGTGCCATTGATTAATATTATTCAAGTACTTACCTATACAATATGGCGGTATATTGAAAAATATGACTTTACTGATGTAGCTGAAAATAATATTTTTTTTTTTCAAAATTTCAACTTTTTGTATGAAGATCTTTCAGAATGTGGATGCGGCGCATTCCTTGACTGAAATAATCCTGAAGATCCTTGTAAGAATGGTTTTGGTGGCACGCCTGCCTTTTTGAATATGCCAGAGTAATATAACTTGGTATAAAAGGTGATGTATGTACCTGCTCGCTCGCCCTCTTTTCCTACCGAGAGCTCGTTAGTCAGCAAGTATCTTATTTCTTGTATAGTACCAATAAATGTTCATCTCGTACACGCGTATATTGTTGGATCTCACCTCTACATCAAAGTCTGTAAATATCAATCTTCATACCAAAAGTTCAAATTTTGAAAAAAAATCATCATTTTCAGCTACAACAACGTCAATAACGTTACATTTTTCAATCTTGGCGCTCTAGCTTACTGTAAACTCACGAACCGCCACTGAAAACATTATATTATGAAAGTTCTCGTCACGTTGAATTCCACATCAACGAGTTTAATCAATTCAAACATACCAATTATGTTTGTTAAAATTTAGGAAGATTTAATCTTCCTAGGTGTATATCATTTATTTGCAAAAGAATGTTGTTTATAACATCGGAAGGAAAATAGAATAGTGTAAAAAATACAGGTAACTAACTAACTAACTATCACGCCGTTTCCCGCAGGGGTAGGCAGAGAGGACGGACCGCCAAACATCCCGGTCTCGGCACACATTCCTTGCCTCGTTTACATTCATACAACGTCTCATACATTCTCTTCTATTATTCTGACTCTTGACATGGCCCGACTCAAGTATCTGATTCACTTGGTCGTGCCATGTCTTTCTTGGGCATCCTCGACTTCTTCTACCATTCACATTTGCGTCATATATTCTCCTTACACTCCTTTCCTCGTTCATTCGCTCTACATGCCCAAACCATCGGAGCGTTCCTTTCTTGATCTTACTCATCACGCTTACATCAGCCTTGCATTCTTTGCGGATTTCCACATTTCTCACACGATCATACATGGTTTTACCACACATACGCCTCAGGGATCTCATTTCTACAGCGTTCAGTCTACTTTCATCCTTCCTCTGCCAGTTCCATGCCTCACTGCCATACATCAGGGTAGGTACCAGTACTCCATTGTGGACGGCTAGTTTCGCGTCTTTGGACAGTTTTTTGTTGGTGCCAACGGCGTTCAGTCCTCCATTAATAGAGTTACCTGCATTCACCCTTCTTTCAATATCTCTATCAGCCTTCCCATCTCTCGTAAACATACTTCCCAAATAAACAAACTCATCCACTGGCTCCAAGTATTCATCATTCACAACTATATTGCATACTGTTTTCATACTCTCTCTTTCAAACACCATGACTTTAGACTTACTTACATTCATCATTAACTCATTCTTTATACATACTTCGTTCATTCTTAACACGAAAGACTGTAGATCTTCCATACTGTTAGATATCAGCACCGCATCATCAGTATACAACAGGCAACATACTTCCAGATTACTCAATTTCGCGCCCAATCCCATCTCTTTCAATTCTTGCATACAATTATCCATATATAGATTGAATAACCACGGCGACATTACGCAGCCTTGTTTAACACCTTTTGTGATGTCAAACCACCCCGTAAAATCGCCGTTGACCCTAACACATGCAACGCTTCCCTCATACAGAGACGCAATTACCTGTATGAGATACTTATTCACTCCATACTTGAATACAGGTACAGGTGTTAAATAAAATTTTCGCAGTCGACAATGAAGTGATTTTCTTTACAATCTCAGGCCCTGAAGAAAAAAAAAATCTTCGAGTGATGAAATGTCATTGTCATCTTTAGGATGCTGTGTGGAGGGTCTTTTGAAGGAAAGGAAGGAGAGGAAGTTATGTGGGTAGGAATGTGGGGTCAGCGTGTCCGGGAGTGACCGGCAAACGAATCGATACCCCCCACTACGGTGATAGGTCGAGAGAGTCTGGCTAGAGAGATCAAAAGTTCTCCCTCAACCAGTCTCGCAGGGGGTGGGCAGCCACACTCTCCGCCAAGACAACCTCACCGCATCAACCAGGTCACCCCTGATATGTCACCAAACGTATCAAACCACTTGGGGTGGACCATGACAAAAGTGTTGTCCATTAAAAGGTTCCCCGGGCGGCGCGGCGGTACGCATGCCCGCCTCCGAAATTGAAAGTAATATTTGGATTACTCGATTTAAATCGAGCTCACCGATTATTTTCGATTGTAATCGATCTCACCGATTCAAACTACTAATAATTATTATTTTGTGAATCGAGCATAATCGATATTGTAATCCTTGACACGAATCGAACTCATAAAATAATATTAATCGGTTACCGAATTAACTCACTTCTCGCGAACTAAATCGATTTATATCGAAGTTTGAAACTTTAAGCCATACTTAGTGAATAAATGGTGATGGGTTTAACAAGAGCTATTGGACGAAGTTGTTTTTAGGTGACTTTAAACAAAAGATATAACTGTCCGGAGCCACTGGGATTATGGCTACTCATTTGGCAATGATGCGAAGCTGCAGAAAATGAAGAAGGGGAAAGTCAAAGAAAACACATTTGGTCCGTTGATTTTGGAGTTGACCTGTGAATTCTGGCAGGCAGTTTTTTATTTTAATTTCAAAACACTATTGTGATACTTCCGGGTGTTAAAATAAAGGAGATTAAAGTTAAAGTTAAAATTAAAGTAAAATTAACGACGATAGCGTGCACAAAACTACACTGTATTTCACAGACCGAAGTGATCCACTTAATTTGTTTACTACACTTTTGATTAAATTAATGTTGAGGCATTCAAATAGGTGTCTGACGTTTATGATTATTATTGTTGTATAAAATTAAAACCATATTTTATCATAACACATGAAACTTAACTTTAGTAGAGTATTACACTGCCCTGAAGAAGCTACGATTGTAGCGAAACTCGGTCGGCATAAAGTATAAAAAATGAAAGTGGTGTTTACAAAGTTATTGTTTTATTGTAAACTAGCTGGTTCCCGGCATGCGTTGCTATGCCATTTAATAAAGAAAAAAATTCTCCCTGCGTGTCCTTTCCCATTCAATCCGTTCCCCTTCTGCCTCCCCTTCCTTTCCCGCGTCCCCTTCCCCTCTCGCGTTCCCACTCTGCCTCCTCCACTTTCACTCTCCCCCACTCCACTCCCCCCTATCGAGTTCCCCTCCCTTCTCCCCGTAAATCCCCTACCCGAATTACCCTCCCTCTTTTCCCTACATTCAGTTTTCAAAATGCTCGCGTGTTCACTTTTTTTAAACAAATTCCATAAAACCAGAGCTCACCAGTACTTTTATACAAACCTTGTCCTGACAATAACAAACACAACAAAAAAAGAATTATCCAATTTGGTGCATTCGTTCGGAAATTATGCGCATACATACATTTCGGCGATTCATTTTTATTTATTTAGAGAGATTAGAGATAATAATGTCATTATCACAAAGTATCTTCCTCATAAGAACAAAGATAATGTTTGATTTATGGCGAGCATTCAAATATTGCTTTCCTTGTTAACTTAAAACTTAGAAGTCTGACTAATCAACTGAACCATCGATATATCTAATGCTTGTAACTACATACCTACATTTTTTTATGTTAGTCAGTACACACACTTACACAGTTAGTACACACACGCACGTACACACACGTACACACACGCTATACTTTCATGGCTTGGCCTGTTTCACCATATCGCTCCCAAATATGAATGTATGCGAATGGTGTGCGAATATGAACTTTATTCCAATGGGAATGTAAAGCGAGCGATATGGTAAAATGGGCCAAGCAGGAGAGTATAGCACGTGTGTGAGACACGTTTTCATAAAAAATGACGAAATAGCTTTAGTGCGACAATGTTGTAACATAATAAACATAATTTTTAGAAACTTTAAAACCCCTTAAGGAAAAAAGGATTTTAAAGTTGTTGCGTTACCAAGTTTCCACTGTGTAACAGAATTGAAAGAGGAATGAAAAGAAATGAAGTGGGTAGTTAGAGGTAAAACAGTGCGCAGGAAATATAAATTAAACAATAGAATCCTTGAGACTTCGTACACCCTCGTTTCCCGGAGGGAGGGAATTTCTCATTTGCGTGATGCTTACTCTCAACAACAGTTAGCTTTATTATATGTCAGACGCAGAAAAAAAAATATTTCGGAATACGTCAAAATTTTATATTGTTGTGATAGAAAAGTGAAAAATTGCTAGTTTGAATTTTTGTTTTATATTTATTATTTTTCATAGTGAAATCCCTTGAAGTGTAATTTATATATGTAGGTACCGATTTAAAATAAAAGTGGTGAAGGAAATTTATCAACTCAAACAAGACTTATCAACTCAACCAATAATTTTCGAAATTTGAAAATGTTTGATAGTAAGTAAGAAAGCTGGAAATGGAAAGCATTAAATGGAAACAAAATAAGGCCCCGTTCATGGAGATACTTCAATCTACGTTATTGTGACGAAACTACAAATACCTTGCTGATATACCACTTTTTAATGCTAGTCTCCGTACACGGCGCTATCCGAAATATACTGAACTTGATCATTTTTCACGTGCGCCGTGGAGTTAACACGCAGTCAAGCGATGTCATATGACTTTTTTTCCAACATCAATCCATGCCTTCTCCACTAAATCTTTTCTTACGTATTGTGGTAACGTATAGTTATATAAACATGCATTTTTTTCCACTTTCAGAACAAATCTAACATTACTTTCATGTTCCGATGCCATTTCCGTCAAACGTCAAACGAATGTATCAGACACAAATGATGCAAGCGTCGCGCGCGATCAGCACTGTCGGTATCGTGATACTGATTGGAAACCGACAGCCACCGCGTAGCGCCGTGAACGGGCACCAGCAAAATCGTACGGGGGGTACTTACGATCGGCGCGTATGATACGCGCACGAGGATCGAGTATCTTGTAAGTATCTCCGTGAACGGAGGCACTAAGCCCACGCGACGCGAAGCAAAGTTCCTGTGCATGTTCACACTGGCCTACGTAGGTACGCGTCGCTGTGACCACGTGACAAGGTGTCTCTGGTTGTGCGCAGGCGCGTTTGATTCTATACATTTGACATTTATTTCTTAGGTTATGTTTATGTCTATCATCTTCTAGACGGGTACGAACAAAGACTTAAATATTTCAAATGAGAGAGTCTGGTTAAAAGACGTAACATAAATGACCTCTTAATGCTTTATAAAATTGTGAATAATCGTGTAGACAGCAACTTAGTCAATCAAATCAAGTTATACGCCAGGCCCAAATCTACAAGAACTCTTAACATATTTTGGACCGAAATTTTTACGAATAATACTGGATATTTTAATCCAATGTCTAGAATGCCTCGATCATACAACGATCTTGTTAAGATACACAGTTTCATAGATATTTTTGTAAATAGTTTAACATGTTTCAAAAAATATCTCCACAATTTGAGCACGTAAAAAAAAAAATGGTAGTTTTATTACTCTTCAGTAAATACTTCGTTATAAATATTGTATACTTGTTATTATTGTGTATTTCAATTTTGTATTTAGGTTTTCAAGTACTGTATAAATAATACTTGCATTGTTTTTCATGAGTTTGCTTATGTTAAAATGCATAATATGCATTTTAACATAAGCAAACTCAAACTAATGTGTCTATATACATATTATGTGATTAATGCAGACACATTAGTCTAGGGGTATTTATATTTGTATTCTAATTTATTATATATTACCCACAAAAATGTTGTATAAATATCCTGTTTGTGTCTCAAATAAATAAATAAATAAATAAATGTGATTCTCTTCTCAGCGGACGACAGCTTTGCCATGTCTTCTGAAAGCGAATTTGAAGATGATTTGCTACGATTATTATTATTAAATCAATATTCTCGTAAATAGAAAAAAAAAGTGAGAAGTATTTGGGTCCACAACACTAACAAACAAAGACAAATGTTTGGTGAGTTCCATACTTTAGTAAAGGAACTAGAATATGATGACGGACGATTCTTCATGTACTTCCGCATGAGTAAAGTGATATTTGAAGAGCTTCACAGCATAATTGAATGTGACATAAAAAAAGAAAACACACGTCTCCGAAAGTCAATTGAGACCATAGAAAGACAGTGTGGCTAAGGTTTGATTGTCATTCATTATAGGGGTATAATATTCAAAGTCATGCCATGAATGGCTGAAATTTCCTCCCAAGCTGCACTGCGTACGCAGAATCCCATAATCCTGTAATTTGATTTTATAAATAACTTCGTGCCGTCTAATAGTTTCAATGAACAGTTTGTCATACATTTTCCAATAATATCTGTCAAAAAAACAATAACAATACTTTAGATGCTTAGATAACGCCACAAAGATGTAAAATCATCTCTTAGTAGGCGTGACCATACCCCCTCCACCTTCCTGGCATCTGGCTGTGGCAGATTCGCGTCGCGTAGGGGGCGTCGGCGTCGGTTTGCATTGCGTGGAGCTAGTCTGATTCTAAAGCACCCGTTTCCATAGAAAATGTATGGATGGTAAGTAGTCCAGATATGGAAATGGTGACGTCTACCTACGTGGCGTCGCGTTGCGTGGGCTTAGTGTGGTTTTACCTTTAAACGTGTTTCAAACCACAGGAACATAAACTCACCCACAGCACAAATATTTCGGATTACTTGTTGAATGATCTAAAATCTCACACATTTATATGTGCAATGTCGTATAAAAATCACGACCAAAATACTGTTTATTTAGGAAAATTGATTTTTCCCTCCACTATTAAGAAGACTGATTATGTCCAATAAGGTACTTTATGACTAAACTTAAACATCTATAATTCCATAACGATCTCTATTCTCGAGAAATTTTCACTAGCTACTTATGATTAGCACATTCTTTCATAGCATCAGCACGAGGATTTGGAATAGATGCTTTTTCCCTACCCCACAACAAATTTAACAATATTATATTTAAAAATATCGGCAAAGTGCACAAAAATGAATAATTTTTTCGAATAAGTGACCATTAATGATTTAAATTTAATATTTTCATTTGCAACGCAAGCATCACGTATTTGAAATGAGTTATTACCTTCTTATAGCTTTGTTTCTTCAGTCCACCTCTTGATACCTTTCCTTCTTCTCATCATCTTCCCAAAAATTATTCCAAATTTAGGATCGGTAGAGGAAATAATTTCTTTCAAGCTATTTTTCAATTAAAAGGTTTCCAGAAATTCTTCTAAGTATTTTGTTAATTTGAGCTAAATTTTATTATAGGTTGCTACACATGTGCTGTTTCCAAACGATTACAGCAACTAGGTATATTTATAGTGTTATACTTAAAAACGTAATCGATTGTAAAAATTTTATGCAAGTAGGGCGTTAATAAATAAATAATACGTATTATAAATTATAAAGCATACGCAATTTAGAAAATGAAAATAGTTCTTATAAATAACATGTTATTCAATAATGTGTTTCGTGAGTGGAATGTAGGTTTTGTTAAATTTTATATCAAAATAATTTATTTTTTTGTAGAAATATTTCAAACACAGTAATGTTATTCAATTTCCCAATGCGATATTCTTAGGTACCAATGATTGCTTTTCTAAGTAATATTATTTATAATATTTATAGACAATTTTGAAATTAATTAATTGTTTAGTGTCCTTGACGCATTTTAAAAAAAAATTGTAAGTTAAAAGCATCCAATTATTGTAGAATTAGGTGGGTGGGTTCAGAAAAAGCATTATTAGATAATTAATAAAACTGTAAGTTACGAATCTGTGATACTGTTCTTCTTACGTCCGTTCCTCATTGCTGTGAACAGTAATCCCTACCAACTATTAATAGAGGATATGACTCCTCCACTCCACAAAAGTTGCGGACACCGATGTGACGGTTAATTAAAAACACTTTGTTTTTACGACGATAAACTTTATTAAAAAAATCAACATGTTTCGAGAACGATGTTCTCTTCATCAGGACCATTACATGTATTAAAACTAAATGGTCAAGTATAGAAAGACAGGCGTGGGTAGAAGTGGAAGTAGTGGGGGAGGAGAGATGTGGAAAGGGGAGGTGCTAAGAAGATCAACAGGGGGGAGAGGTGGAATGGGGGGTGCTTAGAAGAACAAAGACAAAAAATTACAATTGAAATAGGTTTAAGATAGGGTTATTCACAAAATTAGTTTGATTATTAAAAATATTTAAATTTCTATCGACATTTTTCCTAATTTCTAATATTTCAGAAAGATCTAAGTACCCCCCTTTCCACCTCTACCCCTCCTCCAGCCTGTTGATCTTCTAAGCACCTCTCCTTTCCAACTCTCTCCTCTCCACTACTTCCACTTCTACCCACGCCTGTCTTTATATACTTGACCATTTAGTTTTAGTACATATAATGTCCTGATGAAGAGAACATCGTTCTCGAAACACGTTGATTTTTTTAATAAAGGTTATCGTGGTAAAAACAAAGTGTTTTTAATTATTTCACAAATAAAATGGTGCCACAAAGGGAATTTGCAAAATTTGAAGAAGTAAAACCTAATCAATCAAAAAATTTCCAACTCCGTTGAAGTGCATTACTATTAATACCTAATATGAATTCATTATATTCGTTATTTTGTGTGATGGGAGTTACCCTAGTTGCAGGGCCGGATCTACGAAATCTAGCGCCCTGTGCAGTAGGTACCGATGGCGCCCCCCCCCCTACATTTTTATTTTGATTAAAAATTCGTTTACCCCAATTTTTTTTTTAATTTAATTTTTTTTTTTTACACTAATTTATCAAATAAAATCAAGACATATAAAGGGTGTAACCCTATCTAAAGTTTACGAATAAATAAGCCACGATCTATGTAATTCTTCTCCATTAGGCAGTTTCTTGTAATAATACTCAGTATTAAATTTACGCTTGTTCGTAATAGGAAAATCAAAACCTTTCAATTGTACAGGACCTTCCTGAACTAATAAACTAATGGAATTTTGAGTTTTGAAACGAGTTTTTTTATGTCATTATGCTCTTTAATTCTAAGTTTTAGATTCTGCGAGCCTGAAAGTTTTTTTTAATTATTGTTCTATTCATTGTAATCCACAATCCACAACCTCTAACAACCAATAGAAATTTAGTTATTAATTAAAAAATCTAATATAACCTCAAATTTGTACCTTGCATTTCCATTTCCCCTGTGCTCTGTGTTGAGCGAACAAACACGAACGTATCTATGGTATCAACGGCTTACGAAAGATGCTTACACTGATTATTACTGACTGTAAAATAACAAATCTAATAGAAATTAATTATAGGTACATTTAACGAACTTCAACTGTCAAATCAATGATGAAACTGTTAACAAACTAAGTTGCAACCTTGCAAACCGTGCGATGTTTATGCTAATGAAATTTTGAATTTACTGAAGATTTCATAAGAAAATGGTCTTTAAGTCCCTTCTCCTAGAGATTTAAATCGTACAAAAGCATTTTGAAAGGCGCCGTCTGTTTGTTTGTTCTCTTGAATAAAAGTACGGCGCTGTGATTGGTTAATGAATTTGGATCGCACTCATTCGTCGTAAAAGACGGTAAAAGATATATGGAAAAATAGATCTTACGTTTAAACTAAATATATGGAATTTGTAAAAAAATTCTGTAACTGACTATAAATTCGTAAATCGTTGAATTTCGTTGAATTCAAACCAGATGCGTGCGCAGTCTGTATCTTTGGAAAGTGTTGCTAGAGCGTAATAATTATTTCGTACTACGGGTAATTTTTAAACGATTCAGGGAATATTATAACAAATTTTTAATACAATATTTATTTTCTCACGGCGCCCCTTCGGAGTTGGCGCCAGGTTTTTTGCACGTTTTTGAACGTATGGCAGATCCGGCGCTGCCTAGTTGCAGATGATGTTTCTGATTTGATAAGCAGATTGCCTTTAGAAATCGCATTTACTATCTTCAGAAAACTTGTTGACAATTCTTTGCTGTCAGCATCCAAGGTTGACCCCGTATGGTCTTCAGTCATTAAGGGAGATGACGTTTTAAGGACCAGACTTCGCAGATATGTGCGTTCGTCTAGGATTCGCGATCCCCTTAAGAGCGTTTAACCAGCCAGCGGACGAAAATCCACATTTCGTCGAAAGTTGTTCAAAATGAAAAAAAATATACCCATTCCATCTCAACATCAGATTTCAGAAGTCCAAAAATACAATACAACAAAAAAATGTCACGTGCAAATTTAACCGAACCTCTAAGATGAAAAAAACTGGATTGATTGTATCAGTTTATTATAAATTGAATAAGGAATGCTGTATTTAAGAAAACCAAAATGGAGTCCAAAATATGATGATCTCCAGGACAACAGACTGACTCTTCTTAAGTCAGTTCCTTATTGCTGAGAATTGTGACCCTTATCCCTTATCCCAATTTCCACGACGGAAAGGGCTCCTCCAGTGATCGCGGTTCAGCGCTATACGCGAAATACTGGGCGTGCGCTGGGGAAAATCAACGCCCGAACGAGTCAGATCTTTGTAGTCCTTTGGTCCTTTGGCCATTCTCCATGTTGCCGTATGTAATTACAAATATAATGTCTTTTTGTGCCGTTTTTTGCCGGTGAGTTTGAGAAGCTGAGCTGCGATCCGATCACCTGGAGTTGATTTATAGTTTTTCAATTTGTAAATGGCAGCTTTCACTTTACTTCGAAGGATGTTGGACTCAAAATCGAAATCATTCCAATTCATAGATTGGTCTACTACATATCTCAGAATTAAAAAAAAAATTAAAAAAATCATGCAAAATGTGTCAAAATAATCACAATAAGGGTACTGATGGAACCCGACTTCCATATTCTCGAGCTTTAGGAATAATATACCATAGCCGGTTCATGAAGTTTAGAAACTATTCCAACTAAAATATTACCAACCTGTACGCCCGTAATAAAACTGATAAGATATTGGCTATTCCTTCCTTAGGAAGGTTCTCACCATTATATGAATCATTAGAGCAAAAGTTTATGCAATTGGTAGTAGTTTTCAGAAATAAATTAGTGGTCAATAAAGGAAATTGAACTAATGGCGGACTGAACATGGTAACAGCTACTAAAAAAACAATCAAAACTATCTAGGGTAATAGTGTTTTTATGATAACAACTCTGGTGGCAGTGATTAATCGAACCAGCAGAGAAAGAACAGTAGAAGACTTAAATGCCAAAAATTAAAATAAGATCTCTCAGGAGTTCCTGTGATAGAATATATATACTATATATACGATGATAGAACCTAACACGATTTTGAAGATCTAAAGAAGTTGAAAACTGACGTAAGCGCCACGGGAAAACATGACACGATCAAGTGAATTAAACACCCTTCTGAGTCGGGTCATGATAAGGGTCAGCGTAACAGAATCGATATATGAAACAATGTAGGTATAAACCATAAACGTAAAAATGAACTTGTGAGGCGATCCACCCGCCGCCCTCAGACGCCAAAAATTAACGCATTTAAAACAATTGTGTAAAAAAAGGAAAAACATGCATATTTTCAAAATATCTCATAACTTGAATATGGATGTGCACTTTAAAGTACATCATTAAATTACATTAGGTAGGTTTATTGTATGATTGTGGTTATTTTTCACAAAAACATCGCTCTACAAATTATCCAACTATTATTATAATTACACTATTTAATTACTATTTGCGGTTGAATAAAGGACCATCATTTTTTTTTTCGAAATGAAATAAAGTTTTTCCACAAAAGCACTTTTTTCCCGGCAATTCTTTATGGTGCTCGGCATGTAAGGGCGCTGTTTTGGGGCATTTTAATATTTTCATGAATAATGAATAGACCGTTTTTTCTATTATGCAATACAAAGAGTGGCGTATTACAAACTGTGTTGTGATAAAAAAACTCTTTCGCTGCAACTTTTGAGACTGAAAGAGTGATTCAAAAACTAAATGGGTAACTGAAATCAGCTGGATTTGTTTTTTCCGCAACACCAAAAATGTCAAAATAATTTTTTTAAATTATCACATTTTCAATTATAATTTTAGTTCCTTCTTTTTCCTTAGTGGAGACTTCCAGATTTACCAATCCTACCCAATCGGGGCATCGCTTCTCTTGATAATAATATTTTAATAATTTATGTGGCGTCATTTTTGGTGAATCATAAATTATCAACGCTAAAGATATTATTAATAGATATAAAAAAATACATATTTTCAATATAAATATAAGTTAGTCACCCTTTTGGTCACTCACACACACGAATTTGTAATTTTTATTATCCTTGAAACAACACACTTTTTTCGAATATTTTTTTTCTTAATAAACAAATAAAGCATTAGTGTAAAATATTCAATTTGCAATATTCAATTTGAGAGGCGGGTATGGGTAACTCCTCCCTGGTAACCGTTTTTGGTAACCAATACCTCTGCCATAGGTCACCCTAAGTGATTCGCTACATTTGTTGACTTAGCAGGGGCGCACGGGTTTATGGAGTGGTGGTTTGTCCGGGTCTTGGTGGCGGATGCGTCTGTCCACCAACTGACTTGAATGGGAGAGATTGGTTGAGGGAGATATTTGGACCTCTCCAGCGGGACTCGGGATTATCTCGGCCCACCGCCTAGAACCGCGGTGGGAGGGATAGACTTAAATGTCCGTCTTTGTTTGACATACTGGCCCCCCGATTCCTACCCACCCCTCTTACCTATTTACTTCCAGAACTTCCTCTCCCTACTTTCCTAATAATACCTTCCACCCAGTTTCCTCAAAGATGACATAGGCCCTGAAGGAAATTATTTTCCTCCTGGCTTCTCATTTGGAGCTAATATTTATTTATTTATTTTCGGGAAATCGACAGTTTACATTTTTCCAGTTTGTACATGTTTGTATAGCCAAAATAAAACCAATTATGGATTTCTTCCATGTGACTTTACCTCTGATTAACAGCATAATAAAAAAAATTATATAATAAATTTATAATAAAGCTGTATGAGATCAAACATTTTATAAAACAAAAGATTAAGTATATAAAACTAAAATTTACATAAAACATAAAATATCAATACATTGGTAACCATAAGAAGCCAGGTTGTACATATAAATCAAATCATAACAGAATTAAAGATAAACGATAGAAACATAGACACATAACATATTCATGAAACATCAGAGAAATACTCTTTTATGTACCCCTTATATTTGGTAGGTTCAGAATTGAAAATGTCCACCTTGGATAATATGCTATTGTAACTATTGCATAGTCTGTTCAGACATATATAAAAAATAATATGTAATAATAAATACTAGCTTTTGCCCGTTGCAGAGGCAACTAACGGGTTAAAACACTATGCGATTTGACGTGTGAACGTGGATGAAGTGAGGAGGAGTGTGTGTAAAATTAAATATCGATCGGTTAAATATCAAATTTTCATCGCAATCGGTTAAATGGTGTAGCAGTAGCAATGCATAATTTCATGATGCCAGAGCTCACTTTTATACATAGAAACCATCGCCGGCATGCGCACATCAAATCCCCAAAGTTTCATCGCAATCGGATAAATGGTTTAGCAATGCATAATTTCATGAATCCAGAGCTCATCATTTTATACAGAAAGAGTCGAAGGGATGAGCACACCAAGTCCCCAAAGTTTCATCGCAATCGAAGAAGAACTAACACAGAACGTGAAAATTAACTTTAAAAAAGTGTGCTTTAGACCACACGACTGAAGTAAAACTTCATCTAACTAATGCCGGGTACCCGTTATATATAATGTTGTATAGTGAAGGCGCTTGCATTATAATGTTGTTTCCCGGGACTTGGATGTAACCATTATATTTAAGTTGAACCCGAGGTTACATTGATATTGCAACGCATGCCGGGTACCCGTTGTATGTAATGTAATATAGTGCAGGCGCTTGCATTATAATGTAGTTTCCCGGGACTTGGGATGGAACCATTACAGTTTAGTTGAGCCGAGGTTAAAGTGGGCTTGCAACGCATGCCGGGTACTCGTTGTATATTATGTTATATAGTGCAGGCGCTTGCATTATAATGTGGTTTCCCGGAACTTAGGATGGAACCATTACAGTTTAATTGACCCCGAGGTTAAAGTGACCTTGCAACGCATGCCGGGTACCCGTTGTATATAATGTTATATAGTGCAGGCGATTGCATTATAATGTAGTTTCCCTGGACTTGGAATGGAACCATTACAGTTAAGATGACCCCGAGGTTACAGTGACTTTGCAACGCATGCCGGGTACCCGTTGAATATAAAGTTATATAGTTTCAGGCGCTTGCATTATAATGTAGTTTTCCGGGGCTTGGGATGGAACCATAACAGTTTAATTGACCCCGAGGTTAGAGTGGCCTTGCAACGCATGCCGGGTACCCGTTGTATATAATGTTATATAGAGCAGGCGCTTGCATTATAATGTAGTTTCCCGGGACTTGCGATGGAACTATTACAGTTAAGTTGACCCCGAGGTTACAGTGGACTTGCAACGCATGCCAGGTACGCGTTGTATTGCATTATAACCGAATTAATTGTGTAGCTACATACTTAAAAATTTCCGTCAATCTTTTTGCTTTTTTCATAAAATTTGCAATACCTACTACAAATAAATTTATTCAATATCATGTTTTGATTTTTAAAGGAAAAAAGCCCCTGCTAGTAAGTACCTACCTAGAACACACGTTATATATTTTTTATTATTATTTAACAATGTCCAAATAGAACCATGCTTCATTCATAAATAATCAACACATTTCAAAATAAATAAAATAATAAGTCTGGGTTATTTAAAAAAAAAAAATCTTCAAATTTTTCTAGTAAATTTTCTGTTTTGGAAAGTTTTGTAATTATTTCAGATTTGTGATGTAACTGGACTATAATGATAAAAAACAGAACTTGAATAGAACCAACACAGAACCTGAAAATTAACTTTAAAAAAAAAGTTGAATTGTTCAATATCATCGAAACAACCCTACCTTAGTATTGCATTTAAACCTAATACATTGTGAAGCTACCTATTCGCGTAGGTACCTGCGCATTTCCTTAAAAATTCCTGCAATCTTTTTGATTTTTCATCATATTTGCAATACTACCGAAATAAGTACCTACTCAGCAATGAATTACATTTGAATTTACCTGGCCAGTAAAATTTACACTTCTGAAGAAACGTCTAAGCACGTGTTTTGGTGATTTTTTTTGGAAAACTTCGAGTTTTGGCATCTTCTTCTGAACATTTTTACATGGGATGGGCATGTATAATTGGTGTTAAAAGTTGCGGAATCTTTCCGGCTATCAATTTTTTTAAAAACATCTAACCCGGAATCGGTTTTTCAGCGGCAATGACGTTTTCGGCAAAACGACGACCGAAACCGCTGAGAGTTCCGTTTTGTTAGGCTAAATATTTGACATCTAAGATCCTGACCTGACTCAATTTTCCCGTATAAAGGAAAAATGGTATTGAAACAAACGCCTTTTTTGACACTTTTTTTTTTTGAAACGCTATCTGTCGGCGGGAAATAGAACCTAGCCGAATTGAGTGATTTAATTAGAAGTTCTAGTGTTCGCCGCTGATTCGTATCAGAGAATAAATCTCTATATATATTTTATTTTGTCGAAAAAAAAAACCTCCCCATTTCGTGTCTTAATTTTCGTGGCTGAATTTTTGTCCTCAAGCGAAAGCGAACCTTAAGGTGGTTGAAACGCAAGGGCAAGGAGGTCGATTTTCGGAACGCGAGTCGTCGATAAAACTGTGCATTAATATATATATAATAAATATAATATAAAAAAAACATATTTTCGCATAATTCCAGTAAAAATGTGAAAGCTCTATAGCTCATGATATAAAATAACCGAGCAGAAAATAGACTTAATTTCGCTAAACAAGAAATTCTAATTGAAAAATAAATTTGCAAATTTTGCGTCGTAAACGATTACATCGCCATATAAGACATCATTTGTTTAAAAAATATTTTTCGTCATTCAATTTAGGAAGTTCGAGGAAATGTGTGCGTGAGCTAAAAATCAATGGATTTCTTCGCCAACATATTAAAAAAACAAAGTCACAAAATAAATAATATCTCGTACAAAAGTTAATGCTTACCATAGTTTTTTATTGTGTTATTTTTTGCACTTCGTTTTTCCAAGTAGCAAATCTATGAAAACATTCTCCTCAGGAATCAGATAAAAAATTCTTAGCAATGGATTATGCAAGATGACCTGATAATTTTTGCGTGATATCACTTAATAATAAAGTTTTTTTTTTAAATAAAGACAAACATTTTCGGGTTATGAGTAACCCGAAAATATTTTTAAATCTCCTACTACCATCACACTAAGCAGAAATATTGGCATGTTACTAACTGAGCCATTGACCGGTCAAGTGTTCCTTTATTTTTGGAAGGGTAGCTTTCGTCCGTCTTTATAGCGCGCCGCGACAAATAACAATATATATGAAAGTCATTTTTTGTTTTTTTAACATTAACTTCCATGTCATCTGAGATGCTTTGCGGAGGGTCTTTTTAAGGAGAGGAAGGAATTAACATTGGTCTTACAGACAACCATGTTGTAGGAAGGAGGAAACAAAAAGTTCCACAGCCGAGCTGTTGAACACAAGAACCGCCGCTTGACCGCCCGTTTCTGCACAGAGTCTAGAGTTTTTTTCAGGTATTTTGGGACCCAGACCAGAGGTGGCTGCCAAATTAAATTGTCGGGCGCACTTGTGTTTGTACAGGGTTAGCAGTTGTGTACTATTAAAGTATCTGCGGATCCTGTACAGCAGCCTCTTGTTTCAAAATGAAAACGACAGGAGATACTAGAACGATGACGTCATGTACGATCTCTCGCTGGTACTATTTATGATAATAATAATAAAAACATTTATTTATCAAAAAGATTTTGATAATTTTTCTATGGTTTCTACGTACAGTGAAAAAGTACAGTAGTGTAGACTTCTTTTTCCATACGTAAATATCGTCACAAAACTCCACAGAAGTGAGTACATACTTTTAAAGTGTTAGAGAATTAAAAATGGGTTTCCACGTTGCCACGTTGGTGTAAATGCGAATACGTCCAATTTCTCAATAAAGGCAGTTGTCCACCGCCGCCGTCACCGAGAACGAAATGACGTTGCCGAAATAGCGATAACTACTATTGCCGGGTGTCTATCGAACATCCGGCTGCGCCGTTATCTCGGCGGCCGAGATTTTGAGTAGTTCGGCGCTACCGCTAGAACTAGACCCGAGAACGTGACGGGCCGAAATGCCGGCAATACAAAACACACTGCACCCGAGATTGCCGGCGTAAGGGTACGTTTTTTGTCTTGTGTTGGTTATATATAGGGTGTCCGAGGGTAAAGTGCATTAACTTCGGGAGGTGATTCTACATGATATTATAAGTAAAAAAGATAAATAAATTTTTTCGAAATTCCAACTTTTAGGGGTTGTTTTTGGTAAAAAGATAAAAATAGACCGGTGTGTGCCGCCAGCTTTTATTTTCGACTGTTACGACATGGGCCGGGCGCTCAGCAAGTAAAATCGTACCTCACGATAAGGAATTTTAGTAGGAACGTCTTTTTGTATGGGAAACAAAGTTCGAATTTCGGAAAAAGTTGTTAATTATTTTACTCCAACCATCATGTAGAATCACCTCCCGAAGTTAATGCACTTTACCCCCGGATATCCTGTATATTACCTATATACGTCGAAACCACCGAAACGAGTAGCGGTTTATTACAATTTTTCTTTATTTTTTGCGTCTTATTCGTTTTTAATGTTATTTTAATTTAAAATTACAATGAGGTTTAAACTTCAACATGTTCTAATATTGTTTTGATGTTCACCTCCATTTTCTGCATCAAAATTGGTTTTTTCACCCTCCTGTAAATTATTAACTTTTTTTACTTTGGATGTTTTACACGCTCAGCGACGATAAGTAGGCTTACCTAGTCAATTCCATACCAACGTCATCTCCATTACTAAGCAATCTTTCCGCGCTCGGGCAACAAAAGTCATTGACATTTGAGGAAATTGGCCTAGTTTTTATTTATTTTTCTTTGCGCGTATTTGGCTCGGTAAGCGGATTCGGACCGAGTTGGGCTGCTACAAACTAGTTGAATAAAACGCCCATAAATCCCAGTCAACAAACTGATTTATTACGTGCGATATTCCGTAAAGTTTTATCTGTGAGTCTGCATCGGAACCAACCTTCCCTTTCTCCTCTTTTCCTCGCATCCTGGCTCAAATTATCCAATAGTTTTGACATTTTGCGGTTTAATTTTCATGCTTGGATGTGTAATGTGTAATGTATGTATTGGTGTCACACTTAAGTTATGTTCGGTTTCAATTCAATTCAAATTTAAACCCTTTTTATTATTTGTCATTTTAATGTTAATACTTCAACATTAATACAGTCATTTTTGTTAAATCAACGGTTACATTGTATTATATCGTTCATTCCTTCAAAACATCTGATAAATTATACATTAAACAAGTTTTAAGACAGTTGTCAGTCGTAATATCAGAAAAATATGAATAGTTTTAAGTTTTATTAGAACAAATGTTTCTTTATAACTTTAGAAGGTTATTCTCATCAATGTATCATTGAAAAAGAAAATACAATAACAATCTTTCTAAATTTTTCCAAATATTCGCCAACCTGTTCAATGCGTAAGACGAGAGTTTCTGAGTTCGAGTCCCAGTTGTGACCATTATCTTTTTCTATTTTTCTGTGTCTTATTCTGTTTCATATTTTCTATATATTACATTGATGGGAAAAACCTTCAAAAGTTATAAAAAGAGAGTTTTGCTTATATAAAAATGAATATTCATGAAGACTTTTATCAAAATTTCAACGAATAAATTCGGATATACTTATCCGAGACGCTATCTAGGTTACAAACCAACTCTTAGAATGATTGTTTCCAATAAAAAGGGTAGGTGCCCGTAAAATGGAAAAAAGATTTGGTTGAAGATAATATTGTTAATTCCAAAATTTCAAATATGAGATTGACAAATATATGAGAGTTTGACAGAAGGTGGCAATTCGAAATTGGTTAACGCGCACGTCCCGGTTAGACGAGAGACGAGAGGTCCGGGTTCGAGTCCCAATTGCGACCATTATCTTTTTCTATTTTTCTGTGTCTTGCTCTCTTTCATATTTTCGTTTAGATTTTATGGTTATCTTCTTTTTCAATTATATATTACATTATTTGGAATAACCTTCAAAAGTTATAAAAAGAGAGTTTTTCTTGTAAAAAATTGATAAATATTCATTCATTGCTGAAAAATCGTACTAAACTTAAACACATATTTGTATGCCATTAACGGCCTAAACTTAAGCATTATTTTGCCCGACACCATTCTACACACTAAGGAATATGTTTCTTTAGTAACCAAAAGAAATCAGAAGCAATAATGACAAAATTAATGAACCCTATGAAAAAATATTTTAGATAAATCAATAACAAAAATACTGCTTCCACTATTTCCACCTGAAAATCAAGCTAATATTCCTATGGTGACGAGAATCAACTCAACTCAACACCATCTTTGAAAAGTCATTAAAAGTAATTAAAAAAATTGTTAAATAGGTTATTTTAGGTTAGGTTATCAGGGCTATTTTTCTTTTTTGTTTCAAAACTATTAATGTCTTCAAAGAGGTGTTGTGTTAAGTTGATTCTGAGTTGTGTTGGAACCTAATCCTATAATGCTCTATTTTCATCCTGCATAATGTTTTTTGTTTGTTTTTCTTCTTACTACATACAAATTAAGTTAAGTTGATTCTGAGTTATCTTGGAACCTAATCCTATAATGCTCTATTTTCATCCTGCATAATGTTTTTTATTTGTTTTTCTTCATACTACGTACAAGTTAAGTTAAGTTGATTCTGAGTTGTCTTGGAAGCTAATCCTATAATGCTCTATTTTCATCCTGCATAATGTTTTTTGTTTGCTTTTCTTCTTACTAAATACAAGTTAAGTTAAGTTGATTCTGGAAGTTAAGTTGATTAAGTTGGAACCTAATCCTATGATGCTCTATTTTTATCCTGCATAATGTTTTTTGTTTGTTTTTCTTCTTGCTAAATACAAGTTAAGTTAAGTTGATTCTGGAAGTTATGATTAAGTTGGAACCTAATCCTATGATGCTCTATTTTTATCCTGCATAATGTTTTTTGTTTGTTTTTCTTCTTGCTAAATACAAGTTAAGTTAAGTTGATTCTGGAAGTTATGATTAAGTTGGAACCTAATCCTATGATGCTCTATTTTTATCCTGCATAATGTTTTTGTTTGTTTTTCTTCTTACTAAATACAGTTTGTCTAAGAATAGATAAATACGTTCCAATTGACAAAAAATACAACAACGCGCGGTGATTACAGAATTGTGTTTCAAATAAATAAGATTATTAGAAAATAGATACCTAATATAAATACAACAAAAACTTTCAGAAGAAATCATTGGTTTCGAAATATGGCGATAATTTGGACAAAATAGTGGTGTACACAAAGTTGTTTTTTTTTCGTTAAATCATAATATTTTTATCGGGTTCTCATAAATTATAAACATTATGAACCAACTCTGCATTATTGCAACACTGCACTTTCGTTTTTATTTTACTATCTTTCACGATCATAATTTCGTTAGTAATCAATTAAGTCTAACTTTTAACTAAAGAGTTTGAAATAAAACGTTCGCAAAAATAAAAATGTTTTTAGAATGGTCCGAACATAAAATGAAAATATGAATTGTGGCCAATGCACTGGCTGGCTTGAAGCAATCTATGGAAACACACCTCCTCATGTAAGTAGTGGGTATTAAATCAAATTAACCAATAAAACCGTAACGATCGCAAGTTCACCAATAAACGGGCACTTGTGCCGCTCTGGAGGGCCATTACGGGCCCGTAAATAACTTTCACAGGGGTAAAGAAAACACGAGACACCGATAAAAGTTCAATCAAAGCTAGTAAACATTCGGAATCCATGCGTACTACGTACACGCCTTGAAAGTGATATTAAACGATGTCGTGGTGAATGCAATTGATGGCTTGTCATTTCTGGTTCATAAACTAATTTTATTGTTTGATATCAATTTTTTGACGAATACAAAGAGTTGATAATCATTACCTGGAGCCTGGAGCCAGTGGTATTAGGTCTCTTTCATTATTGGAGAGTGCTGGTGGCAGACGAGAATGGGAAAGCAGAAGAGGAGGAAAATAAGACTCTTTGTAAGTACCCAAAGATATTGAAATATAAGTAGATGTGCTACCTGCTGTTTTTACTATGTGGGTCTGCGCTTCCGGGTGTCGCCGATATTGTTTACCAATTAACAAATAAACTAAAAGAACAAATAATTAACGAATAAACCAAACGAACGTTAAACTGAATGAACGAATTCTTTCCTTATTCAAAATATATTGTTAACCAATATTAATGCACATTTTCAAAAAATCAACGAAATGAACAAATTCTTTTTGTATGAAAACTACGCTAATTAGCGCGTAGCCCGGCGACAGTTGCGCGGACACCATAGCATATCTCTCTGTATTTGAATATCTTTGTAAGTACCTGAATTTTTTTTTACCATTTATAATATTTTATAACTTTTTTGTTGATGTTTAATTTTTCATCTTTATTTTTAATGTTTTTATTTTATTTTTTAACCTTAACTATAGAATCCTTGCCCGGAATAATGTTATATCCAGCAAAACTATCAATGTTGAGTTATTGATGGAATAATGTTGGGCATGTATCTTTTAAGGTAGGGATTATGGTAATAATAATTTTTTTAGGCCTGTTGCAACCTTTTAAAGTTTGGTTTGTGGAAGAATGTTGTATAATGCCATTGATCAAAATCACGGAGAGTGTTTTTTTTACGGGAATGCATGGAAAAAACGAATGTCTTATGGCTTCAACTAGAAAGTCTTCAAAGCCAAGAAGCTGAAGAATGCAGGAAAGTAAAATTTGTCAAAGTATATTATTAAGCGTGCTTTTTAGCCGTTGAAACAGTTTTGTGGAATAATGTTGTAAGTTGAGCTCAAGACAATATCTAGAACGTAAATGGTTTAATTTAATCATAATATCGTTTTTTTGCTTAAAATAGGTACATCAATGATATGTGTATATTTATGTTAGAAAGTATGTTGCTTTCTGTAAGGTACGACGAGTAAAAAAAAACGTTTTGTGGAATAACGTTGTGTGTGAAATTTTCATATACAACATTATTCCGCAAAATCAGCGTAAATTCTAGTAATAAACTAGAAAATAATTTTCGTTATTTGTTTTTGGGGCATTATGCCGTGTTGCACTACCTTCTTCTTTAGCTCACGTTTCGGACATTGTCCATCATCAGGGCAGATCCGGATACCAGATCTGCCGGTGTCTGAAACGTTGGCTAAAGAAGGAGGTAGCGCAACACAGCATAACACCCCAAAAACAAATAACGAAAATACTTCTCGTCGTGAAAATCTTAAAACGTACTAAAATATAATTATATTTCTAGACGACTTTTCATTTAAAACTTTTAAGAATTGCATGTTTTATTTATTTTATGTAGTGACCGGCCTACTCAGAATGAAGCCACCCCAGAAACACCTCAGAAAGGTTACTATGAGTGATGATAAAAAAATAGTTAAATAAGTTAAGTTACGTTAGGGTTACCGGCTATTTTAAAATGATTTTTTCAAAGCTTTTAATGACCTTTCTGAGGTGGTCCTGAGTTGGTTTCATTCTGAGTTGGCATGGAACCATTTTAAACATAACCGGTTTCGTTTTTTCATTTTTACTCAAAACAAGAATGGATACAACGTTCTTCCGGGCAAAGGATCGAAATGAAAATCTAGTATCTTTCAACGGAAGCAATCTTCCGAACAGGCCCTCCATTGATATGCTTGGTGTAACCCTAAGTGGCCAGCTCAGGTATGGGGGCTCCATCGAAGCCAGAGTAAAGCTAGCCTCCCAAAAACTGGGCGTACTGTACAGGGCCCGCAGATACTTTAATAGTACACAACTGCTAACCTTGTACAAATCACAAGTACGCCCCACGGTTGAATTTGGCAGCCATCTCTGGTCTGGAGCTCCAAAATACCTGAAAAATACCCTCGACTCTGTGCAGAAACAGGCGGTCCGTTTGATAGATTCTCCCATCTTAACAGACGGATTGCAATCTTTAGAGCACAGGCGTCGGGTGGGAATGCTATCCTTGTTCTACCGGTATTACAATGGAAGATGCTCCGAGGAACTAGCATCATTGATCCCTTCGGCACCGGTGCATAGTCGGGAAACACGCCTAACGCGTGCCCAACATTTGTACACGGTTGACATTTGTCACATGAGAACGGGTCGTTTCTTCGACTCGTTCTTGTGTTCAACAGCTCGGCTGTGGAATGATTTGCCGGCCTCTGTGTTTCCTCCTTCCTACAACATGGGTCTCTTTAAGACCAATGTTCATTCCTTCCTCTCCTCAAAAAGACCCTCCACACAGCATCCCAGATGAAAATAATTTCCCTCAGGGCCTCCTGTGTGGAGTTAATGTAAAAAAAAAAAGGGTTCATATAGTGTATCTTTACACTGCGAAAACAAAGATAGAAATATGTTTAGTTTAAATTATTTAAAAATATGTTCCTGTACAACTTTGCCTTACTTAGCACAGTTTTACAATTACAATATTATTCGGCTTGCCTAGGACTAAGAACATTGTCAATTTAACGCAAAAATATTTTTTTATAAATATTTTTGAGTAAATATTGAGAATTAAAGTAAATATTATCAATTAAACCAGAATATGAAAAAAAAATACGAAAAGAGTCACTTAGGACAGTTTTACACAGCAAAAAAACAATATATATTTGCGTCACGCTAGATTTTTATACCCCCAATCTTACGAATCTGCCATGAACGCTAGAAAAATTCGTCTTTACTTAATTTCCCTTGCAATATAACTCTTACTTAATAAGTTATCTTCTGCCTAAACATATAAAAAATCTCTTGTCACGGTGTTTGTGGTGGCACTTCTCCGAAACAGCTCGACCGATTTTTATGAAACTTTTAACATATATTTGGTAGGTATGAGAATAGGCCGCAAAGTATATTTCATCCCGCTAGGTGATTAGGGTGTTCCGATCCAGAATTTTTTTGACAATTATTTTTATGCATTTCTTTGGTCATCAAAAAATACCTATAACCTTAAATTTTCACCCTCCTACCCCCACCCTCCCATTTTTTAATCGCAATTTTAATATTTTTGTATGAACAAATTTAACCGTCGCGTCAGCGTCGTTCGTATTTCAACCAGAACCAAATTATTTATATTGTTGAATGATCAGCTTAATAGATCAAACCATGAATACGTCCATTACTTTAATGAAATACATTGAATTAAGAAAATGAATGATGGTGTTTTTTTGTTTTTATCGGCGGTCATCGTCTACAGCGCTCCATTCCTCTTTCTGTCATAGATACCACCCCCACACACTTCTACATTCGTCATTTTTTTATTTATCAACCAAAATATTCACTATAAATAATTTATATGGCAGAACAACGCTTACCGGGTCAGCTAGTATAATAATGAAAAGGTAATGTAGATGCATATAATTTAAAAAATAAAAACTAATACTTTTTCTCTGGACCTGTGATATCTGTGTGTTGGAGGATCACAACTGGTAGAAAAGTTTACGCGATAGCTCACTAGTTAGAGCTGTCGCCCAGTTAGCAAACACCTCAACTTTTCCACAATATTTAAAAAAAAAATTATTGTGTTTTGATAATAAGTAGATACGATAAATTCTTATAAAGAAATTACTATCGATTTATTGAAAAACAAAGGAAATAATTTTAAACGGTTTTATAGTTGTACCTACTATTAAATAAAACCTAAAAATTGATTTTCCTTTTCCATGGGGTACAACTGAAGATATGCTTTCTATTTTGAGGGGTCTAAGTACAACTCGACAGGGTCTTGTCTACCCCCATCATAGAAATGAAAGCAGAAGGATAACTACCTCTATTACTCCTGTGATCAGACCAAGTTATGGGCGGACTTCGGGGATGGGAGGATTCCGAGGCGAATAACAAAAACATTCGATGTTTTTTCAACTAAATTAATACGTCAAAACAAGTAACGTAAACACTACGTAGGAAGTGGAATTATTTTGTGCTTGGAGTTATTTTTCTCGGGTGAATTTTAGTTTCAGATGTCTGTATTCGTGGGAGAGAATAATTAATCCAAAAAAACATTGTACTAAAATAAGAAGACTTTTTACAAGTAATAAAATAGGGTTTAGGCTTTGTACAGTATTCAATAAACAGTGATTTTCTTGTACGTTTCTTAGAAAGATATATATAAATTTGAAGTTGAAATTAGTCTTAAAAGTAACTTAATTTGATCATTGAAGATGATAATAAATATTTATTTTAATTTTTTTTAACTTTATGAGTAAAATCTCAAATTATAATATTTAATTAAATGAAGACAATATTAGCGTAACTCAATTGAAAATCTGGAGACAGAAAAATCAGAATAAGATATTGGCTCCGCTGGGACACGATATTATTATTTACTTTCTGAGGTGGTTCTGAGTTGTTTCATTCTGAGTTGGCCGGTAACCCTTATTTCTAACTATAGACTAGACTAATATTACTCAAAATAAATGTACGTAACGAAAAGGTTGTTACGAAAGAGTCCTAAAATGTAACTAAATAGTAAACATAAAGCTTGTTATATACAATATAATTTTTTTTTCTATTATTTATTTAATTTGAAAAATATTTAATTCTAAATTCTAAAAGTACGTAATTATCTTTTACTTTTTTATTTATTGTACATACTACAAACGTACATTAACTCATAACCCGAATTCGTGTTGTACCTATTGGAAGGGGTTTAAAATAAAATAGAGAAGTATTAATTAGTTATTTTAATACAATTATCAGCTTCCCAAATTTAAGTACCTAACGCAATATTCAACAAATCCTTAGAAATTAAAGAACAGGCACTGTTTACAACATTTAAAAATGTATTAATTTGAATCACTATCGAAATAGCTATTTTTAATTAGTGTTTATCTACAATTTGAATTGTAGCAACTTTTTTTTTTTAGCAAAATTAGCTTTTTTCACCTCCTCTCTCTCTGCCATGGACACATTTGGTAAAATTTCTTCTAAGAAACTTTTTGCCTTCCGGCATTGGTTTTTGGGGGTATTCCTAAAAAAAGTTATCCTGTAGCCTGTATTATAAGAGTAAATTATAATACATTTTTATTTAAATAAGATTTTATGAAAGCTTGAGGCACTACTAATTCATAAAAATACTTTCAATTAAAAAGGGACAACTTATACTTACAGACACACTTACAATATACTATTCTTAACGTAAGCATTTAAACAAATATGGACAAATAGCGCTGGACATGATACCTAATTGCTTAAATGTGTTACCTATCGAAATTAAAACATGTACAAATGGTAAAACAAATATTATGTTGAAGAATTGGCTCGCCAAAAGAAATAATTTTTATACCTTCAAAGTAAAAGCACCCATTGACAAACTACTTAAAAGTAGTTTATTGGGACTTTTTTTTGTAAAATATGTTTATTTTTCCTGTCGCGTTGTATTACTTTGTCTTTATAATAAATAAAATAAAAATCAGGTTGTAACTGTGTACACTCAGCTTTACACTTTATATACTTTTTCGTTACGTTCCGAAATTTTTAATAAAAGTTACGAAATTGTAATAAGAATTAGACAAAATGGGATTATAAAAAGTCAATGGTTTGATAAAACTTAAAACTGTAAATAGGTAAGCTTAGCAATGTTCATACCGCAAGTATAACAAAAAGATGAGTAAAAAAGACTTACCGTTTCGTGAAAAAGGCTATAATATTTCCCATCTCGAAATTGTACTCCCACTAAAGAAACACGTTGTTACTGATTTTAACAATTAACGTTATGACGGAGACGTCAGTCCAACAACCAACCAGAATGAAGCTAGTGTTGCCCATGTAAAATTTAATGAATGGGTTCAGAAATTACAGTGGAAGTAGAAATAAAACGTAACTAAAGAGTAGTAACTAAAAAGTAAATGACTATGTCTCATTTTGATTTTTATGCATAAATAATTAATTTATTATGAAACCCCATAGAAAATTACTTTGTACAGAAACTACAATTAGTTAAGACCCTAAAACTTACTAAAATTCACATATTATAACGTTTTACTCGCATTTTATGAAGTATAAACACATGAAGTAGGTAGGGTGGCAATTTTATTTTGTATGAAAGGTAAAAATCGATATTTAAAAAAAAAATTTAATATTTGCGGATTAATACGATTGTAATATTTATTCTTCATTATTTTAAAGCCTAATATTTATTCTACAAATTGGTGTATATATTTTTTTTGTATGATTTATTAAAAATGTGTAATTTTTGAACTGTTTCCAGGCACACTTTATTTTTCCAAAATGCACACTTTTTTTGAGAAATACTCTTATAATAATTTATTGTTGGCTTAGAGATTGCATTCAACGATTATTCTATTACTAATACAAATATACACGTAAAAAAGGTAAAATTAATTAATTAAAATATAACAAACTCCTTAGTAAACGTGATGGTAAATCCTTTTCAGTAAAATTCCCCTAAAGTTGGTTACGTACCCAATCTCTGCTATCTTTTATCTCTGACCGTTTTGTTTGGGGATTGAAAAATCATTCAAACATATCCTTTCATGGGACAAATCCTGCAATAAAGCATTCGCTTTCCGATGGAATTCGTTATAGTAAGTGCGCCACTAACGGAAGGTATTTTTTACAATTCCTCCATCGCGATTAAGGTGAAAGATGATCTTTTGTTTTCTCAGGTCCTCTGATATGGGAATTTGATTGGAGAATTTCCGATATTCACGAAGTGTGTCGTAGATATACTATGATTATGTCGAGCCTACGATTGTTTAATGATTTTGTTTATTTTTCGGGGGTTATAAAATAATTTTTGTGGACGCGATCAAGAAAAATGAAATGAAACGGCATAATACTTCGCTTTTCAACAAGTACGAGTACTTGTCTAAAAAATTGCATTAGCTCTAAATAGGAGGCCCTGACAAAAAAAAATCCTCAGGGACTGTTTCGTCTTTGAAGATAGTGTGTGGAGGATCTTTTTAGGGAAAAGAAGGAGAGGAAGTTCTGGGAAGGAAAAAGGGAGTGGGTAGGAATTTTGGTCTAGGTATTTTTTTTTTCAATTATTTCTGGCTTTCACCCTTCAAGGGTGTTCTAGGCCATCATTTATAATTACAGACTCAGATAAAAGAAATTTCTCTTTTTCGTGATTACAGAGAAAGGAAATGTGAATTTATATATAAATTTTATTTAAATGTGCAAATTTTAGAATTTTATGGAAGATTGGAGTAGAGTTCAGTCTTAGAAGAGATGAGATGTTGAATGGAGGCGAGGCAATTTTGGATATCGCTTGATAGAAGAGAGGATATTTATTTAGAGGACAACCAAAAAATATGTGATCTAAAGTTCCCACATCTAGACCACAGAATGTACAATCTGGGGAGTCAAGGATGTGAATTTTAAAAAGGTGAGAAGAACGGAATAATGCCCGATTCTCATTCGAATAAGTAAGGAAATTTCTTTTTTGGAAAAACGGCGGAATTGTTGAAACAACGGTTTAGGTGAATTGACCGAATTGCAATTTTTCGAATATCAATTAATTGAAACACTAGTTTTTCGAATTGATGTAAGTATGTATACAGTATGTATAACAGTATTTTATTATAGGATGGACAATATCAACGAACCTAACCTTACCTAACAGTATTTCGTTAGTCATAATTTATAAGCAAGTGAAATATGTATTTTAAAAGTTTATTAACAAATTCTAAAAATTTGACTTTCGGCCAATTGCTGTTCGAAAAATTAGTCATTCGAAAAATTAGTCTTTCGCTAAACTGAAATTCGAACAATTGGTTTCCGAAAAATTGAATTCGCAAAACATGTCTGCTCCCGAGGAATTTGGGGTCCAATGTGTTTTTTTTTTAATATGAATACCGCACAAGAATCACCAACTGCTCCCGTCTGGAACCAGTGAGACTATGGCATCCCCAATTGGAGTATGTTGTGAGGCTGAGGGTATGAAGATAAGGTGGTGTCCAGGAGGAGTGACAGACGTACGAATCCATCCGGCGATTTCGGGAGAGTTCGGATGGAGAGGTCTAGATTGGGTCTACCTCAAATAGTCTCTCCCGATCCGGCCCGCCACACAGTAGGTGGGCTAACGCACCCGCCGCCAAAACCTCACCTCATGGATCCCACCATGACACCAAACGTAGCGAACCACTTGAGGGGTGTTAGTTATCCAAAAAATGGTTCTGGGTTAGCAACTCATCAGTTAGAATTACCTAAACTTTACCGTTGGAAAATAAGGGGGAGTATTTTATTTCAATCATTATTTTTCGATTTTCAAAGAAGTCAATTCCACGAAAGATCAAATAGAGATACGACATTTATTGTGTTGTTTATTAAAATTTTTTCATTATATACCTTTGAAAGGTTCAACTCCAATTTCCCAGATCAAATATCAGAGATGAATCTCTATAAAGTATTTCTCAAGCTATCAATGTTTTACTAAGAATTGAACGAAATTGGAAATGTATTGCGTATCATACCAATAATAATTATTATTATGATTGGTCTTTTTCTGAAGCCGCCGCTACCCGAATTTCTACCGATTTCTTGCATATCTATCTTCCTTAAACATTTGAAGTTTTTAATCTCTTAAATAAAAATGTAATATTTGAAATACCCTCGATTAAAAAAACAAATTTTATGAATTTCCCTCGATTAAGAAAAAAATCGCAAAATAAGCTCCGAAATTTTTTATTTTCAAGTCTGTTTCTGTTATTTCACAAGTTATATCTGTGAAAAGATTCACAGTGTTTCTTTAAATGCTGTTTTAAAAAGCCCCCAAGAGATTTTTGCTCTATTTTAACCGAACCATCTTTTATTAAACATTTTCACATCTTTCGCATCGATTTTATCGCTTTAAATATTCGCGCGCTCCTCTAACATTCGTAATTACATTCTCTCCATCTTCTTCTGTTTGAACGCGGTTGATGCGCCTGAAAGGAGGAATCATTTCAGATGAAAAATAAAATAATATGAATATATTTTCAATTTGGGGGGAGGGTATGGGTACCGCCACCCCGGGAACCGTTTATTGCATAACCAATTCCCGTACCATAGATCACCCGAAGGGATTTGCTACGTTTCGTGACTTAGCAGGGTACCGGGTTCATGGGGTGAGGTTTGTCTAGGTCTTGGCGGCAATTGCACTTGCCCACCTACTGTGTGGCAGGCCGGATCGGGAGAGACCGGTTGAGGGAGATATTTTTATCTCCCCAGCCAGACTCTCTCAATCCGTCACCTTGTACCGCGGTGGGAGGGATGGATTCATACGTCTCTTACTCCTGGACACATTAACTCCTAGATTCCTACCCACCCCTCATACCTTTTTCCTTCACAGAAATTTCTTTCCTTCCTTTGTCCTTCCCAAAACTTCCTCTCCTTCCTTTCCCTAAAAAAAACACTTAACACAGCATCCCCAAAGATGACATAGACATAGGCCCTAAGAGAAATGGTTTTCCTCAAGGCCACCTGTATGAAGATAATAAAAAAAAAAAAAAAATTATTTATTTATCTTTTTTTATTTTAGTTATGTGTACATTAAAGTTTACGAAATGCTTAATAATTGTAATACTGCATATTGCATACTATTTTTTTCCAGTTTGATGTAGCTCCTACATCTTGAACCTTCCAATCCAATAATTTTGATTTCCAAAGTGGCACGATTGGATTACTGGTCAAATTATGGTCGTGTCTTCCGAAAATTAGGTTTTTATCATAGACGTATGAATATTAGTAGACCTGCCCTAAGTGATAAAAGCGTATTATTTCCCCCTCACCACACCGGTTCCGCGGAACCGGCTAATGGCTTCGCGTGAATCTAAAAAATGTGACGTCATCATTCTTCTGCGAGCCAGCGTCGAGCGCTCATCGGTGCATTTTACGAAATAACACCGCAAAAAACATGGTTTGTGTTTTGTGTTTGTGTTTTGAAAACGTGTAAATATATACTATCACTCGAGATACATGGCGTGTGCTCGTCGATGTTTACTGGGAAGTAAATTATGAAACATTTGTAAAAGTGTCCTAACTAAATACGCAACAAAATATTTGAGTCTGCAAATAGGCGAACTTTACTTTGCCGTATTTAGACTTCGCAAATTTGCGCTCCCATGTAAAAAGGTCTATTCGTTCAAAAGCAGAGTTTACTTTTTAGAATTAAATGGTGATATTATAATGCGAGATGCCTATAAAATTATCATATTGAGTTCTTGACGAATCACATATCTCCAAAGTCATCTTCCCGCTCTGCGCCCCGCTGTAGTTGTTGTCTACCCCTCATCTTTATGTTCTGGTCTAGTAATATTCACAACCATAGGGTTTTTTATAAATAAATATACATTAATGACTTCATAATGATATTACGACTTCATCGAGAGTAATTTTCATACCAACGTATTAAATTTGACAAAAACAAAAACAGATTATGTTTGTTTGAATAATTACATCGCTTATTTTAAACCATTAGTGGCATAGATGAATAACTTATATGTAATATTTAATTAAATGAAGACAATATTAGCGAAACTCAATCGAAATCTGGAGACAGAAAAATCAGAAAAGATATTGGCTCCGCTGGGACTCGAACCCAGAACCCTTTTCTTACATGGAAACAGCTCTACCGATTAAGCTACGGAACCTATATTAATTAGGTCACTTTTAACTGTATCATACTTCGACTAAGAACTACCAACATTATCTTCACTTACTTAACGCACATATTATTGGCTGCTATCTTTATATATGATTACAAGATTCAACTCGAACTAAATGCAATCTAGATAGTGTGTGGATAAATTTTTTTATCCATTTTATTTGTAATACGCGACATCTATTGACTTTTTCTGCAAGTCTAGGATGAATATTTATTATTAATTTTTTAAACTTTATGAGTAAAATCTCAAATTATAATATTTAATTAAATGAATCGAAATCTGGAGACAGAAAAATTAGAAAAGATATTTAAGATAGTTAAGTTTCAATTTGGGAGGCGGGAATGGGTACCGCCGCCCCGGGAACCTTTATTGGATAACCAACACCTCTGCCATAGGTCACCCCAAGTGGTTCGCTACGTTTGGTGATTTAGCAGGGGTGCCCGGGTTCATAGGGTGAGGTTTGTCTAGGTCTTGGAGGCGGATGACCAAGACACACTGAACCCCAGATTCCTACCCACCCCTTAAACCCTTTTCCTTCCCAGAACTCTCCTCTCCTTCCTTTCCTTAAAAAAACCCTCCACACAGCATCCCCAAAGATGACATAGGCCCTGAGGGAAATTGTTTTCCTCAGGGCCTCCTGTGTGGAGCTCATGTAAAAAAAAAAAAAAAAAAAAAAAAAAAAAAAAAAAAAAAAAAAAAAAAAAAAAAAAAGTAAGTGAAGATAATGTTGGTAGTTCTTAGTCGAAGTATGATACAGTTAAAAGTGACCGAATTAATATGGGTTCCGTAGCTTAATCGGTAGAGTTGTTTCCATGTAAGAAAAGGGTTCTGGGTTCGAGTCCCAGCGGAGCCAATATCTTTTCTGATTTTTCTGTCTCCAGATTTCGATTGAGTTTCGCTAATATTGTCTTCATTTAATTAAATATTATAATTTGAGATTTTACTCATAAAGTTTAAAAAATTAATAATAAACTTATATGTAACTCTAGAAGTGCCTTCGTACAAATTTGAATGGAAACAAATGTGCCACTGACTTAGTACGTATTGGTTCTAGACGATTTAGCAAACGGTCTCTTTCTTAAACTTGCCTAAAATTGTATATCGACATCCCATTTTAATTTTGTTGCCATGGTGAAACAAATTTTGTATGAAATATTGGACGAAAACGGGCCTATAATTGGATCACGAAAAGGCAATTCTTGTGTTATTCTTTAATGTATGATCAGTGGTCAGTGAAGCTTAAATTACCTTTTTTTACATTAGCTCCACACAGGAGGCCCTGAAGCAAAAAATACTCACAGGGCCTTATTATCTTTGGGGATGGTGTGTAGGGTCTTTTTAATGGAAAGGGAGGACGAAAAGAAAAAGGAATGAGGGCTGGGTAAAAATCCAAAGAATTTCCAGGAGTGAAGGACGTATGAATCCTTCCCTCCTACGACAGTAAAAGGCGATGCGGAAAAGAGGTTTCCCTAAACCAGTCTCTCCAGATTCGACCCGCCACGCAATAGATGGGCAATCACATGTGCCATCAAGACCTAGACCAACCTCGCCCCATGAACCCGGGCACCCCTGCTAAGTCAGCAAACGAACCACTTGATCTATGGCAGGGGTGTTGGTTGTCCAATAAATTGTTCCTGGGCTGCGAAACCCATAACCGCCTCCCAAAAAACCTACGTTGAAACCAAAGATTTAATACCTTGGATAAATACCGTTGATGCAATGAACACTTCTTGCTGTAATGTCACATCGACCTGATGTAACTTAAAATATCGTTTGAATTGTAATTCAGTAAGCACTAATTTTATTTTTTGTTAATTTTATTTTATTTTTTAATCTCTTCAAAGATATAATGTACTTATGTGTATGAGTAAATTTAAACTGTTTATAAAACATACAAGTATACCCACGAACTGGCGATGCCTATGTGGAATTTTTTTGGTTAATCTGCTAATTTGTACTTTTCTCTACTTTTTAAATGTTTATATAAAAAAAGCCTGTATGTATTGTAAAATTACCAATGTATGTACCAAAACAAAATAATAAATAAATAAAATAATACAATGAAGAATTTTGTGAAGCACACAAAAGATAATATCATTTCAACATTAAATATCCACTTATCAATTCGCAAGTCGATTATTATACGAGCATAGGTAATTATTAAACTGTGTTTTCGTTTATCTGATGCAAAATAAAGTATTAAATGTTGTAAGCTAAATATTTTTGTAATTACTTAATTTTTTTTTTTTTTTTTTTTTACAGTGAATACCGCACAAGAATCTCAACTGCTCCCGTCTGGAGCCAGTGAGACTATGGCATCCCCAATTGGGGTATGTTGTGAGGCTGAAGGTAGCGGGGGGGGGGGGGGGGGGAGGAGGTGGGGAAGAGGAAGGTTGGGAAGTACCTGGCTATTCAGATCTGGTCACTAAACACGGCTAAAGCCATTTTCAAGCAACGTTTCAATTCTGAATGGTGGTCTTACACCAGGGCGATACTGATAGTATCTTCCACTCTGGAACATGCCGCAAATAGATTCCTCAAAATGTTCGATACTTTCAAACATTTCCTCGGGAATAGGTAGGTACTAATTTTATTTCATGTTTGAAAACGGCAATTAGCCATTTAATAGCCGAATGCCAAACTGACAAAAACAATTCCCAGACAAACAAATAATAACATCATGTATCCACTGACGTTGGTTCACGATGAACAGAGCGAAATGCTACTTTTTGCTCACAAATATCCCATTTATATTCGAAACAACATGATTAAAACTAAAAACAAACTTTATTGGATGCGTAATATGATTTCCTCATAATATGAAGCCCTTTTTGTTTTAGATCCTATTGTACGGGAAACAGGGGAATGACGACGAACAATGATGCATGGGCATGATGAATGTTTGTTTTGTCAGCTGTTGAAGTTAAAATTTAATTTACCGTGAATGTTTACTAGAAGAGATAAACTTTTAGAGTTTCATGAAAAATAAAAATTTAATTATTTTTCAATGATCAGCAACGAAGCTAAATTTCGATTTCGCGATATGGCAATCGAAATCGGCAAATTCGTCAAAGAACCATGTAACCTAACTAAGAATCTACTAATCAATGAATTACTTATCAATGATGATTTTGACCTTATCTGTTATCGAGAGGTTACGATCCGAGACTACGAACTCGGAGGTCGTGGGTTCAAATCCTAGAGTACGCAAATAAATGTAATTTTTTTATGTGAATACCTCACAAAACTCCCAAAAGCTACCGTCTGGATCCATTGAGACTATGGCATCACCGATTAGGATCGTTGTGAGGCCGGAGGTAAGTGGGGAGGGGGAGAAGATGGGAAAGAGGAAGGTGGAGAAGTAATGATATTACGTAGTATTTACATATCGCAGTTTTGTGTTATTTCACTTCAAGTGCGCTTAACTATAATAAACTTAAAAGTAATCTTATAGCGTTCCTTACGAGTCCTTATAAAAATTGACTAAATAATGTGAAACAAGGAATATACAGCGTATACAAGCCAATAGAACAAAATTATCAATTCAGCTCTTATTTGTCCAACAGACCATTTTAGTTTTTGTTCAATCTCCACTGTAAAATTAAAAATAAAGTATAAAAAACGATAGTTAATCTCATAACTAAGTATTATTTAAACTATTGAGACCTTTACCTTTATGGAAATAATTTTACCTTAAACACTTATCATAATATCTTATTGAAATAATGGAAAGAAACCTTCGCCTCCTGTAAAATTTTCTGTTGGTCTATTGGACAAATGCGAACTAAGGCTACGCGAATGATAGTGCTGTTTTGGCACAGGACAATAGATAATAATAAACAATAACGGTGCCATTAAACAAGAATCATTAAAACTAAAATATAACATAAAACAGGAGGCAGTTTATGTTTAGAAATAAAAAAAATTCACTTTTTTTTTTTTTATTCAACATAAAATTAAGATTTATAATTACAAAAACAAAAAGTACATCATAAGTACAGTAAAAGTACAGTTTAAAAGTTGGATGAGTACAAAAGTTAATAACAGAAAACAAAATACATATATCCAGTAGGTACTTAAACAATAGAGATTTATAATTATAAATTTAGGTTTCTCGTAACCTGCCTCACTAGGCTAGCCTGTGTTGAGGCAGTAATTTTACGTCAATTTATTATACTGTGAACATACCTACACTTATATTAGAATAAAATCACGCAATACAATGGTTGCATTAATAATAACAATAACATTGGTACAATAATAACAGCATTGGTTCAATACTAATTTCTCTGTGCTTATACAAAGTTAATATATATGTCCAGCCTTCTTCGAATGTTTTAACCCTAGATTCATAAACATACGTCTCTTATACACCCTGAAGTAGTAAAACGCTCATAGAGCGTAGTGCGAAAGAGATGTCAGTACTCTCCTGACATGGTTAAGCGCCCTTGAGGTGATTTTTCACAAAAACGGCGCTATACAAATTATCCAATTATTATTATTATGGTTAGAGCTTAGTGTGGCGCCAGGGATCTTGGCGCGTAAACGTGTAGTTGCGCAAATACTACCCCTTTTTTTTTTACAGTGAATACCGCACAAGAATCTCAACTGCTCCCGTCTGGAGCCAGTGAGACTATGGCATCCCAATTTGGGGTATGTTGTGAGGCTGAAGGTAGCGGTGAGGGGAAGGAGGTGGGGAAGAGGAAGGTTGGGAAGTACCTGGCTATTCAGATCTGGTCACTAAACACGGCTAAAGCCATTTTCAAGCAACGTTTCAATTCTGAATGATGGTCTTACACCAGGGCGATACTGATAGTATCTTCCACTCTGGAACATGCCGCAAATATACTATATATTTTTTTAAATGAATTAATTGTGAAATAACACAAATTAATCAAATAAAATTTATTTGCGCATGCCGGGTTCGAACCCGCGACCTCCGGAATTTGAGTCAAGAGTCTTAGCCACTGGACTACGGAGGTCGTCAAAAGGTGTTTGAGGTACACATGTTTATAAATATTGTAACAATTTTTTTAACGACTTTCAAACTAAAGAAGAATAAAAATGTTCTTCTGTCCACGACTCATGGAACTGGTACTTTAGCACCATCTGGGAAGCCAGATATTATAGAATTTTATAACTCGACTAAAGGTGCCGTTGACACATTCGACCAAATGTGTCATAATATATCGTGCAATAAAAAAACTCAAAGATGGCCACAATGCTATTTTTACGGTGTGTTGAATATGACTATTGTTAATTCGTTTTGTCATCCACGTCCACAATAATAGTCGTAATTAAGACAAACCACTGACAAGGAGAGCTTTTGTCAAAGAAATATAAAATAAGTTGATCAAGCCTTGGTTACGGCGTTGCCGTGAAACACCAGCTTTGAGGAGATGCCTAAAACAGAACATCGATACGATTTTAGACGATACTTTGCCTGACGTACCAGCCGATCCTGGAATACAAACCAGGAAACTATGTAACTTCTTTTGTTACAAAAAAAAAAACGCGCGACTAGATTTATCTTCACCTCTTGCAAACGTTACTTGTGCATGGAACATCGGGGAAGTTTAGGCTTAGAATGCTCTGAATGATCTCAAAAATTGTTTTTTAATGTGTTGATCTCAAATAAACCTTCCTGTTATTAATATAATGTAGTATTATTTATTATTATTCCTATAGTTTAAAAATTTGGTGCACTTAAAAATAGGGTGTATCACAGACGTATGTTTATGAACATTGTTATAGTTTATGAATGTAGGGTTAAAGGTACATCAAAAAACGTTTTCTCAAAAAATCTTTTGGTTTAAAATTTCAAATTCGATTAAAATTAAAAACAATTACCTGATTTATATTTAATTAATTCAAGACCCTTTTAGTTCCTGGCGAAATTTAAATCCTACTCTAAAGAATAATCTGAAGAAGTTTGGGTGGAAATTCGGTGAATAATTAATAAAACCACCAAATACAGTGGGCTTAAGTGAAAAGCTCCGTGGAAGCACAAAAAGGAAGGCAAACAATTGTCTCCTACAAAAGCTTCATACTTGAGAGCTTTAAACAAAGTTTCCCTAAGCCAGATTTAGGATTGATTGGTAGTAGGTAGATAAAACTTTTTTACGGTCAATATTTCTATTTTATAATAAAATTTTATTAAATCCGGAAAGTCCATTATTCTGAAAATATCTCACAATAAATTATAATTAGCGCAAAATATGTGTAAGAACATGGCATGTTATATTTATTTATTTATTTATTTATTAATTTTCAACGCCCTGATGGGCTTTTACATGACAAGATTATAATACAGAGACAGTTTTTTTTTTTTATAAAAAAGATGAACTATAAAAATATAACTAGTAGGTAAACATCATACAGATAAATTTAGGAATGATAGTGCATTACAATAAAAGAGAAAGTTTCTAAGTTGTAAATGACATAGAAATAAACTAGTAGGTATGTTAGCAATTACAAAATTTACAGGTGACTGATTAAATGTCATGAATAATACATGACAAAATGCAAGATACATAAAACGAAAACGTTAACAAGTTTTTACATTGTAGATTAATATAGAAATACACAAATATATGCAATAGACCCTAGGTGATGCTCCTTAGATATCAAAATATTCTACATAAAAATATTGTTTAGATATTTCTTGAATAACGGTAAACTTTTTTTTTTTTTTTTTTTTTTTTAAATTTTTTTTTAATTTTTTTTTTATATCAAACGTTTATTGATTATAGCATATAAAATATAATGTACATTTAGATGATGTGTTAATTTGCTTACATGTTCATATTCAAATATGTTAATACCACTCTTCCATGGAAGCGTTAGCTTGTGTCTGGAAGAGTAGTGTACATTTTTTAATGCTATATTTAAGTTCTTAAATTACAATGTGAATGTAAAAAACAATAAGTTGTAAGTTCGGTGATATGTAATTATAAGTATTTATCTACTATCAAAACAATTTTACTATTTGGATAATGTGTCCAGAATTATTGTAATTAGTTGCTAAAAACAATACAAAATTTAACTTATATTAAATACATCGATATTTGAGGTGTATTTGTTCCCTAGTGTGTGAAGTCGAGAAATTGATGCATGTGTGTGATAGTTGGTTAGAGAATTATTGTTACAGAATAATATGTTTTGCCTTGTCGCTCGGGTTGGTACCTTAAAGTCAATGAGATGCAGAAGTTCACAACAGTTTAATTCGGAGTGAATAATTTTAAACAAAAAAGTTAGGTCAATTATTTTTCTTCTGTTTTCTAGGGAATGCAATTTAAGTGTATTTAGTAGGAATGTATAGTTAATGTGTTGAATAGGTATATGTAACTTGAAGTTAATAAATCGTAAAAATTTGTGCTGCACTCGTTCAATATTTTTTATATGAATTTGATAATATGGGGACCAAACGATGGAATTGTATTCCAGCAAGCTGCGTACTAGTGACAAATATACAATTTTAATAGCTTCTAGTGAATCAAAGTCTTTGATGGTTCTGATTATAAATCCTAGTGTCTTCATGCCTTTGTTGGTTATTTCTTGTATGTGGTTTATAAAATTTAATTGGGTGTCAAATAAAACTCCAAGATCCCTGATTTCTTTGACTTTTTCTAAGATTTTGTTATTTATTGTGTATTCAAAAGATAACGGGGTCTTTGTTCTACAAAATGTTAGTGTCTTACATTTATCGATATTGAGGAATAAGTTGTTTGCAACACACCAATTGTGTAATTTGTCAATGTTTGACTGTAGGATAAGGCAGTCTCTTATATTAGATATTTGTTTATATAATTTGATGTCATCGGCAAAAAGCAGAACTTCTACATCGTCGAAACAACTTATTATATCATTTATGAATATAAGGAAAAGGATGGGTCCGAGATGACTCCCTTGCGGTAGACCACTAGTTGCATAAAATAACTTAGATTTGGAGTGTTTAATTTTGACAAATAAGATTCTGTTAGACAAGTAACTTGAGAACCAATCCAACAACTTGCCTCTCAGCCCTATTGCATAAAGTTTTCTAAGTAATAATTTATGTGATACTTTGTCGAAAGCTTTGGAAAAATCTGTGTAAATACTGTCAACTTGTTTTTTTTTTGTAAAAGATTCTGTAATATAGTTATGGTAAAGTAACAGGTTAGTAGCAGTTGACCTACCAGAAACGAATCCGTGTTGGTTTTTATCTATAACTTTTAATATTGACGGATAAATTAAATCGAGAACAAGGGATTCAAAGATTTTCGGGAGCGCTGATTGTATGCAGATTGGACGGTAGTTTTTAATGTCTGTGTCATCACCTTTTTTGAAAATCGGAGTAATATAACTAGATTTCCAACGGGTTGGAAAATGTCCTGAAGAAAGTAAGTGGTTAAATAGTGTGGTGAGTGGACCGGATATTGCAGATGCGCATTGTTTGAGAAATATTGGTGGGATGTTATCTGGGCCTGCAGATTTGTTGGGGTCAAGGGAAATTATTTTATTTAGGCATGATTCCCGTGTAATGAGGTAGTTCTGTAAATGTATTGTGCTTGGGTATATGTATGACGGTACGTTGTTGTCAGATATTTCGCTTTCATATACACTTTGGAAATGATCCGCAAACAAATTAACAATATCATGGGTGCTGTTGGCTATTTTTCCATCATAATGCATTGTGGGGGGGGTAGTCTGTACTTTCATTGTTTAATTTTTTAAAAAAATTCCAAAGATTTTTTGTTCCTAGCGCAGTTTTCTCAATGGAGGTGATGTGTACTTTATAGCATAGTTTAGATAGTGTTTTACATTTCTTTCTTGTTTCTGAGAAGTTTGAGTAGTCGTTGATTTGGTGAGTGAGTTTAAAAATTTGATAGATATATTGGAGAAGCACAGAAAGTCTTCGTGGGGGGAGGTTTTGGTGGCGGATGCGTACGTCAATTGCGTAGCAGGCTAGATTGGGAGAGACTGGTTGAGAAAAACCTTTTGACTTCTCCAGCAGGGCTCTATCGGAATATCACCTTGCACCGCAGTGGGAGGGATGAAATCATTCGTCCATCGCTCTTGGACATACTGACCCCCAGATTCGTACCCACCCCTCTTACGGGCGGCTGGCGGCTCGTGACTTTTGGGTGTGCTAGGGTGCTAATATTAAAAAAATGGCATTATGGAAGTCGTCGTAGGCAAAAATTTTTTTTTTTTTTCGAAAACCGACCGATATTTTGTATTTTGAAATTTCGGGAAATTCGTGCGGCACATGGCCAAACTGAAACTTTCTGAAATTTTTCATACAAAAAACTGATTTTCAAAAAAAAAAAATTTTTTTTTCGGCTACATCAATATCAATAATGCAATTTTTTCTAATACCAGCACTCTAGCACACCCAAATGTCACGAGCCGCCACCTCATACCCCTTTTCTTCTGAAAACATTTCTCCTTCTTTTCCTTAAAAGACCCTCCATCCAGCATCCTCAATGGATGGCACAGGCCCAAGGGGAATTATTTTCTGCAGGGAATCCTGTGTGGAGCTATTGTAAAAAGGAAAAGTCTAACGATTGACGGATGACGCAACACTTCAGTGGTTTTGGTAAAGGTCCGAAAGAACGAAGGTCGCAAGTTCAATCCCTTCACAAGTCACCGAAAATGTTTTTCCGTTCCTAATTAAAATATATATTTTTTAAATTTTATTATTCTTTTTAAAAGCCTCTAAACCTCCAAAGCAGCTTGTAGCAACGTGAATTTAATAATCATATCATTAAGCACATCCATGACTAAAAATTAATGTAAATAAAATAATTATAAAATAATACAATATAAAGACATAACACTGTCGTCCTTAAAATACGAACTCATTCAAAAATATTGTACCTTCTCGTAGGCATATAAATCACAGGCATTCTCAAATGAAAATCATTTATAACACAAGATATAACACAGATATAACACAACACAATTACATTGGCGTACTTAAAACAATATTACAAACGATTAGGTTGATTGGTAATACGCTCATAATCACACTTAAATCTTAAGAGGGCATTACCAGAGAAAGCCGAAAATACGTCATTTTCAAAAAAGTTTTTAGACGTATTGACACTTTTCCACAAAAAATTATAAATGGATTTCGAAAGATTGTTCTTTTATCTAGCATAGTTATGTAATAAATTTTTAGAATTTTTTTTAATTTTTAGTATAATAAGGTTTATTCCATAGGTCGTTGGCAGATTTGTTAAATTTTCAAAAAAGTTTTTGTATTATACCACACCCATTTCAAATAATGTAATCATGCAGTAAAATAAATCAATACATTATCTAGCAAAGTTATGTATTAGAATTTTAATTTTAGTTTCAATAAAATCATTAAAAAATATGTACGTACATGTGTTTCTTGACGAAAATTGGTCCATTTGTGTATTTATTTGCGCACTTACAAACTAATATATTTCAGATTTTTTTAACATTCTTATTAAATTTAGACATTATTGAAAAATGATAAATACTTATAATCAAAAAATAACTACAAAAAGTACACTATTTTAATAGTTTTATCACCACGCCTTTCAGCATTTTTGGATGAAGGTATAAATTAAAGCTAATTTGGATTGAAATAAATTCGATATTGAGTTATAATTAAAAAAAGCTGGTACGGAGAAAAATCAATCTTTCTTATTGTAACCGTCCTGCACGATCGGAAGAACAACTTTCGACGAAATGTGGATTTTCGTCCGCTGGCTGGTTAAACGCTCTTAATGACGTGCCTAACCACAATAATAAAATTACTTTATAATAATATTTTTAGTGAAAATTATTTGCAAGCAAGTGGAAGCAATAAATAGATTATTTTGAACATATTTATTAAAAAAACTAGCTTTTTCCCGCGGCTTCGCTCGCATGGTGTAAGGGGGGTTCCCAATCCGCCTCTTCCACCTACCCCCCTTCCACCCCCTCTCACTGCCCTCCCTTCCCCCTTCCCCCTCCCTCCTCCCCCTTCCGCCTCTCTCCGTCCCCCTCCCTCCTCCCCCTCCTTCCCCCCTCCCCCTGCCGCCCCTCCCCCCTCCACCCCTTCACCAACCTCACCCATCCCCCCTCTCCTCCCCTCCACCATCTCTCCCTCCCTCCCGCTTTCCAAACATTCAGTTTTCAAACCTCGCGTGCCACCAATAGCAATTATTTTATGCAAATTTCATAATGCCAGAGATCACCGGATGTTTTACAAAAACCTTGTCCTGACAATAACGAACACACAAAAAAAAGAATTATCCAATTTGGTGCAGTCGTTCGAAAGTTATGCGCTTATCAACACATTTAGCCTCATATTTCAATATCTTTGCATTCAGCGATTCATTTTTATATACAAGATGAATAACATTGAAAATATCATTTAATGCAATGTGGCTATTAAATGACTAGAATCCATTTGCTGTTTTTTCTCTTGCATTAGAAAAAAAATATCAACTATTTATTCTAGTAAAATACTATTATAGTACAGGTGATTTTTTTTACTTCAAGTTAAGGACGAGGCTAAGGTAATATATTGAACCCTTTCATAGAAAGGTCCCTCACTAAACGCCACGGTTAAATAATTGAATAAAATATTTTTTATATTAAAGGGGATAAGATTTAATGCTGTCCTTATTACGAAGTGTCACTGCAAAACAGCCCATTACAATTTATGATTAATGGAACCGTACCACGTTTATATTATAACCCATTATTATTCATAATAAAATATATATTTTTTGAAGTAATTTCACAGTACTTCATAAGTTTTAGGGTAAATGGTTTTTCAAACTATTTGTTTATAATAATATTATATGCCTAAAAGGACTTTTAAATACTAACGAATTATTTCAGTGCAAAAATATTTTAATACCACAATCGTAGTATCAAAGGTAAAGTGCACTACTGAAAACATAGGATTTTTATATATTTTTTTAATTGTTTAATTTATAACATTGTTACAGTAATAATATTATACTCGTGAGTACTGTGGAAAAAAACAAAAGAGTAAAGTTAACAAAAAAAATTTAATGTGAATACCGCACAATACCAACTGCTCCCGTCTGAGGCCAGAGAGACTATGGCATCATCAATTTGGGTATATTTTGAGGCTGGAGGTAGTGGGGAGGAGGAGAAGGAGATAAGGAAAAGGAAGATTGGGAAGTACCTGGCTATTCAGATCTGGTCACCAAATATGGCTAAAGCCATTTCAAGCAACGTTTCAATTCTGAATGGTGGTCTTACACCAGTACGATACTGAGAGTATCTTCCACTCTGGAACTTGCCGCAAATATACTTTATCTTTTCGCATTTTCAATACACATTGGCGGAATCCCTAATAAGGTATGGAATAACCACATGGGGATATTCAACCAAAACAAATCATCTTTCAGGGCAAAACGTACAGTATTCTTTGGTAAAATTAATATTAAAAAAAAAACTGAATACGAACAAAGACGTGAATTACCAAAATCGTTACTATACAACTCCGTAAATTTATTATCTCTCGTATAGTGTGGCTTAAAATTGCGAGTCAACATACATCTCAATCTGAATATAATTAACCAGTGGTTCATGTTCATAATGAAAGATTGACTGCAAAAGATGGACTTATGATTCCCAAATACCTAAATAAACACGGTCAAAGAACTCTAGAATACCTTGTTCCTATAATTTACAACATGTTACCCAACGCAATAAAAAGCTGTGAATTGAGTTTCAGAAGGAAATGTACACTAAAAAAAGGGTTAGGTAAGTGAAAGATCTTTTTTGTACTAATCTCTGTTTTTCCGCTTTAATGTTTTTTCCATTATTATTTTCTGTTGTCTTTCCTTTTTATTTATTTAATTTTTTGTGTTCTGTATTTCTTATAAATTTTATTAACAATTTTTTTTTCAAAATATATATTTTTATGTAGAATGTTGCTGAGGAATGTTGGTTTTTTCCAAAATTACTTTAATAATTTGTTTTTGATACAGGATTATGATAGTTTTAATTACACGGCAAAGCCCACTTCTGAGTGCGTCGTTAAATAACCATTGTATATTATAATATTTAAAAAATATCGTTTTATTAAACTCCAATGAGAACTCCGTATCCTCCTAATATATGATGGTGCAGGTAATATTGACCACGTGAGTTAAGGTTTGAAGTAATACCCGTGATTTATGTTCGATCCCAAGAGCACCGGATGGCCGTTACGTGCCGTTTATACAACACTGTTTATATAACACTTCACACCGTAAGTTATCGAGCTATAAAAGTGGAAGATAACACTTAAAAAAACCTATGAAAAAATAAATTATTTTATTTTTGTTTGTCATCAAAAGTAGAGGTTATATTACCGATTCCATAAAGTAGGCTTAAAGGTAGACAGAACAGTTTTAAAAGAAAAAATCCGAGTGTGTAATTCACACGCGGTGGAAGTAAAACTATAAAGTCGTTAGATGTTGCTTTCTTTTCTTTTACCTGTTTATTTTAAAGTGGTTTGAAGATTGGATATTGATTTACAAAAATAAAAATGTTTTTTTTTTTTTTATTTCAAAGGATTCGAACCTCCGTTCGCTGGATTTCTCTGGTCGCTGAGATTTGAAACGCTCTATACCGCTGCGCTACTGGACGCTCGTGTGGAGTTGTGAATTTACCGTATTATATTAGAACCGAAGACCTGTCATATAATAAGTTTTAGTGACGCATTTCCGTTTCACCTAAATTTCAAACCACTGACGGGGCTTAAGAAGTTTCACTTCAAAAGTAACGTATATTTATGTGTGTGTTACTTTATAACTAACATGGAAAGGTACTAGATAGAGTATTCGGCAATTCAATAAAATGTGAAGCGTTTTCACAAAGACAAATATCGACCTAAAACATTTTTGAAGTGAAAACTTCTTTACCATCGTTGTGATTTGAAACCCGATGAAACGAAAAACAGCAACACTAAAAAGAGACAAACACATGCATCTATAGGATTTAGCCTGCGAGAGATTGAGATAGTAAAATCGGTCTCCTCTTCTTGCGGTGCATTGTAGCCTCCCCACTCTTGTCTACTTTAATTTTCTGAAGATTTCACTTCTACCGTGTGTGATTGCGTACTCTGATTTTTTTTATTCTTAATCTCTGTGTTTGAAGCTATCCATAAATACTAAATCCACTACTAGACCGTGGGTCCATCGCACTAGATCGAACGAAAACATTCCAAGTTATAAAACCATATTCGGACAAAGAAACTACACTTACTTTTCAACAACTTTTCAACAAAATTCCAAAACGTCCTTCCCCAAGACATTAAATTAATAAAAAAATTGATGAGTATAAATCGAGAATAAAAATATTGCTGAAAGAGGTTAATGAAAAAAACCCTTATGAAGACACTAAAAACGACGTAGAAGACCAATAAATCATAGATAATTAAATAATTTTAGTCTGCCTCGGCACAGGACCCCCTAGTGATGAGGACTAAGAAATTCAATATCTCTACTCAATTTCATCATTACATTTTGTATATATAACTATTTTATATGGTCGCCAAAATAAAAAAAAAGGTGTGTACGAATTGACTAATTGAGATATAAAAAATTAATGTATTTACCTTATTTATTTGTAATAGAAATTCATTTTCACAAAGTAAAACATATATATGCCTACATCTATGTATATAAATGTGAGCTGGATAGGTTATGTAATGTAAAAGACCCATAATTATCTTATTTCAATGTATCTGAATAGGTCCCCAGTTGTATTTATAATTCGAATGTATTTCTCATTTGAACGTGAAAAATCCGAAGTTCCTGGCGGGAGCGATTTGATAATATGTGTAAATAAAAATGTATAATATTAGGTTGGATTAGTCAGGTTATTTTTCTTCACTGTTATATGTTCGATCACGGTTCTATTTTATTATGGAATCTCAATTAATGAATTTCTTTACGAGCATTCAGCCAATTGCACCGTATTTTTCTTCACTATTATGTTTGATCACGGTTCTGATTTATTATGGAATCTCAATTAACGAATTGCTTTACGAGCATTCAGCCAATTGCACCGTATTTTTCTTCACTATTATGTTTGATCACGGTTCTGTTTTATCACGGAATCTCAATTAACGAATTGCTTTACGAGCATTTAGCCAATTGCACCGTATTTTTCTTCACTATTATGTTTGATCATGGTTCTGTTTTATTATGGAATCTCAATTAACGAATTGCTTTACGAGCATTTAGCCAATTGCACCGTATTTTTCTTCACTATTATGTTTGATCACGGTTCTGTTTTATCACGGAATCTCAATTAACGAATTGCTTTACGAGCATTTAGCCAATTGCACCGTATTTTTCTTCACTATTATGTTTGATCATGGTTCTGTTTTATTATGGAATCTCAATTAACGAATTGCTTTACGAGCATTCAGTCAATTGCACCGTATTTTTCTTCACTATTATGTTGATCACGGTTCTGTTTTATCACGGAATCTCAATTAACGAATTGCTTTACGAGCATTCAGCCAATTGCACCGTATTTTTCTTCACTATTATGTTTGATCACGGTTCTGTTTTATTATGGAATCCAAATTAACGAATTGTTTTACCACCAGTCAGCCAATTGCACCGTATTAGGAGATTGAACCTGGCTTATGTGCATCGCGATGTTAGGTAGTACACATTCGTGGCATGTAGTTCCAGGAATAATTGTTGGATTGCAATCATTCGAATGTACACAATTGGAATGTCATTGTTTGTTACTGGTATTTCAAAGGAAAGGCACCTGATCACAGCCAAGAGACATTCCGATCATTTATGCTGTGTTTTGGGTGAGAATAGGTAATACCAACGTTAAGTGCCCTTGAGATGATTTTTCATAAAAACGGGGCAATGGAAATCATCCAAATATTATTATTATTGAATTTTTTTATTGTTTAACAACTCAGATACGGAAATGAAGACTTTCCAGCAGGCGTGTAAGGCTCTTGAATCATAATCCGAAGGTGGCAGGATCGAATCTCGGTGCGGTTTGGGCAAATAAATGTTATGTGATTAATTTGTGTTATTTCACAATTCTTCTTCCTGGTGTTCCCTATCAGGTCCCCCCGACGTTGGCGATCACTCTGGAAAATGTATCTCTGCCTTGAGCTGCCCGGAATAGATCCTCCACACTTCTAATGCAGGTCCACTCTGGTACATTTCGATAATTAATTAATTAATACATCACAATTAATTCATTTAAAATAATTTATGGTATATTTGCGGCACGTTCCAGAGTGGAAGATACTCTCAATATCGCCCTGTTGTAAGACTATCATTCAGAATTGAAACGTTGCTTGAAATGGCTTTAGCCATGTTTGGTGACCCGATCTGAATACCTAGGTATTTTCCTACCTTCTTATTCCACATCTCCTTCTCCTCTCCATTACCTTCGGCCTCTCAACATCCCCAATTGGGGATGCCTTAGTCTCACTGGCTCCAGACGGGAGCAGCTCAGACTCTTGTGAAGTATTAAAATAAAACAAAAAAGACCCTCCATCCATTGACTGTGTAGAGATTAAAAATATAATAATGTTACTTAATAAATCAGTGGCAAAAAACAATCCCTCTACGATTTAATTAAATACCGAGAGAAAAAAATCAATGTGTTGAAAAAGGAAGAAACCTGAACAAAAATAAATATTAGACGATGAAAGTAACAAGAGCTGTTAATTAAAGAAAATATCTACAGTAAAAATGTAAAAAAAAAACAGTGATCATAATATTTTGTTGATGGTAGGTACTACAAAGAAATTAAATCACAATAACATGAAAGTATATCAGGTTCAATAACATACAGAGAGTAAATAGCAATTAATTAACTCCGTTGTGATACCATCGGTTGCTTTATTTATGAAAATCATCTTGACAGAGAGATAAAAAATATCGAAGTCTGAGAATATTCTCTGTTTTGGTAGTATGTTTATTTTTATAAAAGAATATTGTGTGTATATGGTTGATTTTTAATAAATTCATGGATGATAAATTGCGGCAAAAAAAACGGCAATTAACAGCGTAGTGTTGTTTAGGATTTTTTAAGTGTGTTTTTGGTCGGATGGAAACAAATAGACCGTTGGCACCTATTTTGTTCAACCATTTTACTGCGGTACAGGTTGAAAAATTAAGGAGTACCTACTTTTTTTTAGCTATAATTTTTAACAATTTTAAAAATATCACCAATGTACAAATTAATGTTTAGCAACCAGCTTTGCTCCGGTCGGATGCTAAAGAAAATTAGGCTGCTCTCACATGAGCGCTATGCTCTCTCTCATAGAATATTTCAGTATTTAACGCAGGCGAACGATATTGGTGAAATATACCATGTCATGTCATATAGATCAACATTTTAAATGGAAAACACATATTTGTGAACTCGTCAAAAGGATTAGGAAATGTATTTATATATTTATTAGACTTAGAAATATTCTTAGCTTAGAAAACCTAAAAAGAGTGTACTTTGCAACTGTACAATCTATATTACAATATGGTATTATTGGCTGGGGAAGAAGATATAACAATATTTTAAATCCACTCAAAATAGTTCAAAGGTTGATAATTAAGGAAATCTTGAGAAAACCGTCTAAATTTTCTACTAAAATTCTTTTTTCAATATTCAATGTGCCTACAATAGACAAAATGTATAAAAAATATTCAATACTTCAAATTTACAAAGATATACAGTTAAATACTCGTAACTTCCAATTCAATACATCAGCAAGATACCAGAAAACTATTAAAATCCCTAAATTTAATACTAAGCACATTCAAAATTCCTATCTTTACCTGGGCATAATCTATTATAACAACCTCCCATTAAAATTAAAAACCATCAAAAATATGCAGGAATTTAAGCCCTAATTAAAAAATTACCTTAAACTGTTCAGTCCTTCTTTTTCTCTCATTTCTTAGTTTCTATATCTCTAAGTCTACTATTGTATAAATCTTGCGTTCTTTCTTACATATCCTTTACTTACTTATAATAATTTTTGTTACTAACTTACATGATTCTTTCATTTATAATGATTTTTTAATTTATATTATGATTTTTTTTAAACTCTTCATGAATTTTATTTTGAAATTTATACATGATTTTTTTAACCTACTTATTATTTACAATAGCCGTTATTACTAACTTACACGATCTTTTAATTTACTAATTGAGCTAGAACTCCCTCACCAAACAAAAAAACATAAAAAAATGTTATAATAAAGTCATGAGAGCATAGTGCTCGTGTGAGACTAGCTTTATAACGCTACATGTGAGCACCTTATCTTAAAATACCAATTCAGCATTCTCAACCTTTTTTTTTTTACATGAATACCGCACAAAAGTCCCAACTGCTCCCGTCCGGAGGCAGTGAGACTATGGCATCCCCAATTGGGGTATGTTGTGAGGCTGAAGGTAGTGGGGAGGGGAAGGAGATAGGGAAGAGGAAGGTGGGGAAGTACCTGGCTATTCAGATCTGGTCACCAAACACGGCTAAAACCATTTCAGGCAACGTTTCAATTCTGAATAGTGGTCTTACACCAGGGCGATACTGAGAGTATCTTTCACTCTGGAATGTGCAGGAAATATATAATATATATTATTTTAAATGAATAAATTGTGAAATACACAATTTAATCAAATAAAATTTATTTGTCACGTCGGGATTCGATCCCGCGACCTTCGGAATGCTAGTCAATCGTATACATTTATTAGAAGACAAGTATTTATATAATACTAGCAGACCCGGCCACACGTTGCTGTGGCTAACGAAACACAATGCCATTACCCAATCTTTAAGCTCCAATCTTACTAAATCGGCTAAACAAAATTACTACAGATCTAAAATAGATCAATCCAATAATAATCCAAAACTTATCTGGCAAATAATTAAAGAAATCACCTACACAGATCAAAACAAAACAAACCCATTGGAAGAAATCAACACAGATAACGGTACACTCTCGCTCAACAAAAACATACATAAACTAATTAACTACACTAACAACTTTTTTGCAAACATAGGCTCGAATTTAGCCAACAAAATAACCAAACCTCAACACTTTAACCCGAACATAAACAAACACGTAAATCCACAAAGGATTAAATTTGCTCTAAAACAAATCACTAAACAAGGCCTATCACTAATGTTATCTAAATTCAAACCAACATCTTCATCTGGTAGTGATGAAATCACAATGAAAACAATAAAATTCTTACAAGACGAAATTACCGAACCGATACTCTTTCTAATAAACAAATCTATCACGGAAAGCAGATTTCCATCTCAACTCAAAATAGGGACTATTACACCAATCTTTAAATCAGGAAATCGTAAAGATATCAATAACTACAGACCAATCACAATTCTAAACACATTATCTAAAATCTTAGAAATAACAGTTAAAACTCAACTCGTCGACTACCTAGAATCAAATAAACTATTATCACCAAAACAATTTGGTTTCAGAAAAAATCTAGGAACATCAAACGCCATAGCCTTAGTAATTGAATATATTAAAAATTCTCTAGACTCACATAAAAAATGCATTGGCATATTTCTCGACCTTTCTAAAGCCTTTGACACAATAAATCACACACATCTTTTTGAAAAACTAGAGAACATAGGGATTGCTGATAATGAACTGATATTTTTTAAAAGTTACATGGGAAATAGAAAGCAAACTGTGAAACTTAACAATATAACCAGTGAGTGTATTGATGTCAAATTCGGGGTGCCCCAAGGAAGTATTCTGGGTCCGATTCTGTTCCTTATTTACATTAATGACCTATGCCACATAGAATGTGAAGGAGAAATCATCAGTTTTGCGGATGATACTGTTCTCCTAATAAATGGGAATAATTGGACAGAAACATTTAAGAAAGCAGAAGACACACTTAATAGGATTAAAAAATGGCTAGACTACCATTCACTTACACTTAATGCTAATAAAACCAAATTCATTACTTTCAAAATAAAAAATAAGAAAAACTCTGAAGAAAACCTGAACTTGAAAATTCATAGCCCGCATCACTTAAATGAGAATTGTAATTGTCCCTCATTAGAAAACGTTGACCATATAACGTATCTGGGTCTAAAAATTGACCAAAACTTAAAATCGACCGAACACATTACCTATTTAAATAATAAAATTAAAAAACTAAGTTATTTTTTCAAATCTATCAGGAATGTCCTCATTAAAAAAGACTTAATCAAGATTTACATGGCTCTCTGCCAATCACTGTTAGAATACGGTATTATCGGATGGGGCAGTGCAAATAAAAACATACTAAATCCACTAATTAAAACTCAAAAAGCCATAATGAAAATTATACTGAAAGTTCCTGTAAGAACTAGCACTGACGAAATCTTCAACAATCTTAACATAATGTCAATTAAACAGCTATATTCTAAAACTATACTCATTTACATTCATAAGTACAAAACCCAAGAAATAACAACTGACACGTACATTAGAAACACTAGATCTCATGGTCAAAAACATATCCAACAAGTAACTGCTAACACAACATTTGGGCAAAAAAGCTTCTTATATTATGGCATTAAACTCTACAATAAAATACCACTCTCACTCAAAAACCTCAACATTATAACATTTAAATTTCAAATAAAAAACTGGATACTAAATATAGGGAGATCAGAAATAGAAAATATACTGAAATCAAATACAGACTTAAACCGAATCTAATGAACTGAATTATAAAAAAACACTTATCTTATTTACTTTATAATTATAAAAAAAAAATACTACATGATATATTATGTTATGTCGAATTCATATTATTCTTATAATTAAATTATAAAATGTAAATGAAATCCTCAGCACGGGAGATCCCAGTGAGGATATCATTATCTCTATTTGTTATTAAGAAATGAAGACAATAAATCATTATTATTATATTATTATAAAATCCACACCACCGGCTTGCCAGCTGTCCGCTGCCCGCTGCCTGAATTGAATATTGAAATTTATCGGCTTTTCTCTACTATAATAAGCATGTATTATACATATAAACTAATTAACTCGCCACTAATTATACAATGCTTGCAATGCCAAACTGGATATTTGAAAAGGGAAAATCAAATACCTACTTACTCTAGGACATCTATTTTCCAATTTCTTCCGTAGAACGAATTTCAAAAGTGACTATAGTACGGCCCGCCAGCCGTTTTAAATCGCACAAAAATATGTTTTCTTTGAATTTCTCGACTTTTCTCTAATATAATTTACATGATACACATAAACATTCCTCTTCAATCACTCTATCCATTGGTGAAAACCGTATGAAAATCCGTTGCGTAGTTTAAAAGATTAACGCGCACATACATTTTGAGCGACTTCATTTTATACTATGTAATGATAATGATGATGATGATGAGGATAATGATGATGATTTTAGGAATTGACTTTATGTTCGGAAATCAGGTCACACAAACAAATACATGAAGAATTTGGAAACAATCTGATTTTAACGTGACAAACGTGCGAAGGCTTCATGGTGAGAACAATGCAGGCAAGATTATAAACGTAAATTGGATAGTAGAAAACTGGGATTAACTTGATCTTTCACGCAACATATCCCAACGCCGTCCGAACGTTAGCCCTAAATTAGGTTTGATTAAATATGAAACAATGCCTAATTATTTTCAGCTCCGAAAAGCGTTCCATCGCTTCGGTAGCGATTGCTGTTCGTTATGAATTTTTTATTCGTCTATCGTTTTCACGGTTTTATACGAGTTGTTTACGAGAAATTCTCTCAATTTTTCTAATGAAGTATTTTGTATGCAATATTTATTCAAAGTTATTTTGGCGAACAGAATGTATTTTTTTTACAAATTTTTTATTGTGTATTTTGCGTCGGTTTTTTTCAGGTATTTTAATTTGCATACATTCAGCATTTTATAGTAGATTGTTAAATTTATCATGAGATATTTGTTGTCAAAACTGTGTGTTATTAAAATATATGTATTTTCGTTAAATCGTTTTAAATTTTACTGATGATCACTATGTGAATTGGCGATATGTATAATGTGTTTTTTTCAGTGATCGTTTTTGAAGGGACCTATTGAAAAAAAAGATGAATGCGGGAAAAATGCTTCATTCATGCAAATGCAAATGTTACATCACGGGAGAGCTGCACAATAATTATCGACAAATAATTGAATACTTCGATGTTCTACGTTAATTTTTGCATCACGTTCGTAGTCATCCATGCCTTTTCGTTTGCGTGATATTTTACGGTTAAAGTTTTTATATTCTTAAAATACCTAGGTACATAGCCTTCAGCGATTTGCCAATGTGTGGAGTGGTTACTTATATCAGAGAGATCTTCTCTCTTGACTCTTTACTACCGCAGCGGGCCTCGTCCCTTTATAGAAATGTGTGTTTCTAGTTTTCGGAGATTTGGCGCACATTAAAAAAAATACAGGTGCGCACCGCGTGCCGTGTTTGACAATAACATACTAGATCATATAAGAGGTTTTGGTTGACGCCACAACCACAACGACAACTGATGACTAACCTCAAAAATAACCTCAAAAGTTCCGCTCGATATTTATGAATACCGTTCATTAAAAGCAAGCTTTTAGCTACGAAATTCTAGTTTTGTATGTTCACATTTTGAAAAAAGATCGATCGAGTAAACTGTTTAGTATAGTTTGGCAAATTAAGTGTAGAAATTAAATAAATTGGAACTAAACGTGTTCATTACCGAATTATATGACGTTTCCTATGGCTGTCATGTTATCGCATGTTACGGTTGATTTATTGTCTTAAATCTGAGTAGAAGATTGCTGATTTGATAATATTTTTATTCGTGTTTGCCTGAATTTAATTAAGATGAATAAACCATTACATAGTGATGCAAGAGGGGTTATATTCTGCGTTTTTCAACGCTGCCTAGCCGAATATCACGCAAAGAATCTTCTGTCTTATTTAGAAGATGTTTACAAACGAACTGCAGAAATGACTGGTACGTAGTATAGTTTGTTTAATAAATTCTATTAGTATTACAAGATTTATGCCAATTTTCGAGCGATAATAACCATTACAATCTGATTTGAGGTTAGGTTAAAAATTCCGAATTTGACACTTCCACTTGACAGTTAATATGCGGCCACAGGAAAAAGGGAATAACTCAATAAAAAATATAATAATATGCAACTGCTTTAAACTCGTAGAAAAGTTACTTTTTTCTCGTTTTTTCTTTCTTTCTTTCTTAGTAAATATTATCTCGTGTGTGTTTTTAAAACTACCTTCTATAATAATAATTTTAATGTTTTTTCACACACAGGTAAATCTGAATCAACGGTAAGGCGAGAACGAACAAGGAAGGGGAAAAGGCAGATGGAAAATTTGAAACACCGGGAAAACGGAAAATTGGCATAATAATAATAATATGTAATAGCATAAGTGCTGATGATTGGAGCAATTGTTGCAAACACGTTATGAAAATTGAGGCAGAATATTATTTTATTTATTTTATTTTATTTTATTTTATTTAAGTATATAAAACAGGCATGGTGCCCAAAAAATTATATACATGTATGTTTAAACATAATGATAACGAAAATAGATAGTATCGAAAATGATAATATTAACATAGTGATTGTATAATAACAAATAAATGAAATGATAATAATAACAAAAGATAGTAACAAAAGTAATTAAGCTGAGGTGAATGACAAGTAGGAATGGGTAAAAGGTAAGTACATGGTAGGTAAATGTTCATAAACAATTTATGATTGTTACCTGTACTGGTGAGACGCTGATTTGGTAGGTACAATATTGCCTCTCTATAAATAAAGGGCTTCATCACAGTATCAGCTTGATATGATAAAAGGTAAAACTTTTTTTTTTAAATGTTTAAATTGGTCATTAAAAATGTCTATTTCTTTATTAGAGCAATGTATAGCGTTATAACTTCTCAGTGTTCGTGGTAAAGGGGAGAAATACCCTGCATTTGTGAGGTAGGCTTTAATATAGAAAATGTCTTTCATCCTCCTTGTTGACTTTCTTGATGATGTGTTAATGTTAATTTGGGACAAAATGTTTGGTGTATCAACTGATGAGTGTATAATTTTGTGTAAAAGTAATAAATCAGAAAGTTTACGTCTGGCTGTTAGAGAGTGTAGTTTATAGTGTGAATTTCGGTCTTTGTACGTTCCAAATTGATCAGATATACCTTCACGATAAGCAATTACACGGGTTAATTTTCTTTGTGTGGATTCGATCCTATAATTATGAATTTCATAATTGGGAGACCAAATTGTGGATGCATATTCGAGGATACTTCGCACAATTGATTTATATAATGTTAATGTTAATTCTGCACTTTTAAAACAGTTTGTGATTCTTAGCGTTAATCCTAATACTTGTGATGCACATTTTGAAATTGCATCTACATGTTTATTGAAGCTAAGTGAAGAGTCAAATGTTACGCCCAAGTCTTTAATTGAAGTTGTGTTACGTAATGCGACATTGTTAATGTGATATGTGTTTGAAAATTTATCGATGTTTTTTGTGAAGGAAATTACAGCACATTTGTTTTCGTTAAAATATAAATCATTTAGTGTGGAACCATTCATGAAGTGATAATAAGTCTTTTTGCAAATCGGCGCAATCTTCTAATGATGTTATTTTTTTGTACAACTTAAGGTCATCGGCAAACAGGAGATACTTTGATTTTTTTATTCCTAAAACTATGTCGTTGATAAATATTAAAAACAGTAACGGTCCAAGATGTGAGCCCTGCGGAATTCCCGACGTTGCCGTAAAAAGATCCGCGGAGTACCCTCCTACAACTACTTGTAGTTTTCTATTAGTAATGTAACTTTCGAACCATTTCAGAGTATTTCCATTTACGCCAAACTTTTTCAGTTTCTTGATGAGTAATGATTGATTTAACTGGTCGAATGCTTTGCAAAAATCCGTGTAGATGGCATCCACTTGTAAATGCTTTTCGATGTTATCGCGGATGAATTGGGAGTATTCAAGAAGATTCGTTGTTGTGGAACGCCAAGGGAAAAACCCGTGTTGCTCAATGATGATATATTTACTTACATGGGCTAATAGATAGTCATATATTATTGATTCAAACAACTTTCCTATGCAGTCAAGTTTAGAGATGGGTCTATAATTTTGTATATCGCTCTTACAACCTTTCTTAAAGATGGGAGTTAAAAAAGCCGTTTTCCATTTGACTGGAAAAACACCTTCTTGTAGTGATTTGTTGAAAAGTACACTAAGTGGTCTGGCAAGAACATCTCTGCATGTTTTGAAAAAAATAGGCGGAATACCATCAGGACCTGATCCCTTATTGGTTCTTAAATTCTTACATTTAATTAATATAGTTGAGGGCGAAATATTGATCATACCGAGGCTTTCGTTGCAGAAATCATCAGATATTTGTGGTGAAAAGTTTGCATTTTGTGGTTTATAAATAGATTGAAAGTGCTTAGAAAAAAGTCGGCAGATATCTTGACCTTGTGTAGTTTTTATATCATTTAGGTGCATTTCTTTTGGTATGTTGGTTGTGTTTTTATATTTGATTTTTGCAAATTTCCAGAAATCTTTCGGGTTAGATTTTAAGTTTTGTTTAATTAAATCTAAATGTTTAGGATAACAAATTCTTATAAGATTCTTCGTTCTGGTCCTAATCAGATTGAAAGATAAATGATCTAATTCATTACCATATTTTTTATATTTTTTATGAAATTTGTTTTTTTCCGTTATCAAACGAATGAGATCTTGCGAGTACCACTTAGGGAAGTGTTTATTGTTTGTTTTAATAGGAACATGAGAAGAGATAATCTGGTAGAGTATACTATAAAACTGATCGACAGATTGATCTATATTGCCCTGATTAATGAATTCCCAATCAGTCTCACGAAGAATTGTGTTAATTGAGTCATAGTCAGCTTTATAAAAGTTTGGTCTCAGGGCGTTACGGTTTTTTAGATTAGGTAGAAAATCAAAAAGAAAATTTATTTCTAGAGCAGGGTGGTATGGATCTTCTTTGCTTAGTGGAAATAAAGAGCGAGTTACTGATAGGTCTTCTTTGTCTGATAAAATGAGATCCAGGATTTTGGATTGTTGGTTAACAATTCCGTTAAATTGTTTAAGATTGCAGAATGATAGGGTATCGATGATGTCAGAGGTGATTGTATTTGTGTTTGTGGTGAAAGGTAATAAATTGTGTGTTTCATCGGGAATCCAATGAATGTTAGACTTATTGAAATCTCCAAATATTAAAATGTGTTGGTTTGGTGTTGCTAAGTACACATTCCGAAGATTGCTTAAAAATGAGCTTACAACAGATTCTTTTTCATTTGGAGGTAGATATACTGTGCAAACATTTAGCTTGACACTCCTATTGTTAATATTTATATTGAGTTGGATCCACAAGTCTTCTGCTTGACATTCCCAATGCGCCATTCTCTTCACCTCCAGTTTTCTTGATACAGCAATCATGACTCCTCCTCCATCTTTTTTTGTCTTGTGTAGTCTATCTCTCCGAAATACCTCATACCGGTTGTCTACTAATTCCTGGTCGCAGATAGATTCCTTCAACCATGTCTTTGTTAGGCTTACTAAGTCGTATTCGTTGATAAGGATGTTTTCGTGTATCTCATCAACTTTAGTCCTCATTCCCCTGATATTCATATATATGCAATTAATCATTGTAAGATGTATATTTATTATAAATCCTGTCGTATTGGAAAATTCCGAATTAGTTTTTTTTCCAGCAATGTGTTGGTTTGGATGTGCGAGTACATCGGACTGTTTAATCAGTGATTCTGGCGATAATTGATCTTCGTGGGAGATCACCATAATCTTGGACGTAGGTGTCTTCCTAAGGTAGCATCGTCCATTTCGTGACCATGCAAAGCGTAGTTTTGTTCTTTTGCAAATTTTTTTGTAAGCCTCAGAATATTTTTCTCGTGTGTAGTGAGGTGCTCACTTATGAAAATGGGCTCTTTTTTTGTGCGGTGAACTTCTTCAAGTGGGTTGTGTTTATTTTATCCTCTTTAAGTTTTTGTTTCATGTTAAATGTTTTTACTGCCGCAAGGAAGTTGTCTCTTTTTAGTTGTTTGCTAAATTTCACTATTATCGGACGCACTCGTTCAGGGGGAGGCACATCATCCGAAGTTTTCAGGTCCCGTCGGATTCTGTAGAAATTATTTATTTCTAAATCCGCGAGGTCGAGTTTGACGGTTGAACCTATTTCATTAATGATTTCCAAAAGGTTTTCGTTGTTTTTTTCAGGAACTCCTCGGATTTCGATGTTGCACGATTTGTTTGTGTGTTCTATATCATTCAATTTTCGTTGTACATCTTTTAGTTCACTCTTGATGACTGAAATATCGTTTTCGTTTTTCTCAATTTTTAAAATTTTTTTATCCATTTCTTTTATTTGTTTAGAGAAATCATCAATTTTGTTAGCACAGTAATCGATCGTGACCTTAAAGTCAGTGATGTCCTTACGAAGTTCTTGAAATTCCTGCTTCATTTCTGTTAATAAATCCATCACTTGAGTAGACCGGGTCATTTTGAGAGTTAAACCTCTTTATGTGAAGTTAGCCCTTTTTTTAATTTAATTTAATAGCCACAGAAAATACAGTCTATGACGAAATAAATATATTTTGTCTATGGTTTTCGTCTGTCAATAATCTTTTTGAAATTAAAATTTGATATTTAAAATCACGATTAGTGACTGGAGATTAAACTGCCGCTGTCGCAAACACTGCCAGTTTGACTAGCGTATCACTTTTTATCACTGTTCAACTTGAGTTATGTTGCTATGTTGTTTAAAGTCACTAAATTTCTGTTAAATGCGGAGCTGTCAAATCAGCTGACGTGTAATATGTACTTATATGATATGTGATGCATGAGGTACTATATATGATATATACGGAAGAAGATTATATTATATTATGCAAGATTATATTATATTATGCATGAGGTACTATATATGATATATACGGAAGAAGAAGAATCACACGAGGACGAAGACAATAATTACATGTCGGGTGTTGAATTAATAGACTTAAATTTTTAAGTATCTACGTTTTTATATCGAAATAAACGGCCACTTAAAACTTGTTTTGTTTTATTTTACTTCTATTAAATTACAGTTTTTTGTGCAAAATTTTTGAAAATGCAAATACCCTATGAAATATGCATTTTGGCAGAAGTGTTTTTTAAAACATACATTCATTGTCTTATGAGCCATCTTGGTGTTGCTATTTAAAACTAGAAAACGATCGCAGCGCCATAATTTATTTTCTACACTTAATTGCCAAACTGTACATATAAAAACTGTGTACCTACTTTAAATAATTTTATACTATAAAGGTCTCTGCCCACTACACCATTCCATACCATGACCGTAACCGTGGCGGCGCATGCAAAAAATACTCTTTGTATCGATCAGTGTGAAACGCTGCCCACTAGCCGGTCCCGTCACCGACCAACACCGTCACATACCAGGACCGGACAGACGGCGAATTCTCGATGACAATATTTTGCAGGTGCCGGTCCGCTCTATGCATGGCACGCGACGGTGTTAGAACGGGGATCATACGTGAATAATCCCCGTTCTAACCGCGTTGCCACTCCGTCAGTTCGTGATTTGTGTTCAGTTCTATGAGACGTGCGTCAGTAGGTAGAAGGTAGCGGTAGCGGGTAGCGCCTATTGAACAGGGATGGTACGGACACTAAACCCGGTGTATACGGGTATCATACGGTCACTAAACCCGTTACGTAAGGGTATCATACGGTGTCAGCACGTTCTAGTGGACATAGTAGGGCGTAGCGTGTTTATTTCGTGGCTGATACGTTCATAGTACGGTCATGGTATGGATCGGTGTAGTGGGCAGACTCCTTAAAACAATACATAGAGGAATGATTAATATAATAATATATTTTTGCGAGCTTCGTATGAAATTACTTCGGGACTGGAAGAAATAAACGATAAATGCTGGAAAAGATTCTACGAACCCAGGATCCCTTGTCTTACCGGGACATGCACCTTAACCAATTCGGCCACTGAGACCTCTTATTTTTAAATCATTTTTGTAAATTTCATATATCAAATTCAGAAATAAAATAATATCTTCGACTATTTTTTCCACATATTTTTGATAAATTTTAACAATGATAACAAATGTTCGGTGAACTGGTTTATAACCTAGATAGTGTCTCGAGTCTTAGAGTCCCATTTGCCACCGTTAGCTTTTTATTTTTCTGTGTACTGTTCGTTTTCATAATTTCGTTAAGATTTTTTAGTTTTATCTTCTTCGTCAATGATATGTTACATTGATGGGAATAACCTTAAAAAATTATGATAATAAAGAGAGTTATTCTACGAGTAATTTAAAAAATGCAATAACGCGTGTTTCTAATTCTACAAGTTAATAATAATGTAAGAGTAAGTTTGCAGATTTTTTAAATAAGTGATAATCATTTGGTATTTCACCATTCTAAAACCGACGCGTTAAAAATGTAGTATTTTATATTTCCATCTATAAATCATCTCCTAATCAACTCATCGCGTCAACTAACGTGAAATTGGCGTAATATATTTTATACCATAATCACCCCGTAATAATTTATTATCCTAATAATTTATTCAAATGACCGTGAAGCACTGGGGTATCTTCTGAACGATTAAATTCGCCGATAATTGACTGCTCAATGATATGCTGAGTAGGTAATAATCCCTAAGTACATTGTATTAACAGGTTAGGAGAATTATGTGTAATTGAGACTGCAATAATAAATTCATCTAATTATCGATTGTTGAATGTAGGTACCTAGTGCTATAAATGGCGTTCTGATATTTAAGTATTAATAATAATATTTTCAGTTGTATCTGTAACTCCGGGTCAATATTTTTGAGAATTTGGATTTGCTCAGAAATTTAAAGGTAGGTATTTTTCAAAATTGGAACTGATTGAGTGAAAAATTCAGACGGGCGATAATATTTTGTACAGAAAACTATGTTAATTGATATTTTTTAAATTTTTAATTTCAAGAATAAAAATTTAAATTAATTTAAAAAAAGGACAAAGCAAATACGCAGAACAGCTTACCGTACAAAGGTTTGAAGTTATATAACACAAAAAGTTATATTCTAAAAAAACCTTCAAGTCCACACTAATTGGAAAGTTCAAGATGTATTGTAGGAGCTACTTAAAACTAAAAAAAATATAGTTTTCAATATGAAATGTTATAATTAATTAGAAATTTGTAAATTTAAATGCACTAATTACTAAAATAAAAAATTTAAATGCACTAATTAAAAAAAATTATCACTGTCCCACCATATTTCACTAGTCTGCGATAGTCTGCACATTATATATTTTACAAGACGATTATATTTATTTTGTGCATGAAACGCAAAATTGTGATAACAAAATTTTCTTAATTTTGTAAAAACGCAATCTCTCGATATTCATTCTATTTTCCATTCAGTTGTATCGCGTGTTTTATCACGGGTTTCTAGCAAACAGGTTATTATTTAAAACTTTACAATATTAAAAATATGATGTAATGAGCTTGCCCTAAAATGTAATAAGCATGTGCTTGAGTAAATCTGCATTAAATTAACCCATTGGCCACTGAATATATGAGCTAAAAAATTGGCCTTCACCACTGAATTAATTTTGTACCAAAAATTGAAAACCTGCATTGGTGTACTAAATCTATTGTAACTTTTGAACCATGTATTCAAATGAATTATTTTTTAAAAATTTGTTTACACATTGAATTCAGGTAAAGAAAAACATAAAATAATTTTTTTTTAAATATTAAAATATGTGTACATAAGGATACAAATATAACCTTCTCTTTTTTCGTAGGTTTTTTTCACATTTTTATTCAAAAAGTTACAAATAAACATTATATTCATAAATCGAACAATAATAATTTTTTTACATACATATTTATTGATATCTAATAAAATAATTGGTATGAGAGCCCTCCAAAGTAATCAGGGACGTTCAGGGTCACTACCAAAAGCCTTGAACCACTCGCAATTTTGAAGAAATAAAATGGTGGCTGGCTGCATACAAAACTTAAAACACAAATATCAGGGAATAAACATAAGAAACGTATTATTTACAATTCCACGAAATGAATGATTAATTATCTACAGAGCTTTCGGCATTAAACATTTTATTAAAAAATGTCACTGTCGTGCTCGTTTTCCGTTTTTTGACGGACTTACTCCAGCCCGTCAACGCGCCGGGGTTTGTGGTTAAGTACCTGAGTTGCACACCCGGCAGGCTGCCGGGGTTTGTGGCCAATGGGTTAAGGCGTAATTTTAAAGGTAGCATATGCTTTGCAAAGCCATTTTGCCTCCCCTGTCTTCCGGTAAAGATGATTGTATAATATTAGTAAGGCCCCATATGTTCATATAAGAATTAATTGAATTTTGAAAACATAACTAAAGAAATGTAATAAATAATTTTAAAAAAAAATTTTCGACGAAATATTAAAGCAATGACCAATTGAGTGAATTTCAACCAAAAAACGGTTATTAATATACGGAATAATAATTAGCAAAAAGTTTGCTTTAATGTTTATTTTCTTTACCGGTTTTTTGATGAAGCCTCAACACCTTTTTACGGAAACCTAATTTTTTAAGTCTGTTAAGACCTTTTGATGAAACAAACAAATGCATATAACGTCTATTTTGTATAAGTTACAGGATACTTTAAAAAACAATGTTGTCATTTATTTTTATCTCATTTTCTGAAAGATGCATTTGTTAAGAATGCTCAAGGATAATTCTACATACAAACTGTTTCAAACGGTCTTGGGGCCTTTTTTTTTTACAGTGAATACCGCACAAGAATCTCAACTGCTCCCGTCTGGAGCCAGTGAGACTATGGCATCCCCAATTGGGGTATGTTGTGAGGCTGAAGGTAGTGGGGAGGGGAAGGAGGTGGGGAAGAGGAAGGTTGGGAAGTACCTGGCTATTCAGATCTGGTCACCAAACACGGCTAAAGCTATTTTCAAGCAACGTTTCAATTCTGAATGGTGGTCTTACACCAGGGCGATACTGATAGTATCTTCCACTCTGGAACATGCCGCAAATATACTATATATTATTTTAAATGAATTAATTGTGAAATAATACAAATTAATCAAATAAAATTTATTTGCGCATGCCGGGTTCGAACCCGCGACCTCCGGATTGTGAGTCAAGAGTCTTACCCACTGGTTGTTCAAGATGTTGTTCAAATTTTTTGTAACACCTTTCCTTTATATGAATGGAACTTCCACAGAAAGTGATAATTAACTTCATACATCTGAGTTTTAAAAAAAATTTTAAACAACCCATCTTTTACATGAATAGAACTTCCACGGAACGTGATAATTAACTTCAAATATTTGATGAGTTGTTCAAATTTTTTTAAATAGTTTATCCTAATACATACGTTTTAAAATTATGTTTATATATTAATTGACTGTTTTGTAAACGTTAGGTGCATGATTTTCTTTTGAATCTAGAGCAACTGTTAAACTGTAGGTATTCATGTTCTGTATTCATGTTCTTCGACTGTTCAACTGTAGGCTAAAAGTATCAATAGATACCATTTCAAATTGAAAACAAAATACGTTTGGAATGCGACGCGCTCTTTCTAGCTTCCTACCTTCCAGCGGGGTACGCAAATCAGTGGCGGCCAGAACTCCAGAAAGCCAACGCGTACGCACGTGTCGCCAATAACGTAACTTACAAAAAAGTACCAAATAAATGCCATAAGTGTCATTAATTTATTTTTCAGCTACAATTCAGGCCATTTCACTTGGATGCAGAATTGACGAATCTGCTGATGAGACTGATTTTTTTTTTCAAGTTGTCTCGGCTATACCAAAAATTAGTATCTAATTTTAAGAGAGAATAGAAGGTTTTAATTAGAAGGATTAAGGTTTTATTTTTTTAATTGTTGAAAGTCGAAGTTATATTTTTCTTTGTTTATTTTAATTATAATAAAGTATTTTAATATTTTTGATAAAACATGCTTCGTTTTATTTATTTCTTCCACTCTATTTTCATTTATTTCTTTGGGGTCAGTACCGATTCCATGCGACTAATTGTGTGGTTTTCTTAATGCGCCTAATTAAGGGTTATGTAAGTATGCGGGTCCTAATCTACCTATGAATAATTTATATATTTCTTTTGTTTCAAATTTTTATTTATTTTTTTATTTTCTTTTTCTATTACTTACCGTTTGTCTTGTTTAATTACTTCAAATACACATTTTCTTGTTAATTAATTGATTCTAGAACCCCTTACTCCACTGTATAATATATTATAGTTATTTAAGTGCAAATTGTGAAGCTTAACTTTACTTAAAACTTTTTATGAATCATAATGTACCTACCAACCTAATAAAAATATGTCAATTTGATTGTCCTAGAACGGGAGATCTTCCTAGTTTGACAGTCAAAGCACCCTAAAATGAAAGTATTTTATAACAAATAAAATAAATAAATAAATTTATAATAAAATAAATAAATAAATAAATAAAATAAATAAATAAATAAATAAAACTTTTCAAAGATATTATAATCATAGACAGCTTAACTTGAAGGTTACACTTGCACGGTATCTGAAGCTTCAAAAGCTTTTGAAGGTCGAGTAGAACTTATACAGTACTTCTCAGAATCGTTTTTTAAAGAAAACACAACACTGTAAAAGAAGACGAAATTTTTATTTGCTCCAAATTTCAAGTTCAAATGTAACAAGAAAACGGTGGAACTCAAGTTGAGTAACAAAAATCGATTAATTTCGAGGTGAACTAAAAATGATACGCCAATTCATTAATAACGGGGAAACTGTAAACCATAATTAAAGCTCCGAATTATGCGTCCCGGAAAATACCGGTCCGAGAAAATTAACCCTTAGATCAGCAACTTCATTTGCTAAAGGCAGACTAATAGAACCTAAACGAAAGCCAAATACTATGTTTGGAGATCGTGCTTTCGGAGTATCTGGGCCTAAGGCTTGGAATAGACTTCCTCCGGAATTAAGATGCATAACAAGCCCAACAGAGTTTAGGTCCAAACTAAAAACCTTCCTTTTTGGGCTCTCATACCCGTAATTTAAATATACCTATTTCAGAGTATCATACTTGTATTGTCTATGATATGTCTTAATCACACTTTTCTTACTGAATTAAAATTACTCGATTCCTTACACATCAATCTGTCTCTTGACGAATCACATTTAGAAAGATCAAATCCTTATAGGTACTACTGCACCACCCACCTTTACATGTTGCTTTTACTTTCCAAAATACACTCGTCAAAGAATACATTACATATTAATATTAAAATATTTTTCAGGATTAAACAACATGTGTTCACAATAATGTCCTCTGCGTGCGAACTCTATCTAAATTTCTTTAAATGGCCAATATACAGTGTTAATTTCAAGCGACCTCCCAGGTAAGTATGGTCCTGTTTTCATTAAATTTTAGGCAGCATCGCGTTCATTGGTCAAAATATTGTACATATGTTTTCGTATCGGTGATAAATGAACCGGTGTATGCAATTTTTAGCCATAAGTTGTTTATAATTGTTTGCCTAGCTTGTAGTTTTTTAGATTTTAGAAATGTATTATAAGTTTGTACAGCGCCCTTGAGGTGATTTTTTACAAAACGGCGCTATATAAATCATCCAAATATTATTATTATTATTAAAACAAAATGTAATTGTTTATTTTACAATCATTTTCAATACACTGACTTAATGGCGTAGGGGAGATGCATGTTGTGAAAGTAAAGTGCACCCCTGTTTTTACAGGTGTGGCAACCCTTTTAAAACACCTTTGTTGGGTGAAAAAATAAACCTGGCAGCACTGACCGTTAGTAAAGTTTACACAGAACTGTTGACTACATGGAGGAACCTTTGATTATTTTAGGATAGTTTTTCAATAACAGTTTGTTCTATATAAAACAAATCAATTACCTTATTTTATTAAATATGCAATTTAAGAACCGACATAGGAATGCTAATACGAACAGTAATTATTACAAAATAGAAGATATTATTACATAATATAGATACTATCCGGAGCCAGTGGAACTTGGGAAAGGAGATGGCAAAGAGGATGCTTGGGAAGTACCTGGCAAGTCATATCTGGTCATTAAATGCTACAAAAGCTACTAAATGCCACAAAAGCAAAGTTTCGATTCTGAATGCAGGTGATTCACCAGAACGTTTCAAACTAAAGTGCTGACTCGTATCGTGTCGCGGGTGACCGGACAACTCAACAACGTGCAACTTCATCACTCTTCTGAAAGTCATTAAAAGTGTTAAAGTCATTAAAAATGATGAAACAAACTTGGTTAGATAGGTTATGTTAGGTTAGGTTAGGTTTTTTTTTTAATTTTTACATTTTTCACTTTTAACGTCTTTCCGAAGGGTGTTGAAATGCCACTTTGTTGAGAGTGTCATAAAACCCATGTCGAGTCAGTCATACGTCGTAGAACCTACATAGTTTCAATTAATACTAAAAAAAGTGTTCACACCTAATACTTGAAAAAAATATATACGCAAAGGTAATTATATATTTTTTTAATGTTTATTTATTTATTTATTGTGAAAAACAGTTAACATGTATATCCAATTACATTTCACAATTTTTAGTTAATAGTGTAAAACATTAATTATATAGGTACATTAATAATGACAGGTGCTAAAGAATACCTTTATTTCGCTCTTGAAATGATTGTAGTTCGATCGAAAAATGTCAATTTCAGAAGAAAGGTTTAATAGTGAGGTCATTCTCCCCAGAGGCATAACCATTGGTAGGTTGGTCCTGCCTCTAGGAAAAGTAAAAAGTCTGTGTTGCCTTGCTCTGGTGAAGTTATCGGGGACATAAAGTGAAATCCTTTCCAGGACATCAGGATTACAAATGTGCCCGTTTAGCAGCTTGTGTGCTACTAGTACCATTGCAATTTTTCTCCTAACGTCGAGACGATTTAGTCCCAGCATTCCTGCGAGAAAATCAGAGGGATATAACAAAGGGTAGTACCCAAACTCTCGCATGTACAGGTACCGCATGAACTTTTTTTGCACCTTTTCAACATCATTTGCGTATAGGGCATCTTCGGGTCCCCATATTACTGATCCACTTTCGAGAATGCTGCAAACCAGAGAAAAGTAGAGCATTTTTATGACTGCTGTGTTGGAAAAAGATTTTGCGTTGCAGATTACAAAGCCTAGCATTCGCATCGCAGAGTTGTACACCGAATCGATATGAGAACGGAATGTCAGGCGTGTGTCAAAAGTGATTCCTAAATCCCTCATTTGTGAAATATGTTTTAACGAGGTACCAGACATTTTGTAGTTATAATATAGAGTACTCCTAGCCCTTGTATAACACATAATTGTACACTTTCCGCTGTTAAAATAGAGTTTATTCAGATTACTCCATTCTACGATTCCGTCGATATCGGTTTGTAAACGAATAGAATCTGCTTTCGACATTATATTGGTATAAAGTTTAATATCGTCAGCAAATAACAAAAAATTTACAAATTTTATAAACAGTGATATATCATTTATAAACATAGAAAATAATAGAGGTCCTAAATTAGACCCTTGCGGGACCCCAGAGTTTGTGAAGTAAGGTTTTGAAGCAAACTGCCCATAAACTACATATTGTTTTCTGTTAGATAAATAATTGTGGAAGAACAGAAGCATTCTATATGAGAGACCAAAATATTCAAGCTTTTTTAGTAATATGAGGTGATCTACTTTATCAAAAGCTTTAGCAAAATCGTTATACGATACGTCTACTAGTTCGTTGTTATCCAATGTATTTGCGACGTAATCCGTGAAAACCATTAAGTTGGTCGTTGTGGATCTGCCTACTCTAAACCCGTGCTGCTGATTTATGAGAAAAGGTTCTACTTTACTATAGATGTGTTTATGTATAATAAGTTCAAATAATTTGGCCGGTGCCGAAAGAATCGCCACAGGTCTATAGTTCGATACATTTGATTTATCGCCGCTTTTGTGTAGGGGCGTGACCTTAGATATTTTCCAACGGTCGGGGAATTTACCTGAATTTAGAGAAATATTAAATATATGTAAGAGAGGTGACATTAATGATTCGGCATATCCCTTCAAAATAATTGTATTAATAAAATCTGGTCCAACAGATTTTTTTGGTTTAAGTTTTTTGACTGCCGCTAGGAAATCATTTTTATGCACACGTATCATGTCTACATTATGAGCTAATGAAGAGTAACCTCCGGGAGTATAGGAGTCAAATTCAGCACTTTGTTCGCCATATACAGACTTAAAGTATTCTGCAAATGCTTCCGGAATATCGGGCCCTGTATGTGTATGTCCGTTCCATGATACTTGGTTTATAATCCCACCGTCTTTCTTCTTTCCGGAAACAAATTTCCAGAAGGATTTCGGATCACTTTTGACGTTGTTTTCGATATTTTTTATACACTCCTTGTATGCAATATTTATCCAACGTTTGATTTTAGATCTTAGAAAACAAAACTTTTCGCGATCTCCTACCGATCCGGTGCGCTTCCAGTTTGTGTGATATTTGTCTTTCTTTTTCAAGTCCCTAAGAATCTCACCATTAAACCATTTCGGGTATTTTCTTTCCGAGCTAGGTAAACGCTTTCTTTTAAAACACATGTCAAAAATATTATAAATTACACTATAAAAATAATCTACTGCTATATCTACATCTTCAAGTATTAACAAAGGTTTCCAGTCTTGAGAATTTAGTTTGAAATAAAACTGTTCGAAATCACCACATTCAAGGTTCCATCCATTCTTAACACAATTTCTGTTGTCGTTGAATAATGCTTTCTGACAATAAGATTTCCTTCCGTTGATTGCGATTTCTATACATAAAGATGGATGGTATGAATCTTCACTAACAAGTGAGTACAAAGATTTGAACACTTTTAAGTCAAAATTACTAATAATAATGTCCAGTGTCTTGTTCATTATGTTAGTGATTAAGTTTTTCTGCTCCATTTGAAATACTTCCATAAAATATAGTAAGTCTGTTTGAGTTGCTTTGTTACTCGCACAGGAGTTCAAATTAAAATCACCTACAATAATAATTTTTTTATCTACTAAAAAGTTGAAATTGGCTATTACCTTGTAGAAAAAATCAGAGTAAATATTTATATGTGAAGCTGGTGGTATGTATACTATACAGATGTAAATACAAACTTCATTTATTTTGGCCTTAATCCATAAGTTTTCGCCGTCGCTTTCTAGAAAGGTGAGTCTCTGGCATTGCGTGACGTGGTCGCGTCTCGCGGCTAGTAGCACGCCTCCTCCCCTTGATTGACCTGAGATCCTGTCTTTTCTGAAGACTTCGTAACGTTGATCAAATAGTTGAGAATTGTTGATGCTGTCGTTGAGCCATGTTTCAGATAGTAATATAGGATCGTTGTCTTGTATAATTACACTTTGTAAAAAATCATCTGTTTTCGTTCTCAATCCCCGCACGTTTTGATAGAAAATTGTGCAAGGGAGAGGATTTGCTTTTAGCCTGCCTAGTCATTCCGCGGCGCCATCTTTATTCTGTTTGGATATGCTTAAATCAACAGAAGTTTGTCTCGGTTTTATGTATCGGTAACGTCTTACCGGTACTCCACGAGGCCATAGATCTTCCTGCAAAAGTTTTTGATACAAGTCCTCTGTAACTCCAATGCGGAATGCAGCGTATTCTTGTGATTTAGCGATGAATTTCTGTACCTCACATCCTGTTATTTTGTTCTTCTCAAGATGTGCCCGGATATCTTCTTCAGTGGTGTCCTTTTGAATTCTCGATACAATAATATTTCTTATCCTAGGAAATAATTTGACATTCGAAGACTTATCGGAATTAGCGACAACCAGGTTCTTAGTTGTCCATGTTTGTACCACACCAACGTCCCAACTGTTCCCAAACATATGAAATCAGTGAGACTACACATAGCAACACTAATAATTGGGGAATGTTGTTAGGCTGAATGTGTGAGGAGGAAAATGAGATGGGGCAGAGGAAGGTAGGGAAGTATCTGGCTATTCAGATCTGGTCACTAAACACGGCTAAAGCCATTTTCTAACAACATTTCTATATTAAGGAGTATCTTCCACTCTGGAACATGTAGCAAATACACCAAATATTTTGTTGCGATTTCATTTATTTATATATATATTTATTGACTGCGATGACTGTCACACAAGTCACAATCTAATTGGACTGTGTTAATAATAGACAAAGAAATTACTTAAATTTTCAGAACACCTTCCAGTGCTGTCCAACTTTTCTCCTTTATAATGGAATCCTTCTTCATTCTCATGTAATATTTCATGTGTAATACAAAAAAATCAAATTGAATTCACTTCAGGATTTGAATTCGCAACCGTCGGATTCGTACCTAGCCAATCACAGAGGACGTGATTGAGTCGCAAAATGTAAATGATGAATGTTTCGTATAGGGGGGGGGGGGGCTGCAATGTTAGGGTTGCTACGGGAAATCGGTAATGGGAATGTGGAAAGGCTTACGGAAAGCCTAATTTCATCTGTAGTTAACCTGGTGGTTTCTGGCTGCTTCTCCCTATCACTCAACTAATTGTGTTTAGATTAGCTCATTCCAAATTTAGTAACAGGTGTTGAGTGTTATGTTGGCCTATGTCTGATATTTAAACTCATTTAGGACTTTCACATGTCACCATTTCTAACTTCCATGTGTAGACTCTTTTACCCTAATTTCAAAGTCTTTGTCACCTTTCTTGTGAATTTCTCTATAAAACTTGGTCTGTGTTCACATTTATCTGTCGCTTTCTCTTTCATGTTATTAAATAGCGTCGATTTCATTTTTTGCAATTCATTCTCCAATTTAGAGCCCTAGAGCTCAGAACTAGAATCAAATCTTTGTAATTTATTGTTCATCTGAATAAATAAACGCGATACAACAATATCCTATACAAACATAAGTGTTTTTACTTCAATAAAGGGATAACCCCTCAAACCCCCTCATTATTTCTGTACGCGCCTCCCTTGACGTGGGAAACGAAGAAGTCACCAGTTGCTCAATTTACGACTGACAGCAGACTGTCTGGAGACCAGATCAAGGAACCGCCCAACAGGAACAATTCAATCCTGCTCCTTCTAGGTTACGTAGGATAACATCCTTCGAGTTCGTCCCGTCGAATGTTAAAGTAGTAAGGACATAATTTTCACAAGGTTAAGGTTATGTGATATAGCCAAGTAATAAACGTTCGTCTTTTCTTGAAGCTTTCACACACGATTCACGAGAGTCTTGGACTCCTTCACACGGACTCGTTCACACGGACTCGTTCACATGAAGCCTATCTTCACTAGTAAACTTTTTTTAAATTATACCTTTTCCATTTTTGTGTCGGACATTAATTCCTGTATCACGGTTAAAAGTGTGATCTTTATATACGACTTAGGATTTTTTTAATAAACGTTAAAGACAAAGAGGATACTCTAAGCAACTCGGGCATTTATAATCTTAGTTGTAATGATTGTCCAGTTTTCTACATAGGACAAACATCACGTAATGAAGAATCTAGATTTAAAGAACTCTTAAGATGCCTAACTAGCTTAGGTTTTTCAGAGTTCGCGGAACATTTAATTGACAAAGATCACACTTTTAACCGTGATACAGGAATTAAAGTCCTACATAAAAATGGAATGGGTTTAAGACTTAATGATTTAGAAGCTTTTGAAATTAAAAAAAAAATCGGTAAATTTAGCTTATCCCACACTTCCCTCCCCCACAACTGATGCACTGTCCCACTCTAATATGCTGTCCCTTTCTTTCTTAACAATTTGTATAAATATATATACATGTGCATTCTTCTGTATTTAATAATATTTATATAACAGTCCTGATGGTGGTATGGAGCAGAGGCGGCCCGTGACAAAATTTGCCGGCAGTGCATTTCACAAAAAATGGTAACATTAATACGGGAAAATATAATTAATTGATTCACAGATTCGCGAAAACCAACATCAAGTTGTAATCGTATACCTATCAACTCGATCCAACAAACTAAATTGCAATACGTTATGTATATGTACTGGGAGTATGAATGTTCATTAACTTTTCGGTAAAATAAAGGCTATCGTTTACACAACTTTCACTTCACAATTTATCATCAACCACAAAAAAAAATGTGTTCAAGCGATCACATTCACAAAACCAAGATGCTTTCGAATATTTAATACTTCGTTTTAAAAACTCTATTCATAGTTTTTTTACCTTAACCTTACTTGTAGGTATTATATTTAGCAAAGGTTTTGGAGAGCCATTATTTTTCAAAAACAATTTATTCTCAAATGAAATTCGGTTGCTTTTGAAAAAATCGACGTTAATCGCAATGTTTTCATTACCACTCATTTTTAAATAAGTTTTTTACAGTGCAAAACTAGCGAAAACCATTAAAAATGTGTCAATAATGATCAGTGATCTACCAAATGCTTGTGCGATGGTAGAGCTAATACATAATATTGTCAATTAGTTGAAAATTCGTTATTCCTAACTAACTCATTCCAAACGTTCGGTAACATATAACGCACGTTAAAGGTTTTGTCATAAACCAGAATGCTTCTGCGCATGTGCGCCGCTAGTGCACGAGCGTCTCATATATCTTCCCTTATGTCTCGCCCATTTCACGGTTCCAGCCTCTGTAGACTGTCCCAGTAGGAATATCACTTCATGTGACGTCACGTCTCGGCACAACGGAAGATGCACGCATTGCTTTTTCGTATGCGCCGATGCGAGTTTAGTACGGAGTCTAATACGAAAGTTAATTGGTAAGGATATTATAACGAATTGGCGGGAATTCTTCGTGAATGAATGTTACAAATTTACACTTTTACACGTTTGTTGGTGTTTGTACGAATTTACACGTTTGACGTTGGCAGTGCATTGCACAAATGTACCAAGGCAGGAGCCGCCACTGGTATGGAGGTACCGAAACCGGTGGACTATAAAATATCAATAGAGTAAAACCTTAAATTGTAATATTTAATTAAATGGAGACAATATTAGCCTCAGATACCTCAGACACTAATTAAATATTAGCCGCTAATACCTCAAACTTTTCTGGATGTCTCATCATATGTCCAAGATATTGAAGTTTTCGGATTTTTATCGTTTTAATTACTTCCTTTTCTTTATTCATCCCAACCATAACATCTTCATTTGTAACCCTGTCCATCCAGCTTATTTTAAATATTCTTCTGTAGATCCACATCTCGAATGCCTCAATTAGTTCTTCAGTAAGCGTCCATGCTTCAATTCCATAAAATAATAACTTATATCTCCCTCTCAACTACCGTTCGCCTCGCTTTTCGTAACGCTCTCGTCACGCTTACTCACCAAGTCAAGCGTGCATAAAGAAGTTTTACTTCAAAAAAAGATTCATTCACGTGTTATTTCTACTGGCAAGAAATGTAAGAAAAACTTTCGTCGTTACTTTCCCGCGGCGTTGGACAGAAAAAGTCACATTTAGCTAACTCCGCTATACTACAGACTCCGCAGTCGTAACGCTCGAGGTGACAAAACCATTTGAATATGATTATTCTCACATTAAAGTATAATATGCTTTGAATTCTTACTCTTTCTTTTTCGTTACTCCTCCGAGCGTATTTCCACGGCATTTAATTTGCTTTTATCCCTCTCTTATCACTCTTAAGTAGTCGGAGCCGAACAATAACGTATTAACAAAAGTATTAGCTCGCGGCCCAAAAAACTCCTTGTTTTGTATTTTTAAAATGAAGAATATTGAATTATTTGGCGGCCAGGAGATAAGCAACGTAACTCAGTGGACAGAGCAGTTGACCGGAAATCACAAGGACGCGGGTTCGAGTCCTGTCGGCGGCATGTATCTTTTCTCAGGAGATTTTTTCAATGTAGATGAGTGTTTCAGGCTAATAATTATTACTTATAATAATTGAAGAAGCACGATTGTCAGACTCAATGTTTATTACTTCTAAGAAAAAAGAAAGAGAGTGGAAGCAGTGAGATACAACATCACATCATTTGTCAGTTTTATCACACCAGTGGCATAATTTTTTGTTGTTGTCCTTCTATAAAATAACTTTTAGGTACAATTAATTGAATTAGTTAAGTTTATTAATGTACCGGGCCATGCAACTCTACAATATATTATAATGTAGTCTGCCAAATAAGAGTAGAAAATATAAAAAATGGAACTACAAATTTGGTTGGCTGGCAACACCAATTTACCAATCAAATATTATTTTAAAGTGCAATGACACCGATTGTATAGAACTCAGTAAACCACATTAAAAAAAACATTTTTTGTTCTTAAGGCGCCGCAACCGGGCTCAAAAAGAAGAAGATGGAGAGATATGAAATTACGAATGTTGGAGGAGCGCGCTAACATTTAAAGCGACAAATAGATGCGAAAATCGGTAAAATGTTTGATAAAACACGACTCGTTTAAAAAAGAGCAAAAATCTCGTGAAACGTATCTTAAGTATCTATCATTTAAAGAAACATTGTGATTTTTTTCACAGCTATAACTTTTAAAATAACTGAAACAAATGTGTTTATAATATTTTTCGGAGCATACTTTGCGATTTTTTTCTACCGAGGGAATTTTATATAATTTGCATTTCGGCGTGGAACGCGTCTAGATATTATCTTCAAAAATAACATATATTTTTTTAAGAGCTTAAAATCTCCAAATGTTTAAGGAAGATCATGTAAGAAATCGGTAGAAATGCGGGTAGCGGCGCCTTAAAAAAAAAAATTAAATTGACGAAGCACTGTTGTTAAGGTACCTACTTAATGACATAAATTTGATTAAATGGTGTTTTACAAAGTGATATGCTTTTATTACTTAACATAAATTTGAATTTAACAGTAGATAAAAAGGAAGAATCTCTAATGGTGAGCTTAGTGAGACTACTTTTAGATCTGGATGAGTTAAATATATTCAGATCTAAAATTAGAGACGTGATCTAAAGCCCGGGCAACGTACTCATAAGCTAGTATTAAATAAATGGGAGCAATTTCGCAATATTGCAATGAAAAAATATTTTTATCACTTTTATGCCGTATTAATTTTATATAAAAATGTAGGTTGCACAGCTTTACATTAACACCATGAGATATATGTTTAGTATTGCCATTTGAATAACAGTGGCATCCTCCTATTTTTCTACTTTTATTTGACAATCTATACATATACAGCCTTAACAAAAAACATCGTGAATTTTTTTAATTGATAAACGACAGTGTATGTCAAAAACTTACTACTATAGAAACTGAAAATAAAAAATAGTTTATGGACAAATGAATTACGTTGCTTATCTAGCCAAAAAGGATTGTTTATCTGTTTTTTACACTGTTAATAACAATACTTAATTTTTTCTTCAAAAATCTTTATTTTCTTATTAAATACTAGCTGGTGGTCATCGCGGTCTATGGGAGGTGTTCATATTCATTCCGATTCTCCATAAAGCACGTATCAAAAAATGGTTTCTCTATTTTTTTAAAATTTAATACAAAGCTTTTCATCATTACAAACAAATTGTAAAGGAGCTAAAAACATGGCTTGTTGAATGGAATTGCAAATTAATTATGGTATTGTGGTGAGTTTATCAATTGAAATTAATTCATCTCTTGACAATACCGAAACAATTTCCACAAATAAATGTACAATTTTGACGGTTCTTTAGCAAGTATTGATAAATTGTTTCAATGCAATGTCATGTCATTTGTTGAAATGCCAGATCACAAAGCTCTCTTTTTAGGGTGAATTGCCTATTTCAACAAAAAAAATACAATGAAACCATGAACCACCATAACTCGAATTAGGTTATCCTCTTAAAAAATAATATTTAGTTACAATGTATTAAACAAGTTAAGTCTATGTACCCAGCCATGCAACTTCCCAATGGTATTTTAATACAATTCTGTAATGTGTTTCACTTTTAACCCCTCGTTACAAAGTGAAAAACATTCATATAATCATCTTGGTGAGAGATCATAAATCTACATAGCTTCGTTGAAATGGCTCCAGCCGTAGTGTCCAAATCTGAAAAGTCAGACACTTTCCAAGCATCGTCGTCATCATCTCATTCTACTTTCTCGAACCTTGCAATACTCCTCCATTTGAGGGTGTCGGAGTCTTTTGGGTTTCTTGTGCAATATTGTTTTTTTTTTTTTTTTTTAGTTTTCTTTATTCATTTTGTTTGTTACAGGTTTGTTTTACATGGTTTTTCGACTACCAAGCTAGGCAAATGCCCGTAGTAGACGAGATTTTTAAGATGTTATATTAAGTTTAAAATATTAAGTATAATCATCCAGATAATATGTAGATGAAAGTACAAACATATAGCATACATATTAAGGAAAATATTCAAACTAGTATTAGGTACATGATCACATACAGGAAAGGAGTTAAAGTAGGTGAATCTTGTATAAATAAAAATAAAATAGAATAACAAATAAAAATAAAAGTAACAAATAATAATATTTTAAGGGTAATAGAAATAAAAATAAGAATACATATATAAATCATCTATACAGATGAACAATGATAGTCTCTGACCCCAAAAAACAAAAGCAGGTATTCCTAGGCAGCGTCTGAAATGGACGAACAATGTCAAAAAAACTTGTACTCTCTTAAGTACCAACTCGCAATTTGGGAGGCGAGTATGGATACCGCAACCCCGGGGACTATTTATTGGATACCTCTTCCACAGGTCATCCCAGCTATGTTTGGTGATTTAGCAGAGGTGCCCGGGTTCATGGGGTGAGGTTTGTCCGGGTCTTGGCGGTAGACGCATTTTCCCATCTACCGCATGGCGGGTTGGATCGAGAGAAACTGGTTGAGGGATGCCTTTTGACCTCTCCAGCCGAACTCTCTCGAGCCATCGCCATCGCATTGCATCGTAGTTGGCGGGATGGATTTACAGGTCCTTCACTTTTGAACGCACTGACCCTCACTTTCCTACCTCATATCTTTTTCCTTTCAAGAACATCCTATACTTCGTTTCTTTTAAAATACCGTACACATAGCATCCCCTAAGATGATACAGGCCCTAATGGAAATTATTTTCCTCAGGGTCTCCTGTGTGGAGCTAATATAAAATATATATATATTATTGTTGAAAGCAATCACTTCGTGGTTTGACTTATTTAATAAAAATAAAACACTTATTTTGTTTCCATTAATTTATTTATCTACCTAATTTTTATAAGAAGAACTCTATTTTATAACTTTTAGGTTTAGACGAAAGGTTCTAGGTTCGAGTCCCAGTTGCGACCAATAACTTTTTCTGTGTTTCATATTTTCTCTTTCATATTTTCTTTTGATTATTATTGGTATCTTCTTCTTCAAAAATTTATTTACCGACCGATTTCGCTTTGTTCAAGTATCATCAGTGTTTAATTTTTATTTAAAAAAAAACTTCGTCGGTGATATAATCCTTGGCAAGTCTTATATCGTGTCTAGATCTGCAACTTCCCGCAAGTTGTGTAAGCTAAATGCTATATAATAACCCCCACACCATCTGAGCACTGTCCCTGATTAAAAAAACTAAAAATATAAATGAATAATTAAGTGCGGTTGGTAAACGCGGCCATCCGCAAACTTCCTTTTGTCTTATTATTTCACCGTCGGGTGAGTTCACTCGCCCTATTCAAACCGGCACATACCAAACACATACTGAGCGCCGTCCACTGCTCAGAGCGATGTTGACGTATGCTTCAATTAAGTCAAAAGTTACCTGCGGTATTTAGCAGTATAGCACCGGCAGGGTGCTTTTTTCATACAGAACTTAAATTTGAAATTGAGGCAAAACAGTTGATCAAATTGAATAATTCTTTTTTCATATCAAATATCTTTTTCGGATATGTGCTGCTATATTTATTGGTGTTTTAAATTATAAAATATAGGCCATTAAATAATTCAATTTATCATGATTTCAAAAGCAACTTGAACATTTTTTGAGAGTTAGTGGTAATCAGTAAATAGTAATCTTGCCACACGCACTATGTAAACATATTAAAATAATAAAAAATAAAAAATTTAAAAAAGAAACACTTATTGAATCTGACCTTTGTGATTTTGAGTTGTGTATTTTTATGATAGTGGACTAAACTACGTAATAATTAAATGTTGTGAGTATTACGGTAGACTACATATTTTGATTCAAATAAATGTTATTCAATTTGGTTAGGTATTTTGGTATCACATCCAAATTAAAGTTTTGCATGAAAAACGTCTTGCAGCCCTTCCTCTTTAACTCTTCTTTTATTTGTAGGTGTGGCTCTTTTATTTGTCGGGGCGCCTCGTCACGCGAGGGTTAAATAGTTCCCCCCAATAGCAATTACAAAAAAGAGTCGTACTTTGAATTAATCCTTTGAAGGGTTAAATCGACTAACTAACATTTGGTGTTTGGTTTATTTAGTTTCCCAATAGTTTTTATTGATAATATGATATTTTGTACCTTTTTAATAAATAGTATTTATTTTGGTTATATACTTAAAAATCCCCGGTAAATAATATTAGTGTTGACATTTTTTCGTTGTATAAAATCAGCGGTGAAAACTCCCCTCTAACAAAAAAATACACGGGGTTGAAAAAAAAAATTCGTTACAAGTTTTTTTTTCATGAAAGATAGAATGCTTGTAGCAAGTTAACGCTAAAATAAACACAAGTATATTTAAAAAAAAAATAAAAAAAACAAACAAACCGACCAACCAACCCGCAGCAGGCCGGGATAGAAATTGGGAATTAAACGTGATCTTTTTCTTGTGACCTGTCCGTTCAGCGGACGTTGGCTATCATGTTGGCATTGCGGACTTTGCTTACTGCGGCCCGGAACAGCTCTACGGTAAACTGGCCAAACCACTGTCTCAGGTTTTTCAGCCATGAGGTTCTCCTTCTTTCAGGGCCCCGTCTTCGGCAATCTTTCCCTGCATTATGAGATGCAGGATCTCATACTTCTCTGGATGTCTCATCACATGTCCAAGATATTTAAGTTTTCGGATTTTTATAGTTTTAATTACTTCCTTTTCTTTATTCACCCGAACCATAACATATTCATTTGCAACCCTGTCCATTCAGCTTATTTTAAGTATTCTTCTGTAGATCCACATCTCGAATGCCTCAAGTCGTGTGATTAGTTCTTCAGTGAGCGCCCAGCGTCATTTAACTATTTTCATTACACAAAGCCTGACCTTTCTTAGTAGTAGCTTTCTTTCATACCACTTATTATAGTTTGATTAGCAGAAGTTCTGAAGTTACCGGCCACAAATGAACCGTGAAAAGTCTGAATTTCTCAGAACATGGAAACTTTTCTGTTTTTTTTTTTTTTTTTTACAGTGAATACCGCACAAGAATCTCAACTGCTCCCGTCTGGAGCCAGTGAGACTATGGCATCCCCAATTGGGGTATGTTGTGAGGCTGAAGGTAGAGGGGAGGGGAAGGAGGTGGGGAAGAGGAAGGTTGGGAAGTACCTGGCTATTCAGATCTGGTCACTAAACACGGCTAAAGCCATTTTCAAGCAACGTTTCAATTCTGAATGGTGGTCTTACACCAGGGCGATACTAATAGTATCTTCCACTCTGGAACATGCCGCAAATATACCTACTATATATTATTATTTTAAATGAATTAATTGTGAAATAACACAAATTAATCAAATAAAATTTATTTGCGCATGCCGGGTTCGAACCCGCGACCTCCGGAATGTGAGTCAAGAGTCTTAACCACTGGGCTACGGAGGCCGTCTGGCCGGCCGTTTCTGGAAACGAACGATTTATTTGTCATTTTCAAGTGTATTACAGAGTAATTGTAATTGGTGTCAATGCTACCAACTTCAAATGTATGAACAACATGTATATTGTTCATACATTTGAAATTTGTCACCGAAAAATGATAAAATATCAATTTTTTGAGGTTGACGATATTGAAAAGCTAGAATATTAAAAAATGATAAACGATATCCCCATTAATATTACACCACTATTTCTGGCAAAAACCTAGACTTCGGAATGTAAGGACCGAAAAGGCATTATTTGGGTCAAATTTCTGCCTCAGGTGGAGACTATCAATGCGCAATAATATAGTGAGCCCCTTAAAAAAACTCAAAAGGAGCGTTCAAAACAAAAGGTGAGGAATGCTGATGAGAGGAGTGTGCTTGTTGATACGACAACACCCGTCCTTACACAGCCTTAGCCACCAAGGCGCTCTTGGACTCATTTGGTTGGGATGTTTTGAACCACCCCCGTATTCCCCTGAGTTGCAGCCTTCAGATTATCATGTTTTTACCCCCCTGACGGCACACATGGGTCGAATTAAATTTTCAACCGATGAGCAGATGCAAAAAGAGGTTCTGAAGTGGGGAAAGGAGCTGGCGGGAGAGTTCTTCGAGGTAAGCATAAAGAAGCGTGTGCCATGGCCCACCACATGCATTGAACGAGACGGCGATTATGTGAAAAAATAGTCAACAAATGTATCAACAATTTCCTGTAATTTTTTTTCAAATATACGTTTTCAAAAAATTCCAGTTCACTTATGTACTTTCTGAACATGCCTCGTATAATCAAAGTTGGTATAAACACTGTATTGCGGAATACTAGCCTCGTTTTTTTTGATACCATGTTAGTAACTACCGCGTTTATTTTGCCATTAACGTAAAATAATAAAATAAAAATAATAACATATTTCACAAAAGCACCTATCTAAGGACATTTACGTGAAACAAACCTTCGTTTATCCACAGAAAATATATACGAGTATATATTATTACACATGTTTACTATCATGAAGCAACTAACCCGCCTTAATAGCAAAGTTCTTACAAATTCGCCAAGATTTTAACTGCAGTCCAAGCCGCGCCAGGGCAAAACTGTGCTCCTTTTATTTCAACACCGTCGCTTTGCCAGATTTTGCTTGCGTTTCTATTATTTGCTTGCCAGAGCGTTTAGGTATAACACGTATCTAACAGTATTGCAGTGGTCGCCAACTAATTACCAGTCGAAGTCACCCCTTTGTTGTTTCCTTTGAGACCATTCTCATTAAATTATGCAACTTCAACCTAGAAACTCAAACGGTCTGAGTATATTTGTAAGGGCATTATAAATCGGGTGTTGTGATTTTTTTATTTTTTTATTTAACAGTTGACACCTTGTTACAAAATTATTAATTATTTACATAAATTTATTTATCATGATCAAGTTTATTTTTTAAAACCTATCTTTTTTCTTTTGTATATTCAATAACATTATTATTCAATTTATTTAAACGGAATTTAAGTTCTAATATTATCTAATAATAATGCATGACCGATATTTCGCCTTCTGAAGGCATTAAGCTATATTTAGATTATTCCTGATTGGGTGGGTATGTGTAATGAAAACTAATTGCTTTTATTTTTATTTTTTTGTAAGAAAAACTCTCCCATTATAACTTTTGAAGGATCATTAATGTAATTTATGATTGAAGAAAAAGATAACAATAATAATCTAAACGAAAATATGAAAGAGAACAACACACACCAAATGAATAAAGATAAGGGTCGCAATTGAGACTCGAACCCAGAACCTCTCGTCTAACCTGGACGTGCGCGTTTACCTATTCCGCTATTGCCACCTTCTGTAAAACCGTCATATTTCAAATTTTAGAATAATTTTTTTTTCCTCAGCTACTTTTTTCCATATTATTGCTTTTATTTTTATTACCTACTAGCTGGTACCCGGCATGCGTTGCTATGCCATTTAATAAAGAATTTTTTTCTATCCACGTATCCTTTCCCATTCGTCCCCTTCCCCTCTCGCGTTCCCACTTCGCCTCCTCCACCTTCCCTCTCCCCACTCCACTCCCCACGTTCCTCCGTCCCGCGAACCCCCACCGAGTTCCCATCCCCTCACCCAGGCTCCCCTCCCCCCTCCCTGGTTCCCCCCCCCCTCCCGCGATCCCTCTACCCGAGTTCCCCTCCCCCCTCCCGCATTCCGTACATTCAATCCCGGTACATTCAGTTTTCAAACAGCTCGCGTGCAACCTATCGAAATTTTTTTACACAAATTTTATAATGCCAGTGTTTTATACAAACCTTGTCCTGACAATAAAGAATACAACAAAAAAAGAATTATCCAATTTGGTGCAGTCGTTCGGAAGTTATGCGCGTATATACATTTCGGCGATTCATTTTTATTTATATAGATAGATAGATGGTCATATTGATATCCGAGTAAAATGTCAGAAATGACTAAAGGTTATTGATTGCCCCTTTAAAATTTCCCCAGTTACTGTATTGTTTAAATTTGACTAAAGTTCGTTAAAGTAAGGCGTTTTGAGGTGATGTCTCAGGGGTTTCTTTTTCCCTGCATAATTATTGCACTGCCTTGCATTTTGGGTTCTTTTATAATTGAACTCGGCCTGAACATGCCTAGGAGTGGCGAGCAAATCATATGTTTGTTCATTTATGAAACGAACTATCGTATGACTAGAATTTTTATTTATTTCCAACTGCTTTAAAAGAACGAGCTTACGGCCTTTATATTGTATAATATTTAGCGGAGTTGGCTTATTATCATTGCTCATAGTGATTTTTATATAGGAGATATTATGTTTGTATGGCAAACTGACTCTATATTTTATTTTTATTTTTAAACGATCCTAAGTGCTATTTATATCTAGTACTAGCTGGTTCCCGGCATGCGTTGCTATGCCATTTAATAAAGAAATTGTTTCTCCCTGCGTGTCCTTTCCCATTCGTCCCGTACTCCTTCCGCCTCCCCTTCCTCTTCCGCATCCCCTTCCCCCTCTCGCGTTCCTATACCGCCTTCCCTCACCCCACTTCCCTCGTCCGCTTCCCCAGTCCCGCGAACCCTCCTCTCGATTTCTTCCTTCCCGCTTTCCATTCATTCAGTCCTGGTGCATTCAGTTTTCAAACAGCTCGCGTTCCATCTATTGCAATTTTTTATACAAATTTCATAATGCCAGAGCTCACCAGTAGTTTTATACAAACCTTGTCCTGACCATAACAAGCACAACAAAAAAAAGAATTATCCAATTTGGTGCAGTCGTTCGGAAGTTATGCGCGTACATACATTTCGGCGATTCATTTTTATTTATATAGATTTATAGATTTATATAGATAGATATATAGATAGAAGATATAAGAGAAGATAGAAGATAGATAGATAGATAGATTAAAGGACTGACCAGTTTGTCCAACATGAACAAATTTCATTCTGCAGGAATCGAACCAATTTAGAATTCATATGCATGAATAAACCCACAGAAACTGTTTGGTAAGCTAAGAATTAATAAGAGTGTCTTTGATATTTTTTCATAAAAACGGCATTGTAGTGCGTGGTATTTGATCTGACGCACGGATCCGAATACTTTCTCCCTCACACGCGTAGCACCGTCTCGCTCGGCGACTTTCGACATTGGCCGAGCTACTCCCACCCCTCCGTCATCGGCCAGCACTACCCCGCGCTAAAGGGTATATAACACCGTGCAAGCCTATATGGAGCCAGAGTGTCCAGTCTCCTTGTTAACTAAGCAACAGTATCCTAGTAGTCATTGACCAAGTTAAATCCTCCCTAGTACCAAGTCGAGAGAGCCCTCTGGGTCCTCCTTGGGAATTCAAGTAACAGCGCCCTCGGGGACATTACTTGTAGGGAAACCTTAACCTTCCCCCAATCCTCCCCAGTACCAAGTTGAGAGAGCCCTCTGGGTCCTCCTTAGGAATTCAACTAACAGCGCCCTCGGGGACATTACTTGTCGGGAAAACCTTAACCCAACTAAGAGACCACGGGTCCTCTGTTGAGGTTATTACGCTAAGTGTTTAGCGATAACGTTAGTGAATATTGTTTAAATTCTAAGCGATTTTACTTTGTGCTACAACTTTCCTGTGCTCCGTTTTTTACTATAAGCTGTGAACCCTGTATATAAGAGAAATAAACTGACTAACGCTGAAAGACTATTTTCTTATAAATACCCTGCCACAGCATTTAATAATCCTATTATTCTTTATATTATTTTAGTGCGCGTACGATATTTCTGGCTATTAATTTTTACACAATTGAACACTAAATAATTCTCGGGGTTGAAGTTATTAAAGTTACTTACTGACTTTGACTATGACTTTCATAGTTGTAATGTCAGACCGAGTTTAAAAGGTTATAATCACCTCATCCCTTCCAACAAAATTACTGACCAGATAGAGAAGTTTTGCAAGAACGATTATTTATTTGGGTTTCTTACGTAATGTAAAGGGACACCTTCGTCATACAGGTACCTCAGGAGAGTAGTTGATCTACAATACTACAAAGCTAACATAAAGAGAAAGTAATTAAAGTACGACTAGGTCAAACAAGAAACTAACGAGCTTACGCAAACACAATTTTTTTGACTGACAAATTCAAAGAAACCTTTCATAAGCAAAATTAGATTTTTTATTATTGGTCGATGTTACCTACATAATATTATACGTGTGTTCAAACTTATAAACATCTGAAAATAAACTTGCATCGAAGAAATACATCGATAGAAGTATGCTGTGGGCATGTACATTGCTACGTGTGCCGAAATAATCTCAATTTTGCCTTACAACCAGTGACATTGGTAAAAAATTCAATTGTCGAAATGTTTATTGGGGTCAAAATGTTTAAATAAACGATATCGGTTTGATTTCAAAATGGACGTCGATCACGCTTCTTGTTTAATATTGAATCAGTTTTGAGACTCCGTATCCTAAGGTCCTGTTTGAATTATCTTCGTAGATTGAAATGATCATCGGTTCTATTAAAGAAGACATTCGTAAACCACAACCCTGTTATCTAATTCCGTCGTAAAGCTGTTTCAACAATTTCAAATAATTTAATCAATTAGCACACAATTTTAATTTATTTCTTAACGCACTTGCATTTTTTTCAAATTATTAAAATTTGAAACGTAGGTACGTACCATTCGCAACGTACCTATAACAGTATCGTGTCGGTAAGTTAGTAAATGATTTCAATTGATTCATAAATAACGCCGAACAATGCAACACAAAAAGCGCTCGATGTTAATGGCAAGTCAAGAAGTCACAGCGGCGATTACTAAAAAAATTCACACCACTTCGAAAAATCTTGAATTCCATAAGGCACAAATTAAAAAAAATTTTAAAATATCCAAGTGTCGGTTAGGTAACAAAGGCTCGCGACCCCAACTCAGCGCGACCCCAGTTATGGCTTTCCGCAATTTCAGCTTTCTTTATTTACGTTTATTAACATCACTTTTTAATCGTTAGGCGGCGGCACGGCCACTGCGGCTAAATTGAAAAAGGTGAAGCAATTATTTTTAACGCCCAATTAGCTCCCGCCCTCGCAGAGAAGATTTAAGCTCAACGCATTTTCACGATTTCAATTATTGCATCAATTAAACGTAGCCCCGCAGCTTTGGTCTTTGGAACTACGGGGTGACTAGTGACTAGGCTCCGGTGGACAGAATTGATAAAAATTATAACTTTTTCAGAAGGTTTATATGAATTAAAAAAAGCTTCCTTGAACATCGCCTGTCTCATTAGGTTCTTAAGTACCTAAAATATAACAGATTTTATTTATTTTTGGAAAGTATAAACGCCAACGTTTTCGGTTCAAATCTATTTCAAGGTAAAGTGAAGTATAGTGGCATTATCCATTCGATAATTACCCAAGCGTCTTAACCCTTAATTTACCCGGTAGGTCCCTGGGACTCTATTGAAAACTTTCAGCGCTCATAAACCGTTTTTGGAATTACAAATTGTGCATTCCAGTACCTTCACGCAGTGACGCGCCAAGCGCGAGGGACAGCGGACTTCGATGTGCGCGGCTCCGATTGGTAAGTAATCATGCTGATGAAGTCCGTGGGACACCACTAGCGTGATTACTTTTTTTTGTTCGAACTATGTTCTTTTTTTGACTTTTTATAAGAAGTGATTATGTTTTTGTTGTATTTCTTTAAGAATTACTTTAAAAAATTGTTTAGTTTTGAAATGTTGAGACTAGAAGTTAGGTTGCTACAAAAAGTGCCATATTCTAGAAGTTTCTTAATAAAAGGCCGTGATTCAATAAATTTAAGTAACAACCAATGCCATTGTAAAACTCAATATGTAATAAATAAATATAACTAGCATTTCATCTAAAAAAGTGCTTATTTCATGTATAATTTACGATTTTATTTCCGGGAGTCCTAGGGACTCCACCAGGTTAATTGTGGAGTCACCAGGTCAATCAAGGGTTAAGCCTCGATGACAAAGAGCGAGTTTACAAGCTACTAGCCGGTGAATTCACTATGTGCTAGTAAACTCGCTCAGTTAATAACTAGCAGCTTTTGAAAAATCTACAAAAAAAGTTGAAAGAAGGCGGCCCTCCAACAGTTTTGATTTCGTAACTTTATTTTATTTTATTTTATTTTTTTTTTATTTTATTTTTTTATTTATTAACGCCCTTTTTCGGGGCTTTTACATATGAAATAGTAAGAAATACACAGTATTTATTGTACATAACTGAACTACCTTCGTAACAATATTTTATATTTGTTTAAAGATAAATTGAAGATGTCCACTGACTTGGTATAATTGTTTCCCTCCATTAGTATTCTGGGCAAAGAGGAATACATATGGTAGTTAGTTCCAGAATTACTGCACTGAAATAAATCCTGACTCCTAGTATTACGTATTGGAATCGGGAAGCTTATCAATTCGAGCAATATCGGACTGTCAACTAAATCATTTAGAATTTTATACAGAAATACCAAGTCAGTGAAAGTTCTTCTGTCTGACAATTTGAGCATATTCATATCATTCAAAATAGTATTGTAGTTCAACATAATTGCTGGAATACCCATTTTAAAATTAAGAAAACGTAAGAATTTGTTTTGTATTCTTTCAACAGCTTGTACATGTATATTGTAATATGGGTTCCAGACGGGAGAATTGTATTCAAGTTGACTTCTAACATATGCAAAATATAACAGTTTTATACACTTAATATTGTTAAAATTTCTAGTTAGCCTAGTTATAAATCCCAACATTTTTAAGGCCTTATTAGAGATTTCTGTTATGTGGTTAACAAATGAAAGATTAGATTGAAAAGTGATGCCCAAGTCTTTAATTTGTGTTAGTGTCTTCAGAGTATTGTTATCAATGTTGTAATTGAAGATCACTGGATTTTTTATTCGAGAAAATCTAACTATACGACATTTTGAGATATTTAAGTAAAGTCTATTTTCATTACACCAAATTAACAATTTGTTGATATTATCTTGAAGAATGTTGCAATGGTAAATATTTTAAATTATTCTAAAAATTTTGAGGTCATCAGCAAAAAGTAAGATAAATACATCATGAAATATTTTTGTAAGATCATTTATAAACAAGATAAATAATATTGGGCCAAGGTGTGAACCCTGTGGAACTCCACTTGTTGCATAAATTTTTTCCGACAATGAGGATTTTATTCTAACAATTTGTTGTCTTCCAGTAAGATAGCTTTCAAACCAGGCTAATACACTGCCACGTATACCAAGCTTTTTTAATTTCCAAATGAGAATTTTATGGGAAACTGAATCAAAGGCTTTACTAAAATCAGTATAGACAGAGTCTACTTGTTTTTTTTCTTTAAAAGCATTGGTTATAAAATTTTCATAAATAATCAAGTTAGAAAGTGTACTTCTACCTGGCATAAATCCAAACTGGTAAGGTGATATTACAGGTTTTATTTGGGCAAAAAGTTTGTCAAGTATTAGGCTTTCAAATAGTTTCGGTATGGTGGATTGAATGCATATTGGTCTATAATTACAAAGATCACTTTTATCGCCCTTTTTAAAAATTGGAGTCAAATAACTATTTTTCCACATATCGGGAAAAATTCCACTGGATAAAGATAAATTAAAAAGTTTGGTTAATGGAAGAGCAATTACTTTGATACATTCTTTGATAAATATTGTGGGGATATTATCCGGTCCTGCAGATTTGTTGATATCTAATGATTTAACTTTAGTTACTACATCAGAGAGACTTATGGTACACTGCGAAATATCAAGAGTTTCATCTAGAGTTGTTGAAGGAAGAGGAGCATTATTTGCGTCTGTTGAATAAACACTTTTAAAAAATTTTGCAAACAAGTTAACAATACCATCAGTATTATTGCTATGGCTGCCATTTAGGTGCATAATGCTCGGGAATTCAGAATCATCTTCTTTAAGAGATTTCGAATATTTCCAAAAATAATTAACATTATTTATTATGGAGTTTTGAATTTCATTTATGTGGTTACGGTAGCAAGTCATAGACATTTTTTTACACAAAGTTCTTAAATATTTAAATTCACTGTAATCAGAATTTTTTTTATATAATTTATATTCTTTATGTTTAAGTTTTTTGGTGATAAGTAGATTTATAAGTTCTTTGGTGTACCATTTTGGATATGTGTTTGGCTTACATATTACGGTTGGAACATAGATGCTAATAGCCTTTCCCAAAACAGAATAAAATTTATTTGTAGCTGTGTTAATATCATCATATTGCACAGATGACCAATCAAAAGAGAGGAGATAATTACATATTTTCTCGTTATCAGTTTTGAAAAAATTTTGGTAACTGAAAGACAGTTTACAGGTATTAACATGTACATTAGAAATAATAACTTCCAGTGGAGGATGATAACCATCAATGGGCACCAGCGGTTCACTACATTCTTCAATTACTAGTGACTCTAAGTTAGAAAAACATAAGTCTAGAGTACGATTATTTACATTTGATATAGTATTTGCCTGATTCAGGCCTAGAAATAACGCCATGTCTAGAATAATGCGTTCAGACTCACTCACACTGATATTATTGTCCCTGTTCACCCAATTCACATTTGGAAGATTATAATCACCAGCAAGCAAAAATGTTGCATTAGCATGCTTTTTTAATATAACTTCCACTTCCTCACTATGGCACCTGTATACTTCATTGCTTGAATTTGGTGGGATATAAATACAACCAACAATAATCTTTTTATTCCTGGCAACATTCACTTGCACGAAGATTTGTTCAAGAAGTTTGTATTTAGTTGTAATTAAGTTTAATTTGTATTTTTTGCTGATAGCGATTAAAACCCCGCCACCTCTGCTTTTAGCACTTGTCAATGTATTTCTGTCTAATCTATACACATTATGATTTATAAAACCTAATTCACTACAATTAATATTAGGTTCTAACCATGTTTCAGAAAGTAGAATAAACTCGTGCCCAAACATTGGTAGTGTAGATTGAAGTAGACTTAATTTTGTTTTAAGGCCTCTGACATTTTGGTAGTACAGCTGGCAATTTTTTGTTTGGTGTTTTTTAGAGGAGTTTTTTAATGGCATAAAAAATCAATTTTCTTCTTTTCAGCTTCAATTTTCCTCAAATGTCCCGAGCATTCATTACTCCAAGCGTAATGGTCAGTTGGCAATTGTAATTTTAATTTCTCATTAATTTTTTTGCAGTTAATGCACTGAATGTCATTTTGACAGTTTACATTTTCATGTGCTTCGGAACATCGAGTGCATGCTTTTTCACTTCTGCAGTCTTGTGCTTTATGCATATAGCCATTGCACTTGTAACATTTTAGAAGTGAGATGTTGTCGAAAACCCGACATCTATCCCATCCAATATTTACTTTACCTTCTTGTAACATTATGTCGTAAGTTTTTCCATCGACTTCCATGAAAATGGTGAAGTTGACGTCACCTCGTTTAGTTTTTATTTCTTTTATATATTTTATGTCAATTTTCGCTTCCACTGTTTGCAGGTAATCATTTTGCATCTTAATTTTTGAAATAATTTCTTCTGGAGTGAATTTATCCGATAGACCAATAATTTTCAGTTTGGGATTCTTGGGTTTTGGTGTATTCACGTCATATTTTTTTCCCATCTTTGAAATTATTTGCTCTTCCATCTTTTTTGTTGCAGCTATATTCTTGCACTCTACTGTTATAGCCCCTTGCTTAAAGTTTCTTATTCCGGTAACACCAAAATTAACAGGATCTATGTTTTGTTTTATTTCGTCCTTTGTTACGGTATTTTTTTGATCCTTATCTTTTGGCTTAATAATGACGATAGGTTCATGTTTTTTACAATTTGTTTGTTCTTCATTAATTTTACCATTTTTCGTAACTTCAGCGTACGATTTCCATTCAATATTTAATTTAAGATTTTCAATGTTCTTATCTATATTAGATAATGATTGAAACAATCTGTCGAGTCCATCATTCTCATTGTTTATTGGTGCCTTGCATTCTTGTACCATGGCCTCAATATGACTCATCATTTCGCACATAGCTTCAGTTAGAGAAGTCTTTTGATCCTTTGACAAAATATTAGAAGTCAATGTTTTGTTAAAATTTTTCACAAGAATTTTTGCATTTTTCAGCCTCTCCTCTGGTGTGAGGGAAGTCATTTTATATTATTATTAATTAAAAAATATAAATATTATGTTGATTTATCTGGATTATTCGTTGTATAATCTGTTGTCAAAATTGCATTGCCACAAGTTGATGATTTTAAATGTTAATCATTATTCATTATGCGCAGCAAGTCATTGATTGCTTCAAACGGATTTATTATATATTATTATTAGCATAATCCAATCGTGCATGTTTTAAACAATGTGTTAATTAAAATGAAAAATATTTTCATTAATGTTGTTCAAACGAAAATATAATAGCGATACGCGCTATTAAAATATTTTGTACAAAATGACATTATCTTTTATAAAATGTGTCTACTCTCATGGTTTGATTTCAATATTGGTTCACAATCGACTTCTCGGGATAAGTAAGGCGGCAATTTAAATTTAAAAAAAAATCAATTCAATTTCATTTAAATAAAGTACTTATTTAAGAGGTTATAACAAAAGAAAACCGGAAAAATGTTATTTTTAAATCAAATTTCAGACGTATTGACCTTTTCCACAAAAAATTATAAATTGATTTCGAAAGATTGTTTTTTATCTAGTAAACGCATGTTTTAAATTTTGCGAATAAATGTTTATTTTTAGTATAATAAGGTTATACCATAAGTCGTTGGCAGATTTTATAAATTTTCAAACGAAAAATCTTATTTCACAATACATATTTCATTTAATGTAATCATACATTATTGTAAATCAACATGTTATCTAGTAAACATTAATTTCAAATAAAATCATTAAAAATATATATCTGAACACTTAAGTATTTATGACGAAAATTTTTCCATTTTGTGTATCTATTTATGTTCTTACAAATTAATATATTTAAATTTTTTTTGCACATTTATTTTGCGTAGACATTAATACCTACGTAAAAAAAATAATTACAAAAGTACAAAATTTTAATAGTTTTACCATCACGCCTTTCAGCATTTTTGGATGTAGATATAAGTTACAGCAAATTTGGATTGAAATAAAATCGATAGTGAGGTATAATTTTAAAAGCTGGTACCGAGAATAATTAATCTTTCTCATTTGAACCACCCTGTCCGATCGTAAGAACATCTTTCGACGAAATTTGGATTTTCGGCCGCTGGCTGGTTAAAGGCCCTTAACAAAAGAACAGTATTTTTCAAACACCGTACAACACGCGCTGGATATTTCCTAGGAATTTAACGAGATTTATTAATTTAGGTAGGTAGCCTTGCTTTTCTTTAAGAGCTTCTACTTACTCTTGTAGAGAGCTACTCGTTACAACGGCGTGATTCTTGCAATGTTAAGGAACGTGTCTATATTCTTAGGATTTTCTCATCGTTTGAGTGAACAAAGATCCCATGTTTTGACGGATTAAAATATTATCTTAAAATTAGGGTAGAATATTTATTAATTCAAAATCAAAGCATTATATTTGTGATATATATCATTCTACTGAGATGGATAACGTTTTAAATGAACAAAACGCAGTTTCGCTTAATTTTATTTTGGGAGGCCGGTGTGCGTACTGTCGCCCCGGGAAGGATTTATAGGACAATCAACACCCCTGCCGTGGGTCAACCGAAGTGGTTTGCTACATTCGGTGACTAAGCAGGGTGATGGGATGAGGTTTGTCTAGGTCTGGGCAGGGGATGCATTTGCCAGTACATTGCGTGGCGGGCCGGATCGGGAGAGACTGGTTGAGGAAGACCTCTTGATCACTCAGGCCGGACTCTTTTGATAGCCTTTCACTGCAGTGGGATGGTGGATTCATACGTCCGTCACTCCTGGACACATTAACCCCCAGATTCCGACCTACCCCTCTTATCTTCTTCCTTCCTAGAATTTCCACTCCTTCCCAACCATAAAAGACCTTCACGCAGCATCACCAATTTTTTTTTTTTTTTATATGTATACCTCACAAGAGTCCCAGCTGCTAGAGCCAGTGAGTCTATTGCATCCCCAATTGGGGTATGTTGTGAGGCTGAAGGTATTAGGGTAGGGAAGGAGCTTAAGAAGAGGAAGGTAGGGAAGTACCTGGCTATTCAGATCTGGTCACCAAACACGGCTAAAACCATTTTAAGCAACATTTTCAATTGTGAGTGGTAGTCTTACATCAGGACGATACTGAGTGAAACTGAGGAATGCGCCGCAAATATATTATATACTAGAAGACCCGGGCACACATTGCTGTGGCTAACAAAACACAACGCCACGCCATTACCCAACCTGATGAACAACCAACGCCATCTGTTAAATCAAATCCACCAGCCCTTTATTTATATATTTCAACCAATTTACACAAAACCTTGACAAATTATATAAGAAAAACCTTCCTCGTGAATCACTCTATCGATTGGTGAAAACCGCACGAAAATCCATTGCGTTGTTTAAAAAATCTAAGGGCACAGACAGCGGGAGCGACTTCATTTTATACTATGTAAAGATTATTTTAAATAAATTAATCTTGGAAAAACACAGTTTAATCAAATAAAATTTATTTGCTCACGCCGAGATTCGATCCCACGACCTTCGGATTGTGAGTCAAAAGCCTTTACCGCTACCGCTAGACCACGCCGGCCGTCAAAGCCAAAGATGGCAATGGCCCTAAAGGAGTTTTTCCTCGGGGCCGCTGTGTGGAACTACTGTGGAAAAAACTTTTTATTGCAATAAAGATACGTCGATGCTCCATCATGGTTCTTGACGAATATGATGACGTGATCAGTAATTCAGAATTTTCCGCGTTGGCCTAGAAGTTCTGCACAACATGAAAAGAAAACTTCGGTCCAAGTGTGATTCTGCCAAAACTCACCTTTCGAGAGTTTTTGCTACATCATAAAACAGATTTTTGCTTTGTAATTTTTCCTTTATTTTGCTTTAAAGGGGTTTTCTAGTCTAAAATAAAAAATCTCTTCATTTTACGATAGTTTAGATATTCAAGAATAGCTCCTTAAAAGGATTTGTCAAAATTCGAATAATTTTAAAATTTATTGCCATTTTAGTTCAACCGGTTTAGATGGAATCTAACTAGAATCGAAATAGAGCAAAACTTGAAGCGCGTTTTTCTCGAAACCACTTTTTTTCGAAACGTTTGTTACAAAATCCTAAGTTCTAATTGACCAATTTTCTTTAAAAGTGTCATAAATTTTCTTTATATTATATCCCCCTACACTTTTTCCCCATCTACATCTACATCAACAGCGTGTAACTTCGTAAACTCTATATATATATATATTTTTTTTTTTTGTGAATTCTTCTAATATAAATATATTTTTTAAAAATGTATAGTCAAAATAATAATGGTATTTTATCGACCGTCAAAAAACGCCCGAAATTCGGGCTTCTAGACTAGAATACCATCTTAAATGATCGCTGATCATGACGGGTAATTCCTAAGCAGATATTTTTTTAATGTTAAACCTATTGTGACTAAATTAGGGAACGAACATTTCGTCGTAATATTATTTTATTTTTTACGAAGCAAAATACTTTTATACAAAAACACCCCATAAGGGATAAAACAGAAGGTAAGATTTTACAAGTATTAATTTGTTAAAATACCGTAAAAAACCATAACAATCGATGGAAATTCATTGAATTAGGGAACGAACATTTCGTCGTAATATTATTTTATTTTTTACGAAGCAAAATACTATTATACAAAAACACCCCATAAGGGATAAAACAGAAGGTAAGATTTTACAAGTATTAATTTGTTAAAATACCGTAAAAAACCATAACAATCGATGGAAATTCATTGAATTAATCAAAATAACCAAACGTGCAACTACTCAACAATCCAAAGCAGCAACTCATCAAAGAAGCCAGTAGAATCACGTTTAGAAATTACAACATATAAAGTAAACAAACTAAAACCCAGCCAAACTATTTGATGTGTCGTAAACACAATCTCCCCCGGGTCGGGAGCAATGCCCTCGCCGCCACTGGTCAAGCGCCGTACGTAGTCATATTTATTTATGAAAGCATTATGCGATTTAAAGTTAATGCGGCCAGTGGCGCGCGCTGGTAACGGCCACCCTTTGTTCTAATAGTGTAGCTCTAGGGTAGCGGGGAATATGGCGAGAGATTTTGTAATATTTAAATGGATGGGTGGGGAGAAAACTAAATTTATTTCCCTTATGATGATATACGAGGGCTAATTTTTGAATTTATTTTCGGGAAATCGGTAGTTTACATTTTGTCGGTAGGTGCAAGTGTGATATACCATAATTAAAACCAATTACGGATTTCCTTCTTCTGACTTTACATCTAATAAGACGATAACATAGATGATAAAAGAAATAAAAATGTACTCTTCAGAAAAACATTATCTTATTTAATTTTTAATTATTATTCACGACCACATAATACATGTCGCTTTCTGAGGATTGGTTTGTACTCCTGTATTTTTGTTTTTTTTTAAAGCTGTAAATGCAGTACGTGTAAGATCGTTCAAAATTCAACCAAATATGTTTTTCTTTTACTTGTAGATAGATTAACGCTTGCATTTAAAAATAATATTTATAATAATTAGTTTGAAATAATGGAAACAAAAAAATAATATTTTTAAACTAAAAAACTTTTATTTCTCAATACGAGTTTTTGTGGAAAACCAATCCTGAGCAAGCGATGTGTATTAATAAGCCGAAGTTGACAATGAATACCATATTATAAGCTATAAAGAAGCCAAAAAATATTGAAAGGAACTGAAAAAAAAGAATCAATTTCAATTATATTTTGGGTAGAGGTATGAATTGTGATTTTTTCATTTTTTACAGTAATTTTGACAGTCCTCGTGGTGTAGTGGTAACGATAACTGTATTTGGAGATTGTGGATTTAATTTTCGCTGACGTACAGTAAAGAATTATGTCTAATTTTGTGATCGTCCGAAGCGACCCAACTTTTGGAGCCACTGAGATCCCAATATTGGGACCTTCTATAATGTGTAAGAAGAAAAAATGAAGGGGAAAAAAGAGGTGGAAAGAGCAACCTGGCCATTCAGAGTAGGTTATTAAAGACAGCTAAAGTCATTTCATGAAACTTTTCGATTTTGAATGGCAACATTTCAAAGGGGATTTTCGCTAATCTGATATCAGTAGGTAAATACATTCCATTTTGGGCGTAATATTGCCATAATTCAACTTAATAGAATAAAATGAATATATATGCCATACAACGCTGTTTACACCACCGCCAATTATTTTAGGTTTACCTCCATTCCCCACAATTTTTCTTGTCTTATGCCTTCCCCATTCCCTGCAACCTTTTTTATACTTAACAGGGTTCAGTTAAGGTCAAACGTGTGGTGTCATGAAATGGGCACACCTAGTCTGGCGAACCCGTTAAATTTTTATAGTTTTTGGATCATAATATAACACTACGGAAAAATCAACTATTACGTGTGAACAAGTAAAATATACCAAAAGATCCATCTTTTAAACATTAAATTCGACGAGGTTAGTCTTACCCAAAGAGGTAACACTCTAGAGGTAACATTCCATTATTTTTTTCAAAGCCCTCTGAGCCGTTGGAGTTTGTCTGCCCTTTCGGGGCTTGCCAAACAAAATACAATCATGAACTTTTTTTTTTTTTACATAGAATACCGCAAAAGAATCTCAACTGCTCCCGTCTGGAGCCAGTGAGACTATGGCATCCCCAATTGGGGTATGTTGTGAGGCTAAGGGTAGTGGGGAGGGGAAGGAGGTGGGGAAGAGGAAGGTTGGGAAGTACCTGGCTATTCAGATCTGGTCACCAAACACGGCTAAAGCCATTTTCAAGCAACGTTTCAATTCTGAATGGTGGTCTTACACCAGGGCGATACTGATAGTATCTTCCACTCTGGAACATGCCGCAAATATACTATATATTATTTTTAATGAATTAATTGTGAAATAACACAAATTAATCAAATAAAATTTATTTGCGCATGCCGGGTTCGAACCCGCGACCTCCGGATTGTGAGTCAAGAGTCTTACCCACTGGACTACGGAGGTCGTCAACTGTACTTATCCGCGGAACAATGAATTGGTGCACGTACCAAAAGGTCATTGATGTGCAACGAGAACAAAGTTGGAGACAGAACCGATCCCTGTGAGGACGCCAGTATTTATAGAATGCAAGGAAGAGGTGAAACCGTCTAAATCGTCTTCTCTTGCAAAAAGTCAGCAATACACGTATACAGGCAGCTTATTGACAAGTCCTCGGTGCCAGACGCGGTCAAAAATAGTACAACCTTGTGGGTCTCAACATGATGTTCCAAGCACAGCCGCCAAACACGCGTTATCACAAAATCATCACCGGACGAAGAAGATCACCGCACGAGCGGTTTGATGGTAGTTTTTAATTTTGTTCTTCTCGAGGTGAGCAGTTAGTCGTTAATCTCTCGTTCCATCACATTGGACAGAATCGATGTGCCATTCTTAGGAATAGGGTGAATGCTAGACATAATGTAAAATAAACGCTTGAACTCACCGTTTGAGAGCTTTTTTTAGGCTTCATACAAACAGATTTTTATTTACCATACATTTTCTACAAACCTTTGTATTTATATGTAAAGATTTTCAGTAATCTTGTACGCCTCTCCAAGTACTAGGGCTGTCCGTAAAATAAGGTCTCCAAGGCGCTGCGGTCGCGAGGAATGATTCATCGCGGAATCCTGTAACACTGGCGTGTAGCCTGGTTTTCCCTTGTCAAATCACCACCACGTTGCACCCTCTGTGACGCTTAGTCTCGGCGTGGCAACCATTTGCGATGGCGCTTCTACTCGGCGCACCCGCCAGGTGTGAGTTACGCTCTGTAATTCGTTTTTAAACTTTGCTTCGCCGAATCTGAATGATGCCACATAGGGATTGTTCCTTTGTCTCTGGGGTCGTGTAGTGTATCCGGATCTCGCCCCCAGTCACAATTGAGTTCAAGAATTCTTCGCCATCGTTGTCGTAGCACTCAAGGAATCTGAAGGCTGCTTCAACCCGTTGTTGTGTGTGATCTTCGGTGAGCATTTTGGGAAGCACCTTGGCCAGACTTCGTGATTTCCCAAACTTGTTGTCAAAATCTTGTCAATAGTTTCTTACTTACTAGCGGAAGCTTCATCGCGAACGGCCGCCACTCCGAGACTAAGTTGTGCAGAGAGTTCAGCTTGGTGGAGATTTGGCGTAGGGAAACCAGCCTACACGCCAATTTTCTCGGATCTCGCGTAAAATTGTTCCTCGCGACCGCAGCATCTTGGAGACCTTATTTTACGGACAGCCCTCGAAGAAAGCTACCTACGTGTTTTTACTGGTATAGTAAAATCTTCACGTAAATTGGGTCAAAAATATAATTCACCCTTACAAATTGGTTCATACAAAGAATGAATACGATAATAATGGACATAGGATACCTTTGTCCGTTTTATATGGCATTGAATTTCCAAGATTTCTTTGTGCAAAAACGATCAAAATTTATACATTAAACTATCTACTATTGTACAATGACCCGGTTCAATCAACATAATATTATAATAATACTTTGCCTCTCTTCATGATGTTTTAAATATAATTCATTATAATATATTACGTTCGTCGTTCTTACGAAAATCATCGATTGAACACACATGTATAATGTTACATTCACCTGATTCAATCAAAGGAAAACCTTTCGAAATTATTATTTCGGTATACTTTGTCTCTTTCGTGATGTCGTGGGTATAATTATATTTATATTCTTCGTTTTTAAGGGTCAGTAACTATTTCCTATCCATTGCGTGACTGGCCGAGCCCATGTTTTATTGCCAGCTATAAAATCATTGTAAATATATCAGAACTCGTGTTTACTAACTTATGATCCACAGAGTTCATTATTTTAATTGCCACGGAAGCTAGAAATCAGTCTGGATTTTTCCACACCTTTTCCACGGCTTTTGGCAGTCTACAATAAAGGGATTTAAACATTATATCGCTTAAATGGATTGAATGTGCAGAGGATATGGACGGTGGACGGAGGAAGGTGTTTCGAGAGATAATTTTATGACAGAATTGAAGAAGAAGTCGGCGATGCCCGAGTAAGAAGGGTCTCTGTTAAATGAATATTCAAAGTTGGGCCATGTCAAGAAACGAATATTAGAGGAACACGTTCGACGAAATTAAATTTTATTTTTCTCAATAAATCAACTTCATCTCATTTGAATGACAATTGATGCACAAGGATAAATATTATTTTGATTTTCCAATATGAATATTCCATCCCAGTCAGGAGCACTCGACCGAAGTCACAGTGCGACCAGTACAAGCAGTACAGCAGAGGTCACAAAATTGTTAAGTCTTATTTCACATACCTTGAGAATGAAAATGAGACACCCAAATAAACAGAAAAAGAAAAGAAAAAAAATATTTTTAACTTGATCCATCAACTCGAATCTTCCATATGATTCTGAAATTTGCACATTTAAATAAAATTAATAGTAAATTCAGCTTTGCTTTCACAGTAATTTTTAATGATGGCCTTGAATACCCTTGAATAGTAAAAGCCAGAAACAATTGAAAAAAAAACTAGATCCATTCGTAACTTTAATGTTCTCATTTCAAAAGCATATAATTATTTTGTAAAAAATGTATTAGGTTATTTTTCTCAGAAGTAGATTGACTACGATATTGTATCAATAAAACTGTTTTCCAATCATATATTATTGTGAAATATTCCACTAGATCAAAGAATTCAAATAATATACAAAAGAGTCCAAATATTTTCTTCTGAAATTTTGTTGAATGATCAAAGCTCTAAAATAAAGTAAGTCTCCATTTCTACGGTTCATTGAAATAATTCACCTTCTAATAGAAATGCTCACAAACGTAAATCGATTTTTGGTCATTCGGTTCATCAAAATGTTACTGTTATTTAGTTTGGTAACCTTTATAAACTAAGGGGTATAAATGAAACTGTCGGAAAACAATAAATTATTATTTCAATTAACCAGTTGTTTCCGAGTATTACTTGGAAGGGCTTTCCATTGAGCCTTCCATTTAGTGGACAAAATAAAATCTACTTCATAATTACTTTTATTTTCTTTTAGTATCAATTGCTGGATTTATGGTCTCTTTATACAAATGTATAGTGTAACAATGTTATTGCAATTTACCAAAGCGATAAGCAGAGTCGATGAATCTCCACACGAATTAGTCTTGGTACATAATTCTTTCTTCATCATCATTTAAACAACGCAACCTAAAACTATACTGTTCTGTTACAGCTGGGTAGTAGGTTTTAGCCCTTAACACGACAGACTCAATTTTTTTTATTGTGATTGATTTTACCTATTGTGTAAATATTTCCATCTCACAACGTCAATTCCATCATAAGTTATGACAACTTTGGAAATATTATATTAAATAATCGTAAAAGCAAATATAAAACGTTTTGATGACCACTTTTCAATAGTTTCCATACAAAAAAAAAACACTACAGAAAAAAGTGTGGAAACTAGGGTGAAGTCGGGTATCAACTACCAAAAAATGATTTTTAATTGCTCTATGTCATTATACTGTACATGCGTAGGAAATTACCGGTTTTTAAACGTTGAAATTAAACTATTTATATTTTTTAATGTAGCTATAACTTTGTGGTTATCCATTATAGAAAAATGAAACAAAACAACTTTATATAAACCACTTACATAATGCATAAATCCGACCGGTTTCGGAACAAACGTTCCTTCTTCGGGTATAAGCTTTCCCTGAAGAAGGAACGTTTGTTCCGAAACCGTTCGTTTGTTCGGATTTACGCATTATATAAGTGGTTTATACAAAGTTGTATTGTTTCATTTTTCTAAACTATTTATTTTTCCGATTATATTTTTACCGATCCGAACGAATTTTTTTAATAAAAATGTATTATATTGGTATGGTGTATGACTACAGTTCATTTAGGCGTTTAAAAAAACACTTTAAATTAAAATTCCTCGATCATCATTTTTTTATGCATATTTACCACATTCTTCATAAAAGCTTTCGCCCATTTTTCATTCAATCACGAATTTCATTAAAAAGCTTTGTAAATATCGCAACGAGAGAGCTTTATTTGGTTTACAAATTGAGTGGAATTTTAATGCAGTATTACGTACGTGCTAAAAAAACTGTCGGTGTTAATTATTAATAGTCATCCTTGGACGGATGACTACCAACCGATGTGTCAGCACTTTAATTATTTAGTTAGACATTAAGAAAGTCAATTCGAAGTATGGGAAAATGAGCACTCTTTGAATAAAAATTAAGTTCAATAGATACATAGATACGTACAGATAATTTTCACGTTTTGTTTGCTATGAGCTTTTCTTTCTGATGGTGATGGTTAGCCTACGCGGTGACTGGTCAGTGGTTGAGTGGGCATAGCGCCTGGGTCCCACCCGAGCGTCGCGTGTTCGATTCCTCGGCTGGCTAAGTCCTCCATCACAACACAAGTAACATTTTCGGATTTCTGTAGTGGTAGTAGGAGATTTTCAAACATTTTTGGGTTATTCGTAACCCGGGAATGTTTCTCTTTCTTTTTTTTTAATAAAAATTAAATAAAAAAAAAAAAATAAAAAGAAAAAAATTAATTCTCAGTTTGTCTATTGCGAAACATTTGACTTTCTAGCTCTAGCCTTATTGTGGATTTAGATGCAATACCGATACGGAACTCTAGTCTCCTTTTTCTTTTTTTAAATCAATAATGATGTCTACTAGTATATACTTTTTTTATTATTATGGTTAGTTTAAATAATAAAAATATATTTAAATTTTTTAAATTTTTTAGGTCTAAAAATCTCTGAAAATCGCACCAAATCTGTGGTTGTCTGAAACAAAAAGCATACCTTTTTATTCAACAGGCGCAGTATTTTACATGGGCGAAGACACGTTTCGTATTTTGATTAACCGTTAGGTTAAACAAAATACAAAACTATATAAAAATAAAATTATATACTTTATAAAATTTGGGAGGCGGGAATGGGTACCGCCGCCCCGGGAACCTTTATTGGATAACCAACACCTCTGCCATAGGTCACCCCAAGTGGTTCGCTACGTTTGGTGATTTAGCAGGGGTTCCCGGGTTCATGGGAAGAGGTTTGTCTAGGTCTTGGAGGCGGATGACCAGGACATACTGAACCCCAGATTCCTACCCACCCCTTAAACCCTTTTCCTTCCCAGAACTCTCCTCTCCATCCTTTCCTAAAAAAAAACCTCCACACAGCATCCTCAAAGATGACATAGGCCCTGAGGGAAATTATTTTCCTCAGGGCCTCCTGTGTGGAGCTCATGTAAAAAAAAAGGTAAAGCGTTAAGCATCTCGTCACTAATATTAAAGTGCATCATCTATGACCGTAGATCATAAACAATCTATCGGTATTCAAAAACCTGCCTTACTATGAAAAAACCATTACAAAAAGGCTCCTTTATTTCCCAGGTCAACTGCATTTTGTTCCGAGTATCATATTGATGCAAGCATAATAGTTTAATTTAGGGGTCTAATTTTTTTACAATAAATTTAAACTATAATGTTTTTAAAGTTAGATTACGCTTTGGGGGATCTACTGCGTATTTTATTTTTAAATAACATTACAGTTTCTAGATTTTTTTCTTTGTGGTACTTAATACGTTCGAATTATTATAATCACCAATGATATCATCTCACATACCTGTGGCAGTCGTTGGTTTTCAGTTAGATTGCTAAGATTGAAAAGTACGACGTTATTGAAATGAATTAATTTGTTTTCATAATTTCAAATTTTCTTACGACGATCTTTCAGTTTGCGGATGCGGTGCAGTGAAAATCTGCATACAAAAAATGAAAATAAAATAAAAAAATTTTTTTAGCTACAACCTCATTAATAATGGCGCATTTTTCAATCTTAGCGTTCTAGCTCATTGAAACTCACGGACCGCCACTGATATATACATAATATTACGTAAGCAGATTACCATGTAAATAACATTGCCTTACAATTTTGACACTAATCTAATATCCGTGAGGTGAGTGTGTTAATATTAAATCAATTAAATACAGACCAAACCTGAGTTTCATCGGTTCAAATGTGGACATTTTAAATCATGGATCAGTGATTCCAAAACTATTTTGGCCCGCCCCCCAACCCCTGAATACAATGATGACAATAAGTTAAAATAAAATTTGTTAAATTTTCAAACAAAATTTTGTATTATCCAACACACATTTCAAATCATATAATCATGCAGTAATATAAATCAATAAATTATCTGGAAAAGCTTTGTTTCAGAATTTTACTTTGAGTTTAAATACAATCATTTGAAAAAAGATCCGCACACGTGTTTTGTGACGAAAATACTGTTTGTCTATTTATTTACCGTCTGACAAACTAATACGAGTATACGAAATAACTACACACTTGTATACAATACCCATGTGGAAACCTCTAATTGGTTCAATTATTGTACTCAATTATTATATACTTTGTTGTTAATGTAAACTGTTGGTCTCCCAAATAAATAAAATAAAAATAAAATAAAATAAAATAAAATACTTAAGATGTTTTGAACATTATTATTTTGTTTAGACGTAATTGAAAAATTATAAATACTTATGATCAAAATAAAATTCCAAAAAGTGCAATTTTTATAGTTTTATTATCACGCCTTTCAGAATTTTTGAAATGTAGGTATAAATTAAAGCAAATTGTGAATGAAATAAAATCGATATTGAGTTATTATTTAAAAAAAGGCGGTACGGAGAATAATTAATCTTTCTCATTGGAACCGCACTGTACGATCGTAAGAACATCTTTCGACGAAATATGAATTCTTGGCCGCTGGCTGGTTAATGGCCCTTAACACAAGGTAGAATAAGGAAGACACCAATAGACAATAAGGTGAGAGGGTTTTTCCTGGAAGCGGCTTGGATTTAAGATATCTTGAATACCTAGGCCGACGTACCTAACTATTTAAGGCTATTCTATAAAAAAATAACATTGTTACAACTCGGCTAGCACGACTAGTAGGTATGCTAAAATGATAGATTTATTTATATATTTATATTTATTTATATGGGTTTGCTATAAATATCCACGTTTTAAAACCATGTTATTTTAAGAACAGGAGAAAATTTTTAGGAGAAAATCACTGGTCATAGACAAATACAAACGTCATTGTAAACCGCGTCCACTCTAAATTACCTAAAACAATGTATTTAGCAAACAGTGAAGTGATATTTTAACTTAAAACATAGTATTAATTAGCTAAAATCACAGTGAATTAATAAATTCAATACAAACGATTGTTAATAATCGTAAAATTCAATCTATCATATTCAATAGTGCATTGTGTTGATGCGTGTCGCGTTGGTACACCGCAGTGACACCTTACTCGATACCGATACAGGCCGCGGCACCTAGCCGTTCGTACCGATTGAACTCGCTACTTGGAGTTTCATTTATACTCGCTACCTAATTATTCTCGCTACTCGCCGCTCGCTACTGGGATATTTATTTATTAATTATATATAATAATTACCACTAAAATGGCTTCAACAAGATCTACCTTGGAGCAACAAAAAATCGTGGACTCCCTCACGGACTACATTGACCGTAAACTGGGTGAGTTGAAAAAACAAATGTTCTCAAAATTCGAGACAGAATTAGCAGATTTAAAAAAAATCAACACAATTCGTTAGCGATAGATATGATGAAATTAATGAAAAATTAAATTTAATTCTTGAATTACCGAAACAGCACCAAAAAATTTTAGAGGATCTAGAAAATAAGGAAAAAAGAATTGTTGCCCTCGAAATGAAAATAGCTGCAACAGAACAAAATGAATTGAAAAATAGCGTGGAGGTAACAGGCTTCAAAATATCGACTGACGAACCACCTCAAGTAATTGCAAACAGAATCACTACTGCCTTCGGAGTAAGCCTAGAACCGGAGGACAAGTACAAATTTCTAAAACCGACAGACACAAAACCTCCGCGATTAATTTTAAACTTCAAAGAGGAAAATAAAAAAATCACTATGATGATTCGCAAAAAAAATACCAATGTATCCCTTCAGATTGCAGACGAAAATAAAAAAAAAATTACGTAAATGATACCCTGACGCCATATTACAAAAATCTCTTATGGATTACTAAAAAAAAGGCCAAGATAAAAATTTCAAATTCATCTGGTTCAAAAACGGAAAACTACTGGCTCGAAAATCTGAAGGCTCGCTAATTACTGAAATAAAAAATCATTATGAAATAGAAAGTAAAATCATATAATCTTGTCACTTTCTCGATAACCTAACCTAATCTACGTTATAATATACACTTAACCAGAAATGGATCAATTAATTGATATAGAATTTGATAACCCTTCACCCGATACCAGCACTACTTCAACAACTATAGACAGATCACCTTTTCCCCTTCCCCTGGATGATGAGATAACCCCACCACGAGATGTAAGGAACGTGTACCAAATTGGAGACTTCAAAATCAATATGCTAAACACTGGACAGATACACCCGCAATGTGATGACTACCAACTACTTCTTCTGCATCATGGACTAAACAGTGCAGTTAATATACCTACAAGTTTAGGATAAAACGAAAACGGTAGGATATATAAATACTCTTCAACATGGCTGACTACATTGAACACATAGACTCGGACAAACAGCAACACTGCACAAGTACTTATGACTTTAAACAATGGACTAACATCAATAAAAAAATAAAAAATAGGATCAATATATTACATCAAAACATTAGATCAATCAATAAAAACTTTGATGAATTTATATTATACCTCCAACAACTTGAAAATAATTTTGATGTCATCGTACTGACAGAATGCTGGCTGAATGACAATTATACACCTAAAACACTTGAAAACTATAATACGTACCACTCAACGAAGCACAAAAACCAAAATGATGGCGTAGTCATATACACAAGTAATAAAATCAACACGACTATACAAAAAATAAACATCATAGACTCTAACTGCATAAAAATTACATATGATAAAGAAACTTGTATCCTAGCTATATATAGATCTCCATCCAAAAATAAGATAACAAATTTCCTAACTGCACTAAACAGCACATTAACTTACTGATCTCAACAAAATCAAAAATATCATCATAGTAGGAGACCTAAACATAAACACTTTACAATATGGACACCCGCAAAGCATAGAATACCTATCAATACTAGCGCAACATGGACTGGAACCCACGATAAATATCCCAACACGAGTCACACAAAACACAAGTAGCTGTATAGACCATATAATGATCAAGTCAAAACTAAAATCCAAAACAATAGTACTCGAAAGCGCAATTACAGATCATTACATGACTATGATAGCAATAGCCACCGAAAACACAAAATCTGAACAACATAAAAAATTTACAAAAAAAATAACTGAATATCCAAACTTAAAGGAAAAACTCAAAAAAATGGACTGGAATCCAATATACCGAATACAGAATGCTGAAGAAGCCTGGGATAAATTCACAACTACGTTAACACAAGAAATAAATAACTACACTAATATAAAACTTATAACACTTACACACAAGACAAAAAAAATAAAACTATGGATAACACAAGGAATATTAAACTGCATCCGTAAATGAGACAAATTACACAGACAAATTAAAAATACGCCATATGACATGGAACAACTTAATTTCTATAAAAGATATAGAAATATCTGCACAAAAATTATAAGAGTAGCTAAGGAGATATACTATAGACAAAAACTACAAAAAGAAAACAACAACCCAAAAGCTATATGGAAAATATTAAAAGAAGTGACATACACACAAAAACACAAACAGAAAAATAGTATCGAACAATTAAATATTAATTTAAAAAAAATAGAGATCAGTACAAATACGGAGATAATAGCGAACCATGTGAATAACTTCTTTGCAAATATAGGAAAAGTTTTAGCAAACCGTAAAGCACAAACACAAACCAACCGATCATACATCAATACACAAAAGACAAAACTAAGACTTACAATAAAAACAATTACGGAGGAGGAAATTGAAAATATAATCGATAAATTAAAAAACAATATTGCACCGGGATTAGACGAGACAACAACAGATTGCATTCAGAAATTAACAAATGAAATAATAAAACCAATAACAGACTTAATCAACCTTAGTATAAAACAAAGCTGCTTCCCTAGTACTTTGAAACAAGGACTGGTGATCCCTATTTACAAAGCAGGAGACAAAATGGAAATAAATAACTATAGACCAATCACATTATTAAACTCACTATCAAAGATCTTCGAAAGAGCATTAAAAAACCAAATTATAAAATACCTTGAAGAAAACAAATTAATCTCGGATAAACAATACGGATTTAGAGAAAAAAGAGGTACCAAAGAAGCTTTAGAATATGTAATAGATTACATACATAGAAACCTAGATCAAGGGCAAAAATGCATAGCAATATACCTAGACTTAGCTAAAGCCTTCGATTCAATCTGCCACAAAACCCTATTTAAGAAATTAGAAAACATTGGTATCTTAGGCAAGGAACTCCAACTAATGAAAAGTTATATGAGCAACAGAACCCAACAAGTTAAAATTAATCACCATACTAGTAAACCACTGCCAATTACATATGGAGTTCCACAAGGAAGCATACTAGGGCCCGTGCTATTCACTATCTACATAAATGAACTCTGTAATATGGAAATAGACGGAGAAATAATTAGTTATGCGGACGACACAGTATTACTCTTCAAATCTAAAGACTGGAACAATGTGTATAATACAGCAGAATTAGGAATCACGCGAGTGAAAACATGGTTAGACACAAACATACTTACATTAAATATATCGAAAACAAAATTCACAACGTACAGTATAAATAGCATGGGACAGCCAACAAATAAAACAAACACTATAAAAATTCACGATTGTTTAAACACCAAAAACTGTGACTGCCCTTCTATAGTAAAAACAGATCAAATAAAATATTTAGGAATCATAATTGACCATAATCTCAAATGGGCACATCATATAAATCATATCACCAATAAACTCTTCAAAACAATACATCTTTTCCTAAACATAAGAAACATATATAAACTAAAACAAATGAAAACAGTTTATTTTGCACTCTGCCAATCTATAATAGAATATGGAATCATTGTTTGGGGAGGAGCAACAAACTCAGCTATTGTTCATTTGGAAACCACACAGAGAACCATCTTAAAGGTTATACTAAAAAAACACAGAATGACTGACACAGACCAAATATTCAACATGTTCGACGGACTTGATATACGACAATTATACATAAAAACACTTCTTAACTATATCTTTGACCAAAAACACAAACTCCAACAAACACAAACCATTAATAGACCAGTTAGACAAGCATACATACAAAACTTAAAAACACCGACGATAAACACAAGCTTTGGACAAAGACATCACAAATACCAGGCAATAAAAGCATTCAACCATCTTTCACTCGATTTAAAAAAAGAAGAAAACAAAAAACTTTTCACACTCAAAATTAAAAGATGGATTAAAGAACAAAAAAGGCAACTTTACAAAAAAATCACAACATAAAAAATAAAAACACATAGACATAAACACCATTGCAATACTCACTAATATATAAAACCCTTTTAATTTCACTATCGGTTTATATGTATCTATCCTATTTATATAGTTTTATTGTATTGTTTTATTTTAGTGTTATTTTACTCTATTTTATTTTGCTCTATTTTACTTTCTTTTAATTCTCATATGTTATTATTGAGTTTCTTTTTTCTTTGGTTTTTATTTTATTTATTTTATATGTATCTTAAATTAAAAAAAAAAAAAAATCATATTAAACTGTAAAATGGGGTCCTCAGCACGGGTAAAGCACCCAGTGAGGCCCACATTAGTCAAATATGTAACACACATGTATAAATCAGGTGAATCAAATAAAAAAAATAAAAATAAAAAGCTATCAGCAAATCCGGGCAATAACTGCGGTATCTACCTGTGGCTGTACACTGCACAGTTTATCCCAAATACATGTATCCTAAATACCAATTTTAACTTACCAAGTGCAAAACTTTCCGTGCGAATAGTAATTGAGAAATTTACAAGTGAACATTTGTGGTGCAATTTAATTCCGCAGCGCAATAACACTGCATTATGAATCGCGACCACCGATGCTCTTCTGGGTACTTCGTTAGACGGTCGAATTAATTAAACGGCTTAGAGTGGGGTAATGTTAGGGGACAGGGTAGGGACTAAGTAATACTGGTACCTGCTGCTGCGCCATACAAACGCAGTCCCCTCGAATCTAATAAGCATGAGGGTGCTTGGTAAGCAACAAATCTTCACCTTGTCGCGGAAAATAGTAGTTACTTTTTGGGGTTGGTTGAATATGGGCTAATTAGTCAGGAGCTAAATATTTCGGGACTAGACATATTATGATTTTCGTGAAATAATCACCGCAGGGATAGACAAAGAGGATATGCGATTCATTATCTTCGCCTTCGCCTTTTACACTCTGTCTTGGCGCACACTTATCGCTTCATTCATCTTACCGTGTTCAATTTGTGGAGCGGCTACCCCGAGTATCATTTATTGGATGACTAATACACCTGCCGTAGGTCACCCCAAGTGGTTCGCTGTATTTGGAGACTTAGCAGGGGTGCCCGGGTTCATGGGGCTAGGTTATGTGTTTGCCCATCCACTGCGTGGCGACCCGATTGGGAGAGACTAGTTGAAGGACAGTTCATAGTTCCGATGATCGATATGATTTCTTAATTAAATTATTAAATTTTTTTCATATGATATCTCGGTGATTAACGGTATTTCTAAATCATTAAAAACATCACCAAAATCATTAAAAATGGACTGTTTCAAATATTTAAGGGAAAGGAACATATATTTTTTAATGTGACCCAACTGCTCCCATGTGGAGCCAATGAGAGAAGTGGAGCAAGCAACATTTTAATTCTAAATAGAGTTATCTTTCACTAGGGCGATACTGAGAGTACACACCAACAGCGGTTTGGCTTCTGAAGGCATAATCCAACTGTGGTTAGGCCACTTTTAGACGTTTATATTATTTGTATGTAGGTATTTATAGTGAAAAGCTTATTGCTTTTATTTTTATTACCTACGCCTTTTCAATGATTTCCGAGTAAAATGATGGAAATTAATGTTATTAATTACCCTTTAAAATATTTATGTTTATTTATATTGATATTTAAATGTAATAATATTATTTAGTTTCATTTAAATAATGCAGTAATTGGGGAAACTATAAAGTGTAGTACTTAACCATTAATAATTTATAATATGTTACACGGAAACCAATAAGAGCATAGGTAATATTTGCATAGGTAATTCAATTTGGGAGGCGCAAATGGGTACTGCCGCCCCGGGAACCTTTATTGGATAACCAACACCTCTGCCATAGGTCACCCCAAGTAGTTCGCTACGTTTGGTGATTTAGCAGGGGTGCCCGGGTTCATGGGGTGAGGTTTGTCTAGGTCTAGGAGGCGGATGACAAGGACACACTGAACCCCAGATTCCTACACACCCCTTAAACCCTTTTCTTTCCCAGAACTCTCCTCTCCTTTCTTTCCTTAAAAAATAACTTCCACACAGCATCCCCAAAGATGAAATAGGCCCTAATGGAAATTATTTTCCTGAGGGCCTCCTGTGTGGAGCTCATGTAAAAAAAATGAATAAATAAAAGTAGTAGTTTTCATAATACATATTTTTAATTTTTTTTTTACATTAACTCCACACAGGAGGCCCTGAGGAAAATAACTTCCCTCAGGGCCTATGTCATCTTTGAAGATGCTGTGTGGAGGGTCTTTTTGAGGAAAGGAAGGAGTGAACACGGGTCTTGAAGAGATCCATGTTGTAGGAGGGAGGAAACACAGAGGCCGGCAAATCGTTCCACAGCCGAGCCGTTGAACTCAAGAACGAGTCGAAGAAGCGACCGGTTCTCATGTGATAAATGTCAACCGTGTACATATGTTGGGCACGCGTTTGGCGTATTTCCCGACTACGCACCGGTAACGAACGGATCAATGACGCTAGTTTTTCGGAGCATTTTCCATTGTAAGACCGGTAGAACAAGGACAGCATTCCCATCCGACGCCTGTACTCTAATCAGTCTGTTAAGATGGGAGAATCTATCAAACGGACCGCCCCTTTTTGCACAGAGTCGAGGGAATTTTTCAGGTATTTTGGAGCCCCAGACCAGATAATAATATTACTGAATATATAAAATAAATTATAAATAAAATGGGGTTCTCCTTAGGTAAATTTATGTATCTTTGGGTTCTACGCATTAAACTTCATAACAATAAATTAATAATGAATAATAAGAGATCCCTGAGGCGTATGTGCGGTAAAACCATGTATGATCGTGTGAGAAATGTGGAAATCCGCAAAGAATGCATGGCTGATGTAAGCGTAATGAGTAAGATCAAGAAAGGAACGCTTCAATGGTTTGGGCATGTAGAGCGAATGAACGAGGAAAGGAGTGTAAGGAGAATATATGACGCAAATGTGAATGGTAGAAGAAGTCGAGGATGCCCAAGAAAGACATGGCACGACCAAGTGAATCAGATACTTGAGTCGGGCCATGTCAAGAGTCAGAATAATAGAAGAGAATGTATGAGACGTTGTATAAATGTAAACGAGGCAAGGAATGTGTACCAAGACCGGGATGTTTGGCGGTCAGTCCTCTCTGCCTACCCCTGCGGAGAAATTGCGTGATGGTTAGTTAGTTAGACATTCTCTTTCGTCCACCTACATATTTGCATTAACGTTGTTAAGATAACGCTACGTTTGTGTTTTGATTTTATATCGCTGGAATATTAGATTTTTCATACTTAAATTATTGCGCCTGATAGCTTCCCTGGTTGCGAGAAAGATTCGTATTTCTGATCCAATAAGATTAGTATCTTCTTTCCTCCACGATTCTTCCGGAGATATGAATTTATTATTATCCAACAAACGATTTTTCTGCGTTCCTAATACGGAGTTTTCACAAAAGATCACGCTATTCAGTTATTAGTATTGATTCTGATCCCTATCTTTCTTTACAGGGAAGGGACTAAGATTTTTTGCTCCTTCAATCTATCGTACTAAACCAATTTTTTTACCAAGTAGGTCAAGATCAGAAATAATCATTTGTGGATTTTTTCACTATTTAAATTAACATCTGACAAATTTTTTATTTTTATTCAGTGAGTGAATATATTTAGGCAACATTGTAAAATGTGGAGTACTTCACCGTTCTCTTGAAGGCTTATCCATAGGATAATGTATATTTTCCATTTACGGTTTAATATTTTTAAACTCCTACATTCCTGTTCGATACTTGACCCAATGAGCGGTGGCTATACATCGGATGAGTTAGTTGCGTTTTCTACATATTGCAAGTATTCATTTGTTTACTTATTAATTTCCGTTATCCTGTGGATAAGTGTTGTATCTGCAAATTTTCCAACGATTAATACAATTTTAGGTGTGTTTGGTAACCTTCAAATAAATTTGAGGTTCGTGTGATTACTAGTTGATTTATTAAGGGCCGTCTGTTTCAAAATAAAGTTAAATCGTGTCCAAAAGTTAAATTTTATTTGTCAGTTAAAGTAACAAGGATGTTAAATAGGACCGGGTGCTGTTTCAAGTGTATTTTCGCTAAAGTAATAGTTGTCAGTGTTGTCAGTCTAAAAAGCAGCATATTCCTCGGAATTATGTTAAAAAACGCATCGAAATGTTGATGCGGCAACACCGTAAACTAAATCTTTAAATCGGAATAACTGTCAAAATATCCGGTTGGATTTTGTTTCGCATCGTAGGATCCGACGGCTTTGTTCCGATAAAAAAGTATTTGTATGGATATTTACAAATAAATGACGACATATTATAATACATATACTATACAATATGAATGTAATTTACTTTCCAGTAGTTGTGATTGAATTTGAAGTGTCACTTGTTTTACGAGATCTTTAATTCAATTAATTATGGTATCGTAGAAAAACATACATTTTATAGCGTTTTTAAAATACGTTTGTAAGAGTATTATATTAAAATTAAACGTAAGTAGTAGGTGTACAAAATATACTAGCATTTGTCTTTTAAAGGCAGCTTCACTCGCTAAATATATGGATATCTGAAATGATTCTGTTCAGGCCCTACCTACAACTCATGTTATATTTTAGTAATGTTTATGATACAATATATTGATTTGAAGATCTTGTAAAACTTGCGATACATCCATTAATAGAGCTGGTGACTCTAAATATATCGATATCAGAATTGATTCTGTTCAACAGCAAGCTTTTTTTGACAAATTACAAATATCAGATAAACAAATTATTTTTCGCTGCAAGACATATTGAATGAGGAATTCATCGTTACTATAATATTATCTATTGTCTTCTACAATATTTATCACGATTACTATGTTAAAGCGCGGAATTTCGTAGATTACCTAGAGCAGAACTGTCATAAATAAACTGAGAACTGTCAAATATGCCAATATGGCGGAGTAACTATAGAACTCTAGAGTACCTAACTATCGGTTTTCGGTGAGTAAATACAAAAGTTAAAAGTAACGTAAAACGAGCAGTCAAAATATATTGAAAAACGCATTTTGGTGAAATTTAACTTAAGTAACTGCTTTTTGCTTTACTTTTACTTTAGCGAGCGTTGAAACAGACGGCCCAAAGTTATCGTAAATATTTCACTGAATATTAAACTGCACTCGACGTCCTTACTACTTACTATACTAGGCTCTAAATAGTTCTCTCGCTCCCCGTTGGTGGACTGAAGGTGCTCGCCCAACTCTCCGATGCCTTTGGCAATCATGGTTCCCAATCTAAGAAGAAACTTATCTAAGGCACGAGCGACGATAGATGGTACTCTTCTAATTGCACACTTAACTGTTGGGATATAGCAAAACTTCGTATTACCAACTATGCCATCGACATCTATTGAATGGCGGTGAAACTACACGATTAACCTGTGCACTACAATAAGCTATCAAGTAATAATGAAATACCCTCTGTATCTTTTAAATTAATGTATTCGTATAATCTTAAGTTACCGCTGCTTTCTAGCCATATTCTTAAGTGTATTTACTTTTAAATTACCGAATAATTTAATTTGCTGCCTCGTTAAATGCTATAAATATCCAATTCCGTGTTATCTACTCGACTCCACTATCTTTTCTACAGTGACTATCACAACAAAAACTATTCATATATAGCCACCAATTGCCAATACCAATAGAAGATCTTTTAGATATTCAAAACATCTCCTTCTTTTTTTTTTACATGAGCTCCACACAGGAGGCCCTGAGGAAAATAATTTCCCTCAGGGCTTATGTCATCTTTGGGGATGCTGTGTGGAGGGTTTTTTTTTAGGAAAGGAAGGGGAGGAGAGTTCTGGGAAGGAAAAAGGTTTAAGGGGTGGATAGGAATCTGGGGTTCAGTATGTCCTGGTCATCCGCCTCCAAGACCTAGACAAACCTCACCCCTGCTAAATCACCAAACGCAACAAACCACTTGAGGTGACCTATGGCAGAGGTGTTGGTTATCCAATAAAGGTTACCGGGGCGGCGGTACCCATTCCCGCCTACCAAATTGGACCCCTTCTTGCGTTAATGTAAAAATAATTCGTTCTGAATGTATCTGACTATGTATTTTTTATCGAATAATCATAGAAAAGTAGAGGTAAACCATTTTAAAGAGCGCAACTTTGAATTTATTTGTGCAAACCGATGTTGACTCAAACTGATTCGGAATAGTTTGGAGATTCAGCCCGCAAACCCTCTTACGTCATGGTTAGTACTCCTAAGATCTAGTCAACTATTACAAAAGCAATAATCTCTAAAGATTCTACTTGTATACAGTCTATTCTTCCGTCAAATAGTTTGACTTAATAAATATCAAACTGCGTCATGCTTCCAAATATTCAATACCTTGTTTGCGACATTATTGAAGTAAATTTGATTGTTTCAGATTCGATTTTAACCCCTCCCACCCCCTTGTTAATACAAGTTTGATGTCATTACGCTGGGAGCTATCCTGAATTGCATAATATTGCATTATATCGGTATAGAAGCCGTGCCATTAATCCGATACATGATTTCAGTAAAGGTAAATGCTTCGATTATTAGTTTCCCTACTTTGATAATATTGAACGTTCATTTTATTGTCGGTACTGGCAATATAATTTCTTCTTACCCATATACCAGCGTGCCATTTACAAATTGGAACTGTTGAATGTGTTATGAAAATTATTTTCAATAAAAAAAAAAAAATTCAAATCCAGACGGGAGATAAAGTAGTGACTTATTATACATTTTACAGGACGATTATTTTTAATGCACACTTGATTTTGTAGATAGGAAAACATCAGTTTCCACCGTGGTAAGTTTTTTTTTAAAATTTTTTTTATACATTTTACAAATACAGGGTGGCGCAGATGGATCGGGTGGTTTTGAAGTGGACTGTACGTCTGGAGTGGGGGAGCCAGGTGTTCGGCGGTCTTCGTGCTGTGGTGGGGGGGACGGGAAGTTTCAGTTGCAGACTGGCAGTCAGTCGCGATGGCTACGTGGTCCGTTGAGCATCGTGTTTTCGCAGTGGAAGAGTTTATACGCAATAACGAGTCAATTATTGCTGTGACGCGTGCCTTTCGCCGGCGTTTCAACATCCCACCTCGCGGTAGTGTTCCTAAGCGAGACACAATATTGAGTTGGGTGCATAATTTCCGCACTACTGGTTCATGTGCTCCAAAATGGACGTCTAGACCTCGAACAATAAGAACACCTGAGAACGTGGAGCGTGTGAGACGCGATGTCATTACGAGCCCACGTCGATCAACGAGACATCGTGCTCAAGCTCTTGGAATGTCACGTCGGAGCCTTCAAAGGATTCTTAACAAAGAACTGAAATTCCACCCCTATAAAATCATGGTGGTCCAGAAGATTCTCCCGATTTCAGAAGATTCTCCTGATTCTCCAGAAGATTCTCCAGAAAAATCTCCCTACACCAAGAATGCGTCGCTCGAGAAGGAGGGCTTTTGATGGATGTAATTTTTAAAAACTAACTTTACAAAATTTTTGTTAATAAACTTCCATTGTAACTACACGTTTTGCTCTTTATTTAAATCCAATACCTTTAAAATTGACAGTTTGACAAGTATTTTAAAACTACCCGATCCATCTGCGCCAGGATAAGACAAAAAGTCCCGATAAACTACTTTTTAGCAGTTTGTCTAACGGGTTCTTTACATTAAAGATCTTATTATAGAGATTTAATAGTTACATTTTTACAGTTAAAGATATTAAATTAAATTAAATTTTTTTACAGTAATATACTTAGATACATTTTTACAATTATAGATATAAGATAAAATTAAATTTTTTACAGAAATATACTTAGATAAAAAAGAAAAATTATGAAAACATGAATAACAATTTTAAAGTCTTTAGAATAAGTAATATGTTATTGTAAGCTAATACAAATGAATTCTTTCCGTAAGCCAAGTCTTCAGTAAGTTCACCAATTGTTTGTTTTGGGTACAGTTTTTAATTTCAGCTGGAAGCATATTTAAACAACTGGGAATCATGTAATTTAACGTTCTTTGTCCATATTTATTTGTATGTTTAGGTACAATTAGTCCTTCATTAAAGTTAAAACGAGTATTATGGTTGTGTTCCAGCCTGTTTATATATAAAGGGTTATTTATGTGCTGAAATATAATTTTGTACCACATAATTGCTCTCACTGAAGGAATTTTGAGACTTTGATAAAAGTATGGAATATTATGCCTTTCTTTGTATAAATTTTTTTCAGCTAATAATTTAACCAATGAATTTTTTGAAGTTATATTCCGTGGGTTTTCACGGAAAACCAACTAAATATTATTTTATTTTTTTTAAATGAAAGAAAACATTCCAGGATTACGAATAAGCCAACAATGTTTGAAAATCTCTTAATACCACCACACTAAGAGGAAGACATTGCTTGTGTCGTGCTGAAGGACTTAGGCCGCCGAGGAATTGACACGCGACGCGCGACGCACGGATGGGACCCAAACGCGATGCCAACTCAGCCACTGACCGGTATACGCATAATAATACAAAATTTCTAAAACCCTGCCACAGTCAAACTGGAACTTTTATGCAGGATTCCCAAAAACAATTCTTTTGAAGTGAAACTTCCTTAGTCTCGGTAGAGTGTGTGTTATAAGTGTCATAGAGTGTGTGTTGTAAAATGTGTGTTATGGGTTGGTGACTTTGAATGAACGCTACGCCTTTTACGAATACAATCTTGCCAATCATTATTGAATCTCTTAGAAGAACCTTCCGGGCTGTCAAGCTTCCTTCAAAGTAAAATTACAAAGGCACTCGTGCGCGTTCAGCGGTTCAAAATATATCATCGCTTCTACAGCGAGGTACATTAGTCACTTAATTAATAATAAAATAAAAGTATCTGGATAGAATAATCTCAATATGACACATGAAATTACGATAATATTGGTATTTTTATACATATACGAGCATATTTTTTTTATATCAACTAATAAATTTTCTATAAAGATACAAAATGTGCAATTTTTGATTTGCCGCCTGAACGACACAGGTAATCATTTTTGTTTGTGAATATGGGGTTGTCCCATGCTGGTGATAGCCGTCTTATCAACCAATATTTTATACATCATAATGACGTAGTAGCCAGTTCCAATAGTTCAAAATTTAGGGTTTTGAAATAAAATAAATAATTTTAAATAAAAATATTAGAATTACAAACATTGGATCACAATCAGATAATATTAGTTTTAGATATTTTAACGGTTTCCCAAGTTTGAAAATATACCCCATTAAATAAGTGTCCAATCGGACAATTTAAATTAGTAAAATATCGTCAAAATTTTCGATTTGGACTATTCTTTGTCCAATTGGACAATAAAAGTGCAAAGCCGTAGTTGGCAGGCAAAATTTTTAGACGTTTATGAATATTTACAATTTTTATGATTATTTGTGAATATTCATGAAAATTACGGATTTTGGAAGTTTATGGATGGATATTTATAGATCAACCATAAATAATAATGGTTTCAGAAATGATTAAAAAAAACGTGTATTATTTTATGAGAAATTTATTATTTTAGGGAAAATTATAAGAAATAAAAAAAATAAATGTTGATAAATTTTGATAGTTTTTCAGATTTTTTTGTTATATCTAAGGATCTCCGGTGTAAAATATTATGGTTTTAAAAATTACAAACTTTTATATTCATCACCACACACTGATTCTGAATTTACACTAAATTGGAATTAATAAATCGTTATTTAAAAATTATTAATACACCATTGATGGTGTAAATTATCGAGTTCATCAAGAACATCTTATTTGGTTGAGATCCTTATTTTGAGGATTCTGACGACACGTTAAAAAAAATTAAAGATTCATTTTGGATTTGTAATGATTTTAAAGGGATAGGTATATATTATTTTATGTGCCGATTTGGTTTTTATATTAAATTATGTATTTTGTTAGGGTCTGCTTCGATTAAAATCAAATGTAAATTTTTTAGGACTTTAAAAACTTTAACAAGAAATTCAAGGTAGATAGAAAATTAATTTATTGGCAATAATGTACAACAATCCAATCCAAATAAATTCTCGAATCCCCCCAACGGACCGACAATATAAGGTTTCCTTTTAAAGGCAAACTAATGCAGAAGAGGTAGAGAATAATTAATTCATCCTATTTATAAATTCACTACAGGGTCCATTGGAGAGGGAAGACTATCGTCACTCCTGACATCTATGTACAAATCTTGGAACTACATCTATGCCTGACATCTTTGTCAGAAGCGGAGAAACATTTCAACCCTTGCCCATTTAAATACCAACTTTAATTTCTTAACATATTTTTTTTAGTTCATCATAAATTTCATACAAAATGCTATGTTTTTTGGCATCTTTGATTGGCGGCTTCTGACGTTACCATAAAACAAATTACATGATTCATTTGGGTTTGAAATGATAGTTTTATGTTTCGATTTTATTTTGGTATTAGGTAACTAATATTAATATGTAATAATAATTCTTTATTCCAGGATGTGTGGAGAAAAGTTCAATCACATAGGTCCCATATAGTTATACATATTTATATATTTGTACAGGAAAGAAAAAGTTATAAGTAGAAAAGAAAATAAATGATAAAAGTCGTGCGTGAGCTCGGGCCCAACGCCCCTCAGGAGTGGCGCTAAGTTATGTAAGTACATTTTTTCATTTGGACGACTTCAAGCTCTACGATATTGTTAAATAAATAAATGCAAAAAAAACTACTAACGACAACGAAAATAGGATATAATCAACTGACAAACAACCGCCGGATTTATTAATAATAGCTGTTAATTTATTTATTAATAATATTTGTTTTTTTTTTTAATAGCTTCACAAGGTGTTTAATTTTTGTTTTTAATATAAGAAACGACTAATATCATGTTTTCAAAATATAATAAACAAACACCTACTTTTACTACATAGTACCGCCTCCGCGTGATATCGGCAGCAGGTGTGTGCCTGACTTCAATCAGATATAGCCGTGTGCTGCCAACTGCTAAGGTATTGCGAGCGGATTATTGCCGCCGAGGGTGCTCTACCGATAGATTGCCTCCAGACATGTTTGTCTTGTACGGGGTGGCAGCGCGCTCCCCGCGCCCGCGCCCGCGCCCGCGTCTTGCCACTAAACTTGCCGGGGCGGGATTAATGGATGATGCTGACGGATCAGATTATTATTTTGTGGATCTTGCAAACTTATAATGGGTTTTGAATTTTTGTCTTTCAAATACCTTGTTGATACGTTTTATTCCTTTGGTAAGGTTGAATTTTTGTCATTCCCTTTGTGTCAACAAGGTTCTATTATGTGTAATATAAGTTTTAACTTTGCTTCGTTGGCATTTATTGGCATCATACATTTATTGGAAAACCAAACTCCAAAAATAATTTATTGGAAAGTCACAGGTCACCCAAGTAGTTCGCTACGTTTGGTGACTTAGCAGGGGTGAGATTTGTCCGGGTCTTGGTGGCGGATGCGTCTGCCCACCACCTGCATAGCAGGAAAGATCCAGTGATATCTCCCGCAGGATTCTCTTGGAACATCGCCTTGCCTCACTGTGGGAGGGTTGGATTCATGAGTCCACTTACTTTACGTCCCGTTACCCTTGGACGCACTGGCTCCCAAAAACCTACCCACTCTCATTTATTTTTCCTTACCAGATCTTCTTCTCCTTACTTTTTAAAAATGACCCTCCACACAGCATTCCCAAAGACGACACAGGCTCTGAGGGTAATTATTTTCCTCAGGGGCCCCTGTGTGAAGCTAAAAAAAATCTGTCATTTAGGCCAACATTTCCTTTTTTGCAACAAGTTTCTTAGAATTTTTTTCTTTTTAAAAACCTATCTAAAATAATTCATGTCTATTTAAATTTTCTTCTAAATAAATTCACAAATAATCTTGCAACAAGCTCTATTTTTTTCGTAAAAGAAGGTCCCTTTTGCTAATTTTACCGGCAACGTAATTCCATCTACCAAAGATAACATTAATATGTTTGGAGCAGAATGGTTAGATTTGCAGATCATTCGGGAGGGACAATAAGGTTCATTCTGCCAAAAATGATAGGAGTATTTCTTAAACTTAAAAAGTAAATATTCAGAACGCATTGCAATTGAATGAATTTAATATATCTTTGGGTTTCATGACATGTCATGCAAAAAACATTGCATTTAGCTAAAAACAAATTAAATTAATTAGATAGAACCCCGTTGCTCTGAATAAAGCAACATGGTTCGACCTGTTTTTGTTCGCTCAGTTGTTTGGTCAAATGCCACGTCCTCTAAATCAATATTTCAATAAATAGGAAGGGTAAGTATTTTATTCAGGATTGAAACTTTGAACCTCATATCTCAGATCCGCACCAATGACAGATAGAATCTCGTTGTTCCAAGGGAAATGAATATGTTAAATGGAAACATGTATGGTCCACTAAAGAGATAAACCAAAACCGATGGATGCGTAATCTTTCGTCATAAGAAAGAGTCATGTGGAATTGTAAAGTCAAGGCACAATTACGAGTAGGTACAAAATCCTGTAACACTTTTATGAAGCTGCCTAAGCGTACGCTTGAGAGAGTTCATAATTTAATTATTTGAACATAAAAATAAATTTGGTTTTTGAGCAATGAAGGAAAATGTGAACCATCCCATACCCGAGGATCTAATAAACACGATTTTTAGGTTAGTATTTTTTTGCAGTTTCCATAGAAAGTATACCTACGCATGTTCAACTTGTTCAATTAGTTAATTATAATATTAAAGTAAAAATGAAGACAATACAGCGAAACTCAATAAAAAATCTGAAAACGGAAAAATCACCAAAAGATATGGGTACATCTGGGACTCGAATCTAGGACATTCGGCTTTTTGAGCTGCAACTCTACCAACGAGCTAATGTGTCCCTATCCGATTCGGTCATTTTTATCTTCGACTAAGAACCACCAATATTATCATCATTTTCTTAACACATATTTTATTGGCTGCTATCTATCTGCTATTTTTCTGATTTCATATTTTCGATTGTGTTTTGCTAATATTATCTTCATTTAATTAAATATAACAATTTGATACTCGTAAAGTTAAAAATAATAATAAATATGTAATTAATTATGTAAGTTTTATTATTATTTTCACAATAGAAAAAAAACTTTTTTGTAGGTTTTCTCAGCTTGAGATTAAATTTATTCTGAAATTAGCATCTAGGCGGGCATTGAAAGTTCTCAAAAATTAATGAAAGATCCATTCCATTAATTAATTAATTAGTTTTCAATAATCTACAAGTGTAGATAGACAATTTGAATATCGATAAAGGCTATTATTATCTTTCGAAGAAAAAAGTTCTAAATGAATATACTCGTAGGTTTCTTCGATACGTTCTTCTGACGAGCAAGTATTTCGTTCTAGGAAAAAAATAACATTTCATTATGTCAGAATATTTCTAAAGGTAACTTTATCAATTTCCAGGAATCATTCATCTTTCTTATGGAAACTGTGGAAACTAGCGATATCAGTTTTCTTTCAAATCAGAACAGTTCTTGAAATTATGGGTATCCATACCTATGGTGAAGAAACGTACCTGACTTTAACTAAAGTAAATAATCTCTGCAATCACTTGTTTTGAAATGTAGATTGCGTTTAAAAAAAAAAAAAGTTGGGGTCAGGGAGGTTGGATGGTTACTCGGCGGAGTGACCAGTGATGATGATATGTAATGTTTTATTTTTGTTTGAAATGAAAAAAAAATATTAAAAAAATCCAAAAACTTATTTTACCCGACCAGATCAAAATTTTATAATTGTATTTTACTTCAAATAAGGCCAGGATTCGTTGATCAAAGGTTGTCTGGTACGAAATTCCATATACAGGGTGTCCGGGGGTAAAGTGCATTAACTTCGGGAGGTGATTCTACATGATAGTATAAGCAAAAAAGAAAATGACTTTTTTCGAAATTCCAACTTTTAGGGGTAGTTGTGTGGTATAAAGATAATATAAATTAGAGTGGCGTGTGCAGGCAGCATTATTATTACCAAGCAACGTTGTAACAATCGCGTCCGGCAAGCTAACAGCAACTTTACCGAGTAAGTTTTACCTTACACTGAGGATTTTTAATAGGTATGTTCTTTTGTATGAGAAATAACTTTTTAACTACACGAAAATCGAAGGATTTTGCGAAAGAACTGAATTTAAATATTAAACTATTTATGCGTAGAAAAATGGGCAATATTACTCTTGCAATAGGCAGGTACATCCAGATCGCGGTCGTGGGAGCTTTGACTCTAGTGTGTTTGACTCTGCCGGGGCCATAACTCTGGCAAATATTGGTAGAGAAAAATTGTTATCAAGAGCAGCATCGCTTGAGAGAAGACTCGACTCGACTTGTGGCGGGTTATCGTATACCTTGTGGGTTGTTGAACTTTATCCCCGGTTGACTTTTATATTTGTTCAGTTCCTTTGATTTGAGTTTTGAGGGGATTTAGAAAATATTACATTTATTTGATTCCATTTTTAGTAAAACTGTTGTTATATTACACGTTTCAATAAAGTTTATTAATATACCTATCCATTTTTAACTTAATACGACTTAATTTAATATAAGCATTACGCAAATAAAAAGTATATTTATAATAGATTTCACAATGCAAACAAGTATGATCTACAAAAAAGCGAGAAACAAATACTCTGAAGACATGAAAAGAACGCTTAATGAGTTCATAAAAAATAAAATAATCCTAAAAAAAGAGGATCCCAAAAAAATTCGAAAAAGCATAAAAGGATTAGTACATGGCGAAAACAAAGACATAAAAATAGTTAACTTCCCAAAAGAGATAAACGAAAAAAACATGGCTAATAACCATTGAAAATATTTTATTGAAAGTATCACTCAAATTAACAAATTAATACCCAACATTGCTGTTAACCTCATTGATAATATCGACTCAAACAAAGAATCATTGGTCTTCAGAAAAATAAATGCAGAATATTTATTTAACATTTTGAACAAATAAAGTCAAAGATTAACTATTAGTATAATAAGAGATGCTTTTCCAGTAATTGGATCTACTCTATTAAATATTATTAATGAGACAATTCAAGAAGGAAAATTTCCACAGTCATGGAAACTATCTACTATTATACCAGTTCCAAAGGTTAAAAACACCACAAAATGAGAAGAATTTCGACCAATCAACAACACCTTAACAAAATATGAACAGATTCTTGAAGTTATAATAAAAGAACAAATCTTGCAATACCTAGATTAACACAATATTTTACACCGAGAGCAATCAGGATTCAGACCTAATAACTGATGTAAAACAGTATTAAATGTAATTGTCGAAGAATAAAAGGAAGGAATGAATAGTAATAAATATATCTAAGCAATATTTTTGGATTTTCAAAGGGCATTCGAAATCATAGATCGAGAAATACTGATAAAAAAGCTTAAAGGAATTGGTTTCTCATCTGTAGCCATTAAACTAATAGACGGGTATGAAAAACAGAAAACAGGTAACAAAAATTAATAATCAATTTTCAAAACCAATGGAAAATAAATTAGGAGCACCACAAGGGTCGGTCCTTGAACCTCTATTGTCCATACTCTATATTAATGACATGGTGAAAATATGTTCAAAATGCAAAGTACGACTATTTGTTGATACACTAATATACATACTTGGAGATAACTATGAAGAACCAATAAATATTTTAAATTATAATCTAAACAATGTATCAAGATGGCTAAAAATAAATAAGCTTAAATTAAATACAAAAAAAAACAACATTTATGGTGATTAGATATAAGAAGACATCCAGAGGAAGCAAATGAAAATTCATGGTGAAATTATTGAAAATGTTACTGAAATTAAATACTTAGGTGTTATATTAGATTCCAAACTAACATCCAACAAGCTTGCTGAATATACACAAAAGAAAATTGGAAAAAAAAACATCTTTTTGGGGAAGAATTCGGCGAAAACTATCTATTAAAACTGCATTCACTATCTATGATAATGCTCCACATTTTAACTATTGCTCAACTATACTTTGCTATGTAACGAACGAGAACAAAATATGTTTCAAATTCTCCAAAACAGGGCAATGAGAATAATACTTCGGCGAAATAGATTTTCAAAAGTAAACAAAATGTTAAAGGAACTGAATTGGCTAACCGTGTAATATAGATGCTGACCTTGAATACGATGATATTTATACATTAAATAATAAGCAACATTTACCAAAATACTTCTCAAATAAAATTATATTCAACAAGGACATTCACAGACATAACACAAGGACGTGCAAGGAAATCAGGCTTCAAAAAAAGGACAAGGCGAATACGCAGAACAGTTTACTGTACAAAGGAATGAAGTTATATAACACGCTACTAGAAACTTTAAAGTCCACACCAATTGGAAAGTTCAAGATGTATTGTAGGAGCTACATAAAATTTTGTTTGCAATATGAAATATTAGAAGAATAAGTTTATAAGTGTTAAAGTGTTATAATATTTTTAAGATCGACCAATAAACTTCAAATGTAGTTTCTTTGTTAACAGAGCAACGCGTGATTTGTTTTGTCATTACAAATAAAAAACACAACAAATAGACAAATTGTCTTACATACCCATATACATATGAGACGATATATTTTTTAACTTTTTTTATCTATGACTCTGAATTTAGTACTTTTATGGTAGTAACTAGTTTTGATCACAATCATCTAATTTTCAACAATCGAATGGTGTACGTATCTTTAAAAAATCGATATTAGCATCATTAAAAATAATACATTGTATATTGAGAATCACGTAAAATGTGATGTTTTTGGGAAAGGATCAAAGCAGGTCACATTTGACCTATTGGTTAAGAAAAGCTGCCAGCCGCGTTATTTGTCAGACTTCCACATGACTTGTTCGACATGATGACATTTTCTTTACCATTGACATTAACGTGACAGCCATATTATGAAACGCGGTGTACAGTTATACTACTTCGTACGATCGACACAGACAAATAATTTTGTATAACTTCCTGTCCTTCGTAGAAATGTATTCTCTTATGAGGTACATACAATTTTAAAAATATTGTTCTGCGTAACTTTTATATATTTTGTGTATTTTGTTATGTTTTTATTGACAGTTCTGGGTATTCTAGCACGTCGATCGATAAAGGATTTATAGTGTCGATAACTTGTCATCGTTTCCGAGCACGACTGCAGATAGCTAACGTAAAAACAACAGCTCACGTCGAATGGTATTCTAGCACGTCGATCGATAAAGGATTTATAGTGTCGATAACTTGTCATCGTTTCCGAGCACGACTGCAGATAGCTAACGTAAAAACAACAGCTCACGTCGAATAATAGACGTTGTGACTATTGTTTGTTCGTTTGCGATCTGCAGACATACTCTGCAACGATGACAAGTAATCGAAATTATCCAAAAAACATTTATCGATTGAGCGTGCTAGATACCGCGAAACAATTAACATATTGTTACCTTTAATATTATTGACGTTGCGAAGCAATATGAGCATAGCGAAGTCCTGTTTAACTCGACCGTTCTGCATTTCATCTGTCTGTAAATTTGTTTGTATGTTCCGTTTCCGTTTCAAGAAGGTGGCCGTAGTTCAATAAATATCCTTCTCTCAAATCGTCGTGTTTATTTCGACTTTATTGCCCTCACATTTTCGATATTATGGTTCCTACCCACCAAACCTGTCTGAAGAAAGTTTGAAAAACAGAATTGTCGTAGAGGTAGATCTTTGTACTAATAGGCCACTTGCATGACATTTTTTTTCCGGTTTTGGCAAATGTTCCAAGACATTCCGTATTTTTTTAATCGTATTTTGAAACCCTGGCAATTTTTTGAAAATTTCAATCGTAAAAATCAGACCATTTTTATAAACCGGAAATACGGGACATAATTTTATGGGTGCGAAAAACGATAACTACATAGCCGAAAATCATTTTGAAAAATGAACGTTTTCCACACGAATGGCACAGGAGAATAAGGAGGCATACCAAAAATATTACATCTCATAAATATTTTTTTCCATGATCCATCTCATTGATCATTAATTATTATAATGTATCAATTATTATTATATGTCAACGTCTATATAGACGTTAATAACGTTGATATATAATAATAATTGATATATAATAATATATGACCAAATCCAATGTAATATAATTGTACTTATAAATTATAATAATAATAAGAATATTTAAAATTTGATTTTGTTAAAATCAGCACCATTACAATTACACTTCTAAAACAGGTACAGAAGGCATAGAATGTACGGGAATCTCTTCGTAACATCTGTCAAAACGTCAAACCGAATCGTAAGTTCGCAGAGAACAAACAATAAATCTAGTGAATGTTATATGTCAAATTTAAAAATTCGCCTGAAATCAAATTGTTGGCATATAAAAAAAAATCAGTGTGGAATTTTAGAAAATTAATACAACTTTATCGGAGACGGGACATTTTCATGTAGTGACGTCATGAGCCCAAATAATGGATTTATTTATTTAAAAAAAAAACTGTACATTTCTAAACTTTTTAACTAACATTTTCGTAATCTTAGTAAAAAAATCTTTCCACACGATTTTTTCCAAGTCGTTATGAAATCCATGCAAGTGGCCTATTGTAGATATAATTCATGGTTTATAGAAAATTATGTTAAAAGCATTTTCTACGAACCTTGGATGCAGGGCCGGATCTACGAAATCTGGCGCCCTGTGCAGTAGGTACCGATGGCGCTCCCCCCCTACATTTTTATTTTGATTAAAAATTCGTTCACCCTAATTTTTATTTTTTTTTTTTTAATATTTTTTTTTTTATTTTTTTTTTACACTAATTTATTACGAGCAGTTCGTGAATAATTTTACGTTTACCCTAAGCTAAGCCAATCACGTTTATTACTCTAAAACACTACCTTGCGTGCCTTTGCGTTTGCAAATTTTGTAATTAAATCGTCATAATTAATCGATCTACATATATCACTTTCTATTGACATAAAAGCTAATCCAGTCAACCTCTCTTGGGACATCGAATTTCTTAAATAGTTTTTAATCATTTTCGTTATATGTTTTTGGGGTGTTGTGCCGTGTTGCGCTACCTCCTTCTTTAGCCAACGTTTCGGACATCGTTGCAGTGTCCATCATCAGGGCAGATCCGGCAGATCCGGTAGATGATATGAGGTAGATGACATCTACCGGATCTGCCGGATCTGCCCTGATGATGGACACTGCAACGATGTCCGAAACGTTGGCTAAAGAAGGAGGTAGCGCAACACGGCACAACACCCCAAAAACATATAACGAAAATGCTTCTGGCCGTGAAAATCTTAAAACTTATCAGTTTTTAATCAATTTTAATTTGGAAAAACTGCGCTCCCCTGAAGCTACTGAAACCGGAAGAGTTAATAAAATTCGAAGAGCAATATATGCGTTTGGAAACATACCTTCCAAGCCGTCGCGAATAATAAAATTGAGACTACCTAAACAATCGCTTCCTTTAGGTACCCGTGTTGATAATTTCGTCAATTCCTCAAATAAATCTAAACCTTTGATGTCACAGCTTCTTCCTTTTGTCAAGGCTAATTCTAAATTCATGCAGCTTTCTCGGGAATTATCTCATGGAATAAATTCGCCGATATTGTACAAAACACTAAAAGTTTTATTGTGATTGTTTAACTGTTCAAATCTCTCATTTATCGAAGAAATGGCCTGATCTAATACAACTAACACAAAATCTACCTTAAATTTAGTTTCTAAGTCGATTATTGGCTTATCAGAACCTTCGTAATCAAACATACTCTTCTTTAATCTTGAACGTGTAGAGGTTGATTCTATAAATCTAGCTTCGATTCCTATATCAAAACATATTTCTTTGGCGGTTTTTAACACATAATTAAAGCTTTCATCTGAGCGATACCTTTCTAAATACTCTTTTGAGGCCAGCAAAATTCCCATAGTTGAATTTATATGCTTTTCAACTGACTGAAGACTTTTACTGGCATAATTTATTTCGTGTAAAACATCATACCACACAACGAGGCAACAAACAAATTTGAAATTAGTTATATTACTAGCTATTGATTTGGCTACTTCCCTAGTATCTTTATCTGAATCATTTTCTTCTATTTCCATTAGGGCATCCACGATATATTTGAGCTTCCTCTTAATAACTGTCAGAGCGTCTACTCTACTAGACCAACGTGTTTCACATAGTTGTTTAACAATTAAATCTTTCACGTGTTTTTTTAATATTCCCCATCTTCCGCCCGAAGCTGAAAAAAATACATATATGCTTTTAGCTACCCCAAAAAATGAAACGGCATCTACTGAAGATTGAACAGCATCGTTAATTACTAAATTTAAACTGTGGCACAAACACGGAACGAAAAATGCCCTAGGTTCAATCTCAATAATTCTAGCTTGTACACCTGATTTTTTCCCTTTCATGTTTGAACCGTTGTCATATCCCTGTCCCCTTAGAAAATCTATTGACAATCCTAATTCAGTCAATTTTTTCAAAATCTATTCTGTTAAACCTAATCCGGTTGACGATGGAGCATGTAAAAATCCTAAAAAATGCTCTCTAACGCTAAATGTATTAGTGTCGTCTTTATGCGCAAACCGAATGATTAAAGTTAATTGTTCCTGACGACTTATATCTCTAGTACAATCTACGATTATGGAAAAATATTTTGATGCTAAAATCATCGACACGATGTTTTGCTGGATTTACCTACCAATCAGGCTAATTAATTCATTTTGGATTGTCTTACTAAGATAACTATGCGTAGAACCTTCCTCGTTTATATTTTGTAAATGAGCTGACATTACGGGATCAATTTCTGCAAAACTCTCTACTAACTTCAAAAAATTACCGTTGTTTGTTTTATGTATTTTTTGCGTACATCCGCGAAATCCAATAGATTGGGTTCCTAAATACTTAACACAAATAATCAAACGTTTTAAAATTGCTTTATATTTACTTGTAATTCCTAAATTTTTCCACTTTTCAAAACTATCCAAATGCTGAAGTGATTTTTCATGTGAATTTAAATTTTGGTTAAATGATTCCAATCACATAATCCTGAACTAGTTAACGCGCCATTCCTAGATACAGAAAATAATTTGCAACAAAAACAAAAAACCCTATCTAAAGTTTTCGAATAAATAAGCCACGATCTATGTAATTCTTCTCCATTAGGCAGTTTCTTGTAATAATACTTAGTATTAAATTTACGCTTGTTCGTAATAGGAAAATCAAAATCTTTCAATTGTACAGGACCTTCCTGAACTAATAAACTAATGGAATTTTGAGATAACTTTGGCCAGCATCCGGGATCTTTCAATTCAAGCTCTGAAAACCGAATTAAATTTAAACTGCTATCAGTAACGTTATTTTTATCTTCTAATAATTCGACCGTAGGAATTTGTGCGAAAGATATCTGTTTAGATGTGCTCGGGACCATTGTAACGTCATTGCGCGGGACTTTATTTTTTATCGGTGCTGGAGAAATTGGAATAAAAATATTCCCAATGGAAACGAGATTTTTTATGTCATTCTGCTCTTTATTTCTACGTTTTAGATTCTGCGAGCCTGAAAGTTTTTTTTTAATTATAATTCTATTCATTGTAAACCACTACCACAGTACTTTTAAGTTATAAATTTAAAAATCTAATAATATAACCTTAAATTTGTACCTTGTATTTCCATTTCCACTAGGTTCTGTGTTGACTGAACAAACACCATAACTTGAAACACTAAACTAACGTATGACGTATGGTATCAACGGCTTTTACGAAAGACGCACTCATAAATATACCAAACCACCCACGACGCATTGACACCGTATGACCGTAACCGTAAAATAAGAAATTTAATAGAAATTAATTATAGGTACATTTTACGAACTTCAACTGTCAAAACAATGATGAAACTGTTAACAAGTTGCAACCTTGCAAACCGTGCGATGTTTATGCTAATGGAATTTTGAATTTACTGAAGATTTCATAAGAAAATGGTCTTTAACTACCCTTCTCCTAGAGATTTAAATCGTACAAAAGCATTTTGAAAGGCGCCGTCGGTTTGTTTGTTATTTTGAATAAAAGTACGGCGCTCAGCCGGCGCTGTGATTGGTTATTGAATTTGGATCGCACTCATTCGTCGTAAAAGACGGTAAAAGATATATGGAAAAATAGATCTTACGTTTAAACTAAATATATGGAATTTGTAAAAAAATTCTGTAACTGACTATAAATTCGTAAATCGTTGAATTTCGTCGAATTCAAACCAGATGCGTGCGCAGTCTGTATCTTTGGAAAGTGTTGCTAGAGCGTAATAATTATTTCGTACTATGGGTAATTTTTAAACGATTCAGGGATTATTATAACAAATTTTTAATACAATATTTATTTTCTCACGGCGCCCCTTCGGAGTTGGCGCCAGGTTTTTTGCACGTTTTTGAACGTATGGCAGATCCGGCGCTGCTTGGATGTAATTCCTTATTTGAAACAAAAAATGTTACATAAAGTATGCACTGAACAATTATATGAATATCTTCAGCAAGCACCAAACTGCGTCGAACTAGTTTGGAACACCCGCCCACAGTCCTCTTTTACCTCGCAATAGCAGTGGTACATCACCATGAACCTCTTTATTTTGATTTACTTGTAGGGAACCTATTGTTATATTTTACGCAAAAGGAACATTTTATCAAAACATTCGGTGCCGAGACTTTGGCGAGGATTTGGCGCACGGCCGAGCTGTGCTCACAATATGTTTCGTAACTAACTTGAGTTTTTGGTAAGCTTCTAGAACCTAAACAAAAACCCTTTGGCATAATTGGGCTAGAACTCCTGTTTGCAGTTGGTGAATAAATTCTCTTGTCAGATTGCACACAAAATCAGGACACCAAAATTACATGGCACGGCAAATTACTGCATTACTTACCGAGGCTTTAATTTATCAAGTAGAGTTACGAAATGTTTTGGCGCGGATGAAAATATACTATTTAACCTTACTGTAATAATGAATTAGGATGGTCCGACGTTCTTTAGGGAACCCGCTTGCATAACGCGTGTGTAAACTGTGCTCCTCAATGCTCACGGAAAGGCGAGTTCCTGGATTTGCCACTATATTAAAAACTAAAAGGCGGAAACACACTTGTCTGGTGTGGTGTGTCGTGGCGTGCTAGAAGCACATCGGTTTCATACATTTATTATGGTTAGAGACATATTTGTAGGTTGTGGCGTGTCGACAAGCGACGACGATGATTGGTTAATTTGTAGTCACGACACACCACACCACACAAGTGTGTTTCCGCCTTTAGGGTCGACCAAGACAGGTTTTTCGTTCTCGGCCGAGACCAAGAGCCGAGACAGAGAATAGATAAATTGAGAAAAAAATGAAAATGCGCTATTTTTGCATAATATAGTATATTTAAGAATGTAATAATAATTTCTCTTAAATAGTTTTAATAATCAAAATTAAACAACATGATAGCCCATAAAAAGCAATTTTTCTGCGTTTTCACCCTTTAAAGAATGTCGCCTCATGTTGTATAATTGACCAGCTCTGCTAAAGAGCTGTTCACTTGCTACACTAGTAGGCGGTGCTGATAAAAACTTTCATCACAATCGACAGCTCTCTCACGCACTGACAGCAAGTGACGAATGTGGACCGCGCGGTAGATTTGAATCCCATTATCCTATACCGTACCTACTTACAAAGGCCGCGGTTATGGCCGAGAATCTCGGCGATTTTTCGCCGAGAATCGAGACAGAGTTCTTGGTAGAATTTGTAGACGAGAATGCCGAGTCCGAGACCGAGACCGAGATCTCAGCCGACCCTTATTAAAAACCTGAATTGCAGGAAGGATTAGGATTAATAACTCCAAATTGAATCCCGCCTGCCTGGTGAGCTCTGGCATTATGAAATTTGTATAAAAAAATTGCAATAGCACGCGAGCTGTTTGAAAACTGATATACCGGGACTGAATGTATGACATGCGGTAGGGGGAAGGGGAACTCGGGAGGGGGGTTCGCGGGACGGGGAAAGTGGGCGAGGGGAGTGGGGAGAGGGAAGTGGGAACGCAAGAGGGGAAGGGGACGCGAGAGAGGAAGGAGAGGCGGAAGGGGAACTTGATGAATGGGAAAGGACACGCGGGGAGAAACAATTGAGCATTCCAATGAACAATATGTTTTGAAATAATATGTTTTCATTATTATTTATTCCAGTTCGAATCGAATATAAAGAAAAATAGAATTGAATATATTCATAGCTAAGACAGGACAATGTCTGTCGGGTCATCTAGTACTAAATATTATTTTTAATTAATTAATTGTGAAATACCACAAATTAATCAAATAAAATTTATTTGCGCACGCCGGGTTTGAACCCGCGACCTTCGGATTGTGAGTCGAGAGTCTTACCTCGGGACTACAGGACTGAAGGGAAGGATTAATAATTCCAGAAATATTCTCATTAACGAATCCCGCCTGACTTTAGGATGGAGCATAGAAGAACTTGGAAAAAGATATTGGCTCCCACAATTTCGGATTCTATGAACCAATAAGAGCTCAATAAATGATGTTATTTCGTTTTATTTAAAAAGTATTATGTATATTGGGCCGTATACTTACTTTCTCTTACTTTTTTAATTATTTTATTTTATTTTTCTTTCCTTCCTCTCTTTCTTTGTTTTCACTTTTATTTTTATTTGTAATTTTGACTTTGTTCTATCGTTACCCATATTTATGAATACCTATGTTTTATATATACTTAACTCTCTATGAAATGGAATGTGTGTGATTGCACTTACCTTCCCACATTCTGGAATAAAGAAAATTACTATTATTTAAATTTAGACTTACGGAATTCAATACTTCGTTTGTGTGAAAGCCCTATGAAATCACATCAATTTGGTTACTACCGCCCCGAGAACCATTTATTGGATAATCAACATCTCTGACATAGGTCACCCCAAGTGGTTCGCTACGTTTGGTGACTTAGCAGGGGTGCCCGGGTTTATGGGGTGAGGTTTGTCTAGGTCTTGGCGGCGGATACGTTTGCCCACCTACTGCGCGGTTGGCCGGATAGTGAGAGAATGGTTGAGGGTGATCTTTTGATCTTTCCAGCAGGATTCTCTCGGAAAATCACCTTCCAACGCAGTAGGAAGGTTTTGTTTTTGTTTAAAATTTTTATTTAGATGTACGTAAATATTTTCATACATCTAGTGGGAAAATATAAAAAAATACAATTAACAAGTATGTACAGTAACATTTACAAATACATTTTAAAAAAGAATACTAAATAAAAAAGATAGCTAGACAAAAATACATTATAAAAGAATAAGATATGAGAATAACATTGGTAAATAATCAAAAACTATTTTTTACATATAATGCACATATCCTTCGAAAAGTGCTGAGACTTGAGGCTTCCTTTACAACATTTGGCAGACTGTTATATAGTTTTTGCCCTTTATAAAATGCGCTATTTTGTGTGCACGAAAGTTTAGTTTTGGGAAGCCTAAAGTCTCCGCGTCTTCTCGTAGGATAATTGTGAACATTTTCTTGAAACACAATAGTTTCTGCAGATAATTTGGGAGCATATTATTTTTAAGTTTGTAAATCATTGTTAATGTATTATATATTATATGTTGTTTTGTAGTCATCATCAGGTTGGATTCATATGTTCGTTAATCCTGGACACACTGACTCCCTGATTCCTACCCACCCTTATATCTAATTTCCCTCGCAAAATTTCCTTTACTTCCTTTCCCTAAAAAGTTCCTCCAGACAGTATCCCCAAAGATGATATAGGCTTCGAGGAAAAAAAATGTTTTCTTTCTGGGTGGATCTAATGCAAAAATCTAATGATTTAATTGTAAAAATTCCATAATCAGTAGGTATAAAAAAATTTGTACAACTGATTTCACCAGGTTTGACGGTCAAAAATGGAAGAGAATCTTTCACAAGAACACATTCGACTTTTCTCAAGAACACTTTCCAATGGTCTTCGTTCGCTTTGTACTTTCATCAGAGACATGCATTATCAATCATCATCATCAAACAGTATTAATACCCTTCCGACTGCGTGGTTGAATTTCAGAACCTGACTTGAATTGCATGTCTGACGCCACGCCTTACGCGCCGCGCCACAAATAACATCGGAGTACGTAAAATTTCAAGCAAAGATACCGTTGTAATTCATTTTTAATTCAAAAATCTGTCAAAAGATGTCGTTACTTCCATCAGCAACTCGCATGTGGACGTTTCTCCCCTAGGTATTAGTACTACGATTTAAGTATCTTTCCGCTTATGGAAATATTGACAGCAATACTTGACAGTTTATGAATAATAGTATCACGCGGCTATATATTAAGTATTGCGTCATTGCGTGTCTCGGTTACTTTGTCTCGGTGACTAGCTGTCCCTGGATCACAGTGGATCCGAGGAACTGGCTATTTTTGGAACCAGTTCCTATCGGATTTATAAAATGGTCACCATCTTAAAGCCGCCCGCAGGGCCTAGCAGCAAAAACCTGCGGAGTGGGTTTTTAGCTGCTAGTTCACGGTTATTCTATAACCTGCGATCCAAGTTAATTTTATTTACCTATTTGTAAAAATATATGTTGTCATAAAAATAAAATACAAAAAATGTATAAATGTGAAAGAATCTATGAACAAAGAATTGTTTTTATTATTATTATTTACAAAGTTGTATCTCGATTGATAAAGGATTGCATGTTTGTTCGTCTCAGAAAAGATAATTGTGAATGAGACTCTAAAAAAGTAGTATTTAATGAATAAGACGTGTCTTGTTGGAAAGAAGTGCGAAATAAACACATTTTTCTCTCTTATAAAAATATCAAAGAACTACAACTTTATCTTTTTTCAGAGCTCACCTTGTCATCTGATGACACTATTATAAAGGACCTTTCAGTCTACGCAAGAGAAATTATAGAAAAAACTTGAGTCCATAACGTTACGTCTCACATAGCCGAAATCTGACGATCTTAATGTCTTCGCTTCATGTAGATAAACATTGTCTCTTAAAAAGGTACCTATGTTACTCGTTGGTACAAAATTTGATTGGTCGGTCTTATAATATTAAAAAATGAGTGTTTTTAATATACACAAAAAATTAAAAATTGAATTAAAAAATTATAATAGGTGGCACGCGAGCTGTTTGAAAACTTTTTTCTAAATTTATTTTTGGGGTTTTATTTTTATGCCGTGTAGCGCTACCTCCTTCTTTAGCCAACGTTTCGGACAGCGTTGCAGTTTCGGCAGGGCAGATCCGGCAGATCTGGCAGATGTGAGATGTGATGCCGGATCTGCCCTGATGATGGACACTGCAACGCCGTCCGAAACGTTGGCTAAATAAGGAGGTAGCGCAACACGGCATAACACCCCAAAAACAAATAACGAAAATACTTTTGGCCGTGAAAATCTAAAAACGTATCTGTTTGAAAACGAATATATTATGAAACGCGGGAGGAGGGTTGGCGGGACGGGGGAGCGGGAGAGGGAAGTGGGTAGGCGGGGAAGGAGGAGGGGGTACGCGTGAGGGGAAGGGGACGCGGGAGGGGAAGGGGCGGCACAAGGGGAACGGAACGAATGGGAAAAGACACGCAGGGAGAAACTTTCTTAAGTAGCATTGCAACGCATGCCGCGAAATCGCTAGTGTATAATAAGAACAATCAATCAAATTTGGTTCTTATTTAAAATACTTCTTACTTAGTATTTCTAGTAAATTCATTAATTTAAAGAGTTTATTGGTAAATTGAATTTTGATTGAACAATCGATGGTTTGCAAAATTTCATTCTCAAATTGCTTAATACAGCAATACATAAACAACTTACATTAATACATATAATCAAGAATATTTTGATTTTAATATATAGATGGATATATATTTTTTTTTTGTTAATTAAAGTTGCTTTTTTTAAGTGTCAACCTTTTCGCAAGCCTCCTTTTTTTAAAACAGCTCCACATAGGAGTCCCTGGGGAAAATAATTCCCCCCAGGTCCTATGTCATCTTTGGGGATTCTGTATGGAGGGCCTTTTTAAAAATGAAGGAAAGGAAGTTCTGGGAAGGAAAATGGTATGAGGGATGGGTAGGAATCAAAGTCAAAGGGACTCCTTCAAAAATTTTCTCCCGATCTGGCCTGGCACGCAATTGACATAAAAGCAGACGCATCCGCCGCCAAGACCCAGAACAATCTCGCTCCATGAAGACTTGCCATATTTATCCATTATACCTATCCTACAACATGCCACAATTCTTACACATATGTAGACGCATCCTCCGCCAAGACCCAGACAAATCTTGCCCCATGTCATCGAATGTAGCGAAATTGAGGTGACCTATGGTGATTAATTTATTATTCAGCATTACATCGTTTCGGTTTCACCGGCAGGAAAAAGTGCTTTTCAAGTACGCCCCACGGTTGAATTTTTGCAGCCACCTCTAATGTGGAACCCCAAACTACTGAAAAAAACTCTGTACAGAAACGAGCGGTCCGTTTGATAGATGAACGTCGGGTGGGAGTGTCGTCCTTGTTCTACCGGTATTTCAATGGAAAATGTTCTGATGAACTAATATCATTGATCCCCTGCAGAGACGGGGAAATAGTCAAACTCGCCCTCAACATATGTACCTATACGGTTGATATTTCTCACACGAGAACGGGTCGTTTCTACCACTCGTTATTGAGTTCAACGCTATGCTGTAGAACGATTTGCCGGACTTTCTTCTCTCCTTTAACATGGGTCTCTTCAAGGCTCATGTTCACTCTCCTCTTACAGACCCTCGACAGAGTTATTTTTTTAATATTAAAAAAATATATATTTCTTCATATTATTTTACGATGTATTCTTTTTATATGGTTTAATGTTATTTTTTTAAAATCTTATGTTTTCTATAAATGTTTTGAATAATTTTCGCGTAGATGAATCGTTGAGTTCCAAAACCCGCCCTAATAGATTTTCTTACTTTCGAGAAATCGAGAAAAGCGTAATAGGCTGATGAGTTTTCAGTTATTTTATTTTTTTACGTGTTGGAACGCTCTTGTAATAACTTTACACAATGTTTAGTATATATTTAAAAAACACGTTTTAACACATTTTATAAAGAAACTGGAAAACTTTTGTAAATAATAACAACGGCATCGCATTCCTTGTGAGAAACCACATCAGATGGCATTCACACCTAATTTTTGACCAAATTTCATTAGGGCGGATATTGGAACTCAGCGACTCAATTTATCTTTTTTATTTTCTTTTTTCTATTTCACTTTCGAAACGTTTGTTTTTTCCATTTTATCGTATACGTTGTCCATATTTCTGTAAAACTATTTTATCAGCAGAAACTTCACTAGATGACGCAATTTAATAAATATTCATTACGTTAAAATGGGGATTTAACAATATGTTTTCCTAAACAAAATAAAATGAAACATCATTCAATAGATATTCGACCTGAAATACGGTTCCATGCCAACTCAGAATGACACCAACTATTGCGGCGGAGAGCAAGTGTTCCCTCTCAAGATCGAGGGATCAAATGCTGCGTGGACTGTATGCGTATGCGGTTCTTATCTATTTTATTAAATTTTATCTTACTTACCGAACTGCATTCTGCTTTCCACTGATATTGGTGTTCACTGTTAGTTGGGAGAGAGAGATCTTTGGGGAGGAAAGGGAAATGAACAGGTATAAACGTTTGAATGCGTAATCAATGAGCGATATCATGCGGCGCGGCGATGTTACTTGTGAAAAACTGCGAGTTATAGCGATTTATGGGATCTTCTGTCCCGGGCGGTGGTTTTATTAGAACTGTAAAGCGGTGCGGTTTTTAGGACTTGTGTCCTTTGCGGCGAGGTGAATTCAACTGAACTGTTGAGGCGGAGGGCACACAAGAGGTATTTCCGAAAGAACCACATGTAACAATAAAGGCGTGAACACCAACTCTGAACCACCTCAGAAAGGTCATTTAAAAGCTATGATAAAAATAATTTAAAAATAGTCGGTAATCCAAGCCTATAAACTTAACAATTTTTTATATATTTTTTTATCATCACTCTTAATGACCTTTCTGAGGTGGTTCTGGGTTGGTTTCATTCTGAGTTGGCCGGTAACACTGAAATACATGCCTAGACGTGTGTTTGATATAATATCCAAGAAAAATATTTTTTTAGATTCTCATAATCAACTCGTTTTATGCAACAATTGTGTTTCATTTTTATATTTTTTGATGGTGTGTTTAATGAAATCATAGTTGCATAGTGGTCAGATACATAGTCGATTCAAAAACAGGGGTTTTATATGGATTATTCGTTTTTTATCATAAAGTGGTCAAAACAAGAGCTGGATTCTTAGGTGACTCTAGTCGGGTGATTTATTGTAGATATCAATCCATGGTAACTAAGTTGGTTTAAGTAATCTTGGCATTGTGGGTGTGAATTATTTGGTAAAGTGTTAATATTAATGTTTCCGACTAAAATTAAGTGTTTTTTATGCGCAAGTTGTGATAATTTTTCATTTAGGCTTTGTAAGAATGGGGTTATATTGAAGTAAGAGGGAGATCTCTATACATTGCTAGTATGCATGTGTCACCGTATGATATTTGTAGACAATTTGCACCCGGGATTATTATTTCCAAAGTCTGAACATTCAGTACATTATTCACACATATAATAACGCCGTCATTCTGATTGTGATGGGTTTTTATGGAGAAATGAGTATAATCAGGAAGGTGTTTTGGTACATATAGTTCATTAATCCAAAATTCTGATAAAATAATTATATCAAACTTAACCTTTAGATTATTCAGTAAAGTGAGTATTTCTTCCCAATTTTTCTTTATGGATCGAACATTATGGTGAAAAATTTTTAGGTTCACGTATGTCTTTCGTTAATAAATCACAAAACTTTATATCTGAAAATACATAATTATTAATTTTATCAAAAGATACTGTTTTATTATCAAAAATCAGTCTAGCCATTTTTAAGAACATTTTACAATGGAACTTTAATATTTTGTATTGGGAGCCCCGTCACAGTGGCTAAAACTGGGAGTTCACCCTATATTCGATATACTCCAGTCTAGATGTACATCTGCGCTTGCAAAAGGTCCAGTCATTCTGATTTTTTTATATGTTGTTAGGACCCAAACCAATATTAAAAAAAAAACAGATTTGCAATTTCCAAAGTGCTGTGCGAGCGCGGTGAACTCAAAAAATCATGAAATTTTCGGACTTGTGTTCAGTTTTTTCTCAATATCTCAGTGAAGTAAGGGTCTGATTGGTATAGTTTGCATACATACATTTGCATGAAGTAGACAAAATTTTCTACAATTTGAAAACAAAGCGAGCTTCATACAACCATTGGTTCTCAAGATACAGCTCTTCAAAGGTATGCCATTTTACAAAAAAGTGAAATTTGGTAATGGTCACTTATTTTATGAAATATTTTCTAAAGTACGCATCCCACGTTAAATATTACAAGGAATAAAGTAGTAGTAAATTTAATAAACTTTCATTTGATACCAGATTGATATCTATAGGCTTAGCGGTTCTCTAAAAAACTGCAGATAACCAAAAACAGTCATAAGTGGGTTTTGGGGGGAAATGCAAATAAACTGTTCTCATGTCTCTTCATGGTTTTATTTATCAAACAGTTTCAATTTATTTATTTTTGTTATTGTTAACAAATTGTTTGATGAATAAAATAAAAATATATGTAATATACCTATCGGGAATTAGGTCATCATCAAACATTGTTTTATTTTCTACAGAATGACAGGACCTTTTGCAAGCACAACCCCCTTTTCATGTTTAACTTGACTGGACTAATAGTAGTACGTAGGTAAGATACATGATTTCTGACAATTTGGAAACAATCACTGTAAAATGATTTCACAACAACAATTTACAACGGTCAGGATCAGGTTTTGTATGGTAAGAGCGATTCGGCCAATGTTCGACATGTGACAGAGCTCATCGACATCCTAAATAATTTTTCGCAAGTCATCAGAATATTTAATATATATTATTTTATCCGTGGCCGATTTCTTTACCAAAATATTTTCATCTTTACACCAAACATATGAAAACTTTTTTTCCTTGCATATTTGTTTGGTTTTTCCATAGAAGTTCTTTGAAATAAGGATTAAGAATAACACTTATAAAAATTTTTTAAGTAGGTATTTTAAGATATCATGGTGAATTTTTTTCGGTTTACTAATAGTAGGTTTCTTTTGCGAATATCCGTAAATCTGATACAAATTTTCGGGGGAGCTCCGGGTCTCCTGTCGGGGATCCAATTTTGGCGCGAGGCATTTCGTATATTAAACACCCGCGATCTTCTGGACGCCATGTATTGGAGCCCACCTCGCCAACGCGCGAATGCCTACGCGCGTAACGATTCGCGGCAAATTCGCCCCTTCTGAACAAGGTCTAAACGACATTACGCGAGGTCTGTTCACAGAACTGCTAGGTAATACTAAATACACGTTATGGTGAAAAACGCCAAGATGAGTTAAACCAGTCAAAAATCAATTTAGAAAAAACCTTCTCATTTATCTGATAATGTTTATTTGTTTTTCATTAGTTTCGATTTGGTGATTCGACGTTTAATTAACGATTCGACGTTTATAAGTATAAAGCGAAGCTAGCAGTCCACAATGGAGTCCTGGTACCTACCCTGATGTATGGCAGTGAGGCATGGAACTGGCAGAGGAAGGATGAAAGTAAGCTGAATGCTGTTGAAATGAGATCCCTGAGACGTATGTGTGGTAAAACAATGTATGATCGTGTGAGAAATGTGGATATCCGCAAAGAATGTAAGGCTGATGTAAGCATAATGAGTAAGATTAAGAAAGGGGACCCTCAGATGGTTTGGGCATGTAGAGCGAATGAACGAAGAAAGTTGTGTAAGAAGAATATACGACGCTAATGTGAATGGTAGAAGAAGTCGGGGACGCCCGAGGAAGACGTGGCACGATCAAGTGAATCAAATACTTGAGTCGGGCCATGTCAAAAGTCAGAATAATAGAAGAGAATGTATGAGACTATGTATGAATGTGAGTGAGGCAAAGAGTGTGTGCCAAGACCGAGTTGTTTGGCGGTCCGTCCTCTCTGCCTACCCCTGCGGGGAAACGGCGTGATGGTTTAGTTAGTTAGTTAGTTAGTTAGACGTTTAATTTGTAACCTTACATTCAAATATATACTTGTGTACACGCTCAAGTTATTGAAACTACAGACGAATTCTACGAAAATTGATTCCACTCAAAATACGGTCAAAAGACAAATAATTCTGTTTTGTCGGAATTTCTCATCTTGTCAAAACACTAGCCCTGGGGCTATCCAGGCTACGATCACGCTTTACAGAAATCGTCTCTAGTTATTATAAAGTTATAACTGTAGATACATTTTCGTGTAACAAGAAAAATATTTGAAACATTTTTAAGCCAATTCTTAAATTAGATAATCATAAATCAAATCATTTTTAGATTTCACAACTCTTTGTGAGGGACGCTGATGATGTTGAGCCTCATTATGAAAATATGTTATTAGTGTGATTATAGGGTGGCGCAAAACTACCGATATGGTTTGAATCTTATTACAAATTACAAAAAGATTCATCTCAATACCACTTGATATACGAATGAAAGAAAACTAGGACCATGAATAAAAAATGTTAAATAAAATTTGCAGTACCAACATGTAATTTTAACTTATTCTTTGGTATATTATTTTTTACTTATCGTTTTATTTGTATCATGTACAACTCATCTATATTTTTAATTAATTTTTAAATAATCTTACAAAATTACCATATCTTCTTACGAATACATTGTCTTCTTTATTGCCATATAAAATGGAATTTTATATGGGAAATCCACATTGGAATTTAATAACTAACTTATCTAATAGTTATAATAATATATACTTAATCTACCGGATCTGCCCTGACGATGGACACTGCAACAATGTTCGAAACGTTGGCTAAAGAAGGAGGTAGCGTAACACGGCATAACACCCCAAAAACAAATAACGAGAATATACTTAAGTTGTTTTCTTCTCGGCAAAAGCATCTGCTTTAAAAGCAGAGTCCATGAAATATTATAAAAATGTACGATTATGTTGTAAAAAATTTATGGAAATAAAAAGTTCATCCGTTCGTAAATTGGAAATATGTATGCACATATCTAATAATAAATTGATCCTAAACGAAACTTCAGATACCAAAGGCGGATTAAAACAAAATTGTGAAAAATTTAGAAAATGTCTCATAATATTCGTTTTGTATTTACTTTACTTCCATCTAACAAAAATAAAGTTATTATCTATAACTTCCTCCAAGCACCGATACTCTCAAAGTCACCGGTTACAGAACTGTTAAAGATGCAGTTTATAAGTTCCCAATTTTAAAATTACTATCCAAGACTTCTACAGTTTTCTAACTTTTTGGATGGTCTGAATTCTGAACAATGCATTGATTTTAGAATCACGCGAACAAGAAGCAACCTAAATCCGAGCGGTTGTATTAAATAACTGAAAACAAAATATCACATAAGGAAACATCAAAATGTTGGTTACATCATGTCGGTACCAACTAGAATTTTACTCATCTGAAAAACCAGGGTAAATTAATGGAAGACGCCATAACTGTAGGTTAAGTTTCTGAGTACAATTTTGATAAGTTGTTCCATGTCGACAAAATAAATGTCTTGATGATATCTCACCTTCGAAAGAAAACCACAAAAAGATATTAAATAATTTCTACAAGAAGAAACTTTCACTGTAATATATTATATTAGCACCTCGTAAAACTGTATAATTTACTAAAACTGAATAATTTACTACTCCCATGCAACAGCCCCTAAAAAGGGCGTCAATAATTATATGAATAAATTTATATCATCGCTCTGGCGGGTCTGGAAACGCATGCATGTAGATCGGTCTCCTGCTATATATCCCCCTACAGTAAATTTTTGCTATGGCTGTGGTATTCGCCCTCAAATCCTCTTGCAATCTATGTAAGCCTACTTCCCAATAATACTAGTTATATTATTGTAATAATGCGTTTATTATAACTTCATCGAGCTACCATGTTAATGAATCATTTTTTTTTTTTTTTTTTGTTTTTATCTGGAAATCGACAGTTTACATTTTTCCAGTTTGTACATGTTTGTATAGCCAAAATAAAACCAATTATGGATTTCCTCCATGTGACTTTACCTCTGATTAACAGCATAATAAAAAAAATAAAAAAAATGTATAATAAAGCAGTATGAGATCAAAAATTTTATAAAACAAAAGATTAAGTATATAAAACTAAAATTTACATAAAACATAAAATATCAATACATTGGTAACCATAAGAAGCCAGGTTGTACATATAAATCAAATCATTTTCAGCTATCTTCCATGTTTGCTTCACATCCTGACCAGTGAAGTTACGGCTGCTTTATGAATCTTACCATTGATGGATCTTCAAAAAATTGTGATGGTCGTATTTTTACCTTTTCTGTCGGAGGAGCCATCTCCAAAGGTTGGTCTTGCCAGTAGTAAAATCCAGCTTAATAATATTTATTTGTCAAACAGATTAAGCATATCCGTTCAGTATTTCTCCACAGAGTTCAAGATCCATAGATTTTATAGAATTTTTATTGTTTTCGTTGCTTTGCTTCTTGATTTAGCAAAACGGATTTCTCAAATATGGCCGTAGGTTGCAACAAAGGTAAATAAAACAATAATACATATTCTATCGGTGTTAGCGAGATTGATCTCGGACGAAAAAAGGGCGAGATCTCGCGAGTTTAACGAGATTGCACTCGAGCATAAAAACATCTTATTCGAAGCGCCGACTGACACGGTCCACGGACGGAGTTGCGATCTGTCGGTTTGGTTCGGTGCGCGTGAGGCGGTGGCCTGAGGTAGAGGTTGCGGGACGAGGTGTCTCTCAGATTCGTTTGTGCGTGCGATTGGTCGAAAATTAAGCCGGAGTGCAGCGTCATCAGCGCGCATTTGTTTTGTTTACTAATAGTTGTTGCTCGCTAAGGGAACGTACCCATACTACGTGACCAACTTTTTGCAATTTTTAACCCCACCCCCGGTGACTAAAAATACCTAAGCCATCCCGCCGCTCATTTGTACCAAGCGTGGTATTTCGAAGACCCCCCCCCCCCCTTGAACGGGTAACGTAGTATGGGTACGTTCCCTAACGTGTTACGTGATTGAGTTTGATTTCATTCGAGTATTTTTTTAGTTATTTATGCAAAAAAACTTTCTTATCTGAAGTTCTTAAGTTTAATTTTTTTTTAACTTCTCGTTGTTTTGTTTGTTATAAAAGAACTGTTTTGTTACTAAAGGATTTTTGTTTGATATTAGAAGAGAAAGGTTGTTTGTTTCATTTGTTATTTGATAGATAAGTACGTCAAAGTTTACTACGAAGTTTATTAAAAATATATAGATAAATACGTCAAACAATGTTTGACGCATAAAAGTCTATTAAAAAATTCGTGAAAATAAATGTTTATCTTATAATATTTATAATTTTTATTATTTTTTTCCTAATTTACCAAATATTGTGATTGTTGCAAAAAACACACACAAAACTGCCAATCTCGCGAGATCTCGAAATTGGCGAGATCTCGCAGTATTGTTATTCTAAACTCGCGGGATCTCGCTTAAGCCCCAATCTCGCGAGATTTGCATTCCCTAGAGGTAAGGCTCCCAAAGTTGCAAAGCGGCTTTTCCTCCATTAATACATTAATGACAAACTAACTTATGTGAACAGGTTGCCAATCTTGTTGCCATTCTATTCCTTTTTAATACCTCGTAGTCGTTAATAATCAATTTATAATTTTATGCAATTTAAATAACTCGAGCATCGTCGATATTTTCAATTTGGCAAATATTGTGATTTTTGTCATGTTCCATCTAGTTTGTGTGACACGTTCATTATAATTATATATATTATATATAACACAGTGGAAGAGACCAAAATCACAAGTCGAATAATATCACAATTTTTATGAAGGCAGAGAACTCTAAATATAAATAATGTATCAGTTATATTCAAAAATTCACTTTAAATATATACTTAGTTCATCATAAACATTAAAAGTTAATGCTTAGCAGAAAAATTCTTAGTTATTTGTAAAATTAAATTTACTTTGCAAAAAGGCTCCCGGAAGTACCGCCGCCCCGGGAATCATTTATCAACACTCCTACCATAATTCACTGAAGCTTGGTGACTTAGCAAGAGTGCCCGGGTTCACTGGGTGAGCTTGGTCCAGGCCTTGGCGGCGGATGCGTCTGCCCACTTACTGTGTGGCGGTCCAGTTCGGAAGAGACTAGTTGAGCAATACCATTTGACTTATCCTACAGGATTCTCGACCCATCGCCTTTCGCCGCAGTGGGAGGCATGTCATACGTCCGTCACTTCTGGGACCAACTGAGCCTCAGATTCCCCTCCCACCCCTCAGCCCTTTTTCCTTCCCCGATCTTCGTCTCCTTCCTTTCCATATAAGGACCCTCCACACAACATTCTCAAAGTTGACATAGGCCCTTATGGAAATTATTTTCCTCAGGGCCTCCTAATTGGAGCTAATATTAAAAAATATACATATATACTTTAATGGCCTGCCCTCGCAGAAGATTCTTAAAATATAATACGTTCCTGTCGTTTTACATTTTATTTGATGATTAGGGATTATCATCTACCCTCTGGAATCGCACTCGACGATATTCCAGAGGGTAAACGTCCAGTGGGCCGCCCCGGACACAGTTGGGCGAGGCAACTCCAGAAACTGTGTGAGGAGAGAATGGGACCGCCATGGACGGAGGCCGAACAATCAGCACAAGACAGGGACGTATGGAAGAGCCTTATCGATGCAGTGGGTCCGCGACCCGAATATGACAAGGGGAAGAAGATGGTGATGATGATGATGATAATTATTATCATTGTTTCAATATTTGATAGAATCATGAAAAGTAACGCTTTATTTTAAATCATATTGAAAAAAAATAGTTTTGTTGACAAGCTTCTAAAGCATTGACAAACTGCCTAATTGCAGTTTAAGAGGATAGTTCTTGAAAAACAATAAAGAAATATATTTTTTAATATAAACAATCAAAGTGTAGCCAGGCAACGCTAGAATAGTTAATATTTAAACATTTCCACGATGACAATTTATACGTTGGCAACATTTCGACAATGTGATGAATCGGGAAAGATTTCACTGACTGTCTTGGTGAGACAAAATATAATTAGACCAGATTCGTTGCTTGATACGGCTTAAGGTACATTCGATGAATATATTTTATAAAATCACTACCTTTCTTCTTGCTCCAGGAAGGCGTTTCTCAACCCTTTCAAATAAATATCAAACATCAATAGAAAAATCTTATCCAGCTAAAATCAGGTTGAATAGGCAAATATTTCCTAATTTAACATTCAAACCTTTACTTCAGAACCCAACTTCCTTTCAGCTAGGATCGACCCGGGAAAGGGTGAATAAAACGGTAAATAACAAAATTTTAAGTTACGTGTAATAATATGCAAAGCCTTCGAACAAAAACCTCCGCCACATCCGGGCACCGTAAAAGCCTCCCGAGGTTTAGGCCCCGGAGAGAAGGTACACCCGCTAATTTCAAGCTTTTTCGCGGCGAAGGTAGCTTTTTTTCTTTTATGAAAGGATTATAATTTTTTACCTGCTTTTGCCAGTTGTAGGCACAATTAAAATATGTTGTATTTCTTGGGCATTAACTATGTAACAATTTCTAGACATTTTTATAATGAGTTTTAATTTTCAAGGTACATTTTTTACTTTAATTTTAATTTTTTGCGGCCGGTTTCGACACGTCCGTGTCATTCAAGAGCAAACTTAAAACTAACTTAAAAATTCTATACAAGTACAAAAGTTAATTGGACGGGGGTAGAGGGAGTGAGAATTTTGGTGGAGGAGGGGGGGACAGGTGGGAGGAGTCAACATTACATGGAAACATCATAAGTAGAGGTGATTTACATGGTTAAAATTAATTTAGTTAATAAAATAATAGCACCATGTAAATCACCTCTACTTACGATGTTTCCATGTAATGTTGACTCCTCCCACCTTTGCCCCCTCCACCAAAATTCCCCCTCCCACTACCCCCGCCCAATTAACTTTTGTACTTAGTTTTAATGCAAATGACACGGACGTGTCGAAACCGGTCGCAAAAATTTAAAATTAAAATAACAACTGTACATTGAAAATTAAAACTCTTCAAAACAAAAACATTAAGGTTAATTTTTAATTTTAGTGGTAGATATTGATGATGGTTGGATATCATATACATAATTTTATATACATAGAGGCGGGTATGAGTACCGCTGCCCCGGAAAGCGGTATTAGTAACGAACACTTTGCTACTTTTGGTGACTTAGCAAGAAGGACAGGGTTCATGAGGTGAGGTTTTTTTCGGGCCTTGGCAGCGGATGGATTGAAGGAGACCTTTTATCTCTTCAGCAGAACTCTCTCAGAACATCGCCTTAAGACGCAAGTGGGAGGGTTGGATTCCATGACGCGTCCGTTACTCCTCCTCTGTAGAGCTAATGCTAAAAAAAAACTCGGTGCAAACAATGAGGGAAATAAAAAACATTTCAGATACAAAATTAATAGATCGTAAAATAATAAACCGTAAATAATAAAATAATAAATCGTGTATATGCAATTTACAATACCATTATAAATCATCATTATAATTTACAATTGTAATTCATAAAAATCGCCTTTTTTTTACATTCCGCCTTTATTTGGGTAGTTTATTTTATTTCACCTCAATTTTATTTTATTTCAAATTATTATTTCATGTTATCTTTTTATTGCAGTTTATTACATTGTAAAATGGGGTCTCAGTATGAGTAAAGTATCCAGAGAGGCCCACATTGTCAAAAAATGTTTTAAAATATGGGACATTATTGTTTCAATAAAAATAAAATATTAATCTCCAGATGAATTTACCATCCATTTAGAAAACGAAGGCCAACGAGCAGAAAGCCAAATCCCGAATGATCGATTTCCTGACAACCAAAATCCATAGGAAACAATCATTGAAAATCAAAACAAACTATTTTGTTCATCTTTGGTACCAATACATCTAAAAGGAATTATTGAAATTATTAATGGTGATTTTATTACCCCTCAAAATCAACATCAATCAAATTCTGGACATGGGTAAGTACAGAATATTTAAATTGTTAGGATAGGAAAGAACAAAATTGTTATCTGATAATAAACGATTGTGTTATTTTTTTCATTTGGCGTTCTGAAAATTCCATTCCCCCATTCTATCCACCTTATAAAATTACTTGGACGTGCTATGGACATGGAAAACTCTGAGAAGATTGAAGTACGTCTTCGCGTTAAAATATGTAAGTACGCATGATATATAGTTTCAGAGTAAGGTGCCCATTAATTCGTATTCCCTTCTACGATTCTATGACCAACAATTTTATGATACATTTATAAAATTATATTTAAATTGTCTTCAAGGGTAGAATAAAGAAAGAAGGCGAATAAATGCATTGTATCGTGGTTAAGATTTTTAAATATAATTTTATAAATAAATAAGGCGAAACTTAATAATAAACCACTATTTTAGATTAATATTTACTACGAAAGTGTTTACATTATAAATATAAAAATAAATTGTTAATAACTTTATATAAAATGTAATTTTAAACATTAAAAATATTTTTTGTCAATAGATACACCCAGTGGCGTAGCTAGCATGGGTGGCACCCGGGGCGGATAACGTAGTGTCACCCCTCTCCCCCATTAAAGGCCCGCTACACGAATTATCTACTACCGATTTCTTACATATCTCCCTTAAACACGTTAAGTTTTAAAGCTCTTAAAAAAACATATGTTATTTTTAAAGATAATATCTAGACATTGCCCGCGCCGAAACGCAAATTATATAAAATTCACTCGATAGAAAAAAATCGCAAAGTATGCTCCAAAAATTATTAAAAACAAGTCTGTTTCTATTATAAATTATATTTGTGAAAAAAATCACAATGTTTCTTTATATGATACTTAAGATGCTCCCCACGAGATTTTTGATCTATTTTAAACGAGTCGTGTTTTATTGAACACTTTCGCAATTTTCGCATCGATTTTGTCGCTGTAAATGTTAGCGCGCTCCACTAACGTTCGTAATTTCTCTCAATCTTCTTCTTTTCGGGCCCGGTTGCGGAGCCTTAAAGTTGACAAACAACACAAATATTTTCATAAAAAAATGTTCCGTCCCGGGGGTGGGGATGACTAGAGAATTGTGCTCTTGGGGGGTGACACTCGGGTGGCACCCGGGGCAGACCGTCCCCCCCCCCGCCCCCTCCGCCTACCTCATTAAGCCACTGGATACACCTATCTATATATGAACGCATATGAAAAACTTTCTTAAAATACAATACAATTGAATAAATTACATTTAGGTATATGTTAAAATATAATTGTATGGCTAAAATAATGTGTGACAGTTTACATTGGTTAACAATTTTTGTATCTTATAAAATATTTCACAAAATATATAATGGTGCTTGATATCGTAATATCGAGACTCCGTTTGCAAAACGATTCTAAAGCCAATTAATTACATACGAAAAATAAACGACCTAACCTTTTTATTAAAATTATTAAACTCTAAATTCGACAGTTGTGAATTCCTGCAACTAATAAATCTACATGTACCTACACGAACAAGTAGACAAACATTGACATTTTATATACGTACATCTCATTCGAACTATGATTTACATTCTTCAATACAACGTTCATATGGTCTTAGTAACAAATACTTAAACGATATGGATGTATTTGACAATAATTTGAACTTAGCAAACTTCAAACGCCATACGTGCCAATTATGTATATCTACCCCAGAACAACAATTTTAAACATAACCTATTTTATGTCAACTCCTATATTTTATGGACTATATTTTGTTTCTTATATTTTATGCTACCTGTATTTTGTTAGCGCTTATATTTTATGTAACCTAAATATATATTTTTTTTTATTGGTGCCCTTTTTTACTCATTTAAAGTACGCTCTAGCGTGTTTAAATCGCACTTTATGGAACGCGCGTTTTTTAAAGTTACCATGGCAACATCAACAAATCAACAAAATGTGAAGTCTAAATGTCAACTTTTAACTATAAATCTGACAGGAATATTTTAAACGTCAAATAAAACATTACAAATGTTTCAAAAATTTTATTCAAAGTTTACATTCTTTTTTACATCGTTTACATTCTAATTATTTAAATGGATGTGAAAAGAGCAGTTCGTATTATTTGAAATATTAATACCTCCATTTTTTAAATCGGAGGAAATGCTGTTCAAATTAATAGTATTCTCGGAAGTCAATGAGGCTGCACTTCCATTAATGGCAGTTCCAATAATGTTTGAAACATTCTTCTTATTGCTAATGCTCTCTTCCACGTAACCAGTCGCCACAGCTGCCGATTTCCAACCTACTTGTCGTTATCAATGTTAGAACTCATTTACTAACTCACCCTACTTGTCATTATCAATGTTAGAACTCATTTTACAACACACAATAACTAGTAAAAACTGTGATGTCAACTATTAATCTTATGTGACAGATTGCAAATTAATGTTTGTGTTTTTCATTTCCATGACTACAAGATATTGTGATGTCACATCACGAATTCATTAATATTTCTTATTTCCAATTTTTTAATAATAATATCAATATTTATGTTTTCAAAGTATAAAAAAAAAAAATAGCGTAAAGTATTCGTGGATAACTGGTCTTTAAATATACTATTTTTAATGCTTATATTTTATGTAACCTATATTTTGTTGTTAACACATTATGTTACTTGTATTTTGTAAACCCATTCTTTTCACTGTAATTAAAAGAATCTATTATCAACAAACAAAAAATATTGTCATATAGCCCAATCATGGATTTGTTCCCCTACCCACCCACTCTACACTAATACCTACCCACCCAATCTACATTATTAACTAGCAACGGCTCCACCCCTACCATAATAAAACATTGTTCGAAACTGTCAAATTAGTACAAGCTTTCCCTGACGAAGGAACGTTTGTTCCGAAACCGGTCGGATTTGCGCATCATATAAGTGGTTTATACAAAGTTGAATTATTTCATTTTTCTAAAAAAAATGTACTGCATTCTATGTAAAAGACCTAAATAAAATAAAAATAAGTAAATAAAGTACCTGTAAATATTCGTTCTGATATGTATTTTTGGATTGTGACTACTTCATGTATCAATAAACAATATCTTTTACTACCTGACTTCGCCCGGTTCGTTTAGATTTTAGTTAGTCTAGTTAGTTTAGATTTTTGACTTAGCATTGGTGCCGGATTCACGGGGTGAGGTTTGTCTGGATTTGGCAGCCGATGACCTGTACACTCTGAACCATAGATTCCTACCCACCCCTCTTACCTTTTTCCTTCCCAGAACTTCCTTTCCTTTAAACTAAATCTTTAAAAGACCCCCCACACAGCATCTCCAAAGATGACATAGGCCCTGGGGGAAATTATTTTTCTCAGGACCTCCTGTGTGGAGCTAAAGAAAAAAAATTTAGTGCAGTTCACACGCTGTGGAAGTAAAACCCACACAATATCAACCAATAGAAGCCTTGAAAAGTGAACTTACAATCAAAGCGACCAATGCGGTAAGATTTCATTATATCTCATTCTCTCGCAGGCTAAATCCTATAGATGTACGTGATTGTCTCTTTTTAGTGTCGTTTCCGTTTTAAAGCGTTTAAAATCACAACAGAGTTAAAAAAAAACAGAGTGCGCAACTCACACGCAGTAGAAGTGAAACCTTCATAAAACTAGAGTAGACAAGAGTGAGGAGGCTTCGAAGCACCGCACAGAGAGGAAACTGATAGGATACGAAGCATCGCACAAAGAGGAGACCGATTATACTATCTCATTCTCTCGCAGGCTAAATCTTATAGTTGTATGTTTTTATTTTTCATTTCATCGAGTTTCAAAACTCAACGGTGCTAAAGAAGTTTTCACTTCAAAAATAAAATAGAAAACACTGTTTTATATCCTTATGTAAACACGTTTCGTAATGACGAAATTCGGCATACAAGATTTTTAACTATTTCAGACAGTCAATGGTCTACTTTATGCTACTTAAATATATTTTCTGTCTCTGGGCAAATGTATTTTTTACCCATTTTTAACGAGTAAACAGACGTCTGCATGCGAAAAATATATGCTGGAGGAAACAAGCTCCTCTATGAGGTTTCAATGGCTTTTAAAAAACCTTTCGGCGGAGCTTGCAATGTATTTTTGATGCAGTAAAATCAGTATGCAAGCTTCGTTGGATCAACCAGTGCAAAAAGGCACCACAAAAATCTCAGCCGCAGGTCCGGCCAATCTGTTATTTATCAGTGATAAACTACTCCAACCATACAGGAACATATTCTTAGTTTTTCCACGTAAAACCGTGTTATATTCTGTACTAGCTGACGCGGAGTACCACCTCAGAATCAATAACTGTTGTTTTAACTTATTAGCTGAATGAAATTCAGTTTTTCCACTAAGTACAAAATTGCACAATAAAGCAATTATCGATGCGCAACTGTCCGTGTTTTGTTTTTGTCAGTATTCAGTAGAGTTGTGTACGGATTAAATTTTTTGTGATTTTCTTACTTACGGGAATTTCGTTTCATTTTCTTTATACGTGTCCAACGTAAGGCTCTTGATTCGCACACAGAAGACTGAATCCCGGCGTGGCAAATAAATTTTATTTGATTAATTTGAGTTATTTCACAAATTATTCATTTAAAATAATATATAGTATATTTGATGTTCCAGAGTGGAATATACTCTCAGTATAGCCACCATTGTAAGACCACCATTCAGAATTGAAACTTTGCTTGAAATGGCATTAGCCGTGTTTGGTGACCAGATCTGAATATCCAGGTACTTCCCCACCTTCCTCTTCCCTATCTCCTTCCCCTCCCCACTACCTTTAGCCTCACAACATACCCCAATTGGGGATGCCATAGTCCCACTTACTCCAGACGGGAGCAGTTGGGACGGTATTCGTGTGAAAAAAAAAATTCAAAATTACGACCTCTATTCACATCCGCCAAACATTTAAACTTAACAAATACACATTTCAAATAAATAATTTTTAATAAATAAATTCACCTTATTCATACCCGTTATTATTAACACTTAAAAAAACTACACACGACCTATCTTTGGTCACGAGCAATACAAGCCAAGGTCTTGCGAGAAACTAACGCTTATTTTTATTAATTTACATTTTATTTCTTCTTTGATACTTTATCCCTTGTCTTAATTTAATTAAGTTAAACCTTAACTAAGGGTGTATTTTTCACCCCATTCTACCCCATTTTCAATTGATAAAAAGGTCGCAATAATATTGGATATAACCTACTTAAATATTAAGTTCACCCAACAAGATCACCCTCGAGAAATAATTTCATAATTTTTGTTACAAAAAAGGTGGTACAAAGCTCGTAAAAAATGTAACGAAATTTTACTGAAAGTTAATCATATTTTAGAAATATTTTAAATTGAAAAATTCCCCTTTGAACTAATAAATGCCGAGAGAATTTTAAGGGTCGTCAGTGTGCTGAAGTGTAAAGGCAGAAGAAACATATCGAATACTGAATCAAATTACAAATTTCATCGAAAAATTCATATTTTAGATTCTCATCAATAAGCAGTTGTGGGAGTAGTTGGTAAGGCTCTCTCTTTTGTAAAGCGATTCGAAGGTCACGCGTTTGAATCCCGACGTGAAAATAATAAGTAAATAAAATGTATATGATTAATTTTGTGTTATTTAAGAATTCATTCGTTTAAAATAATAAAAAAAGAGTTTCCTTTACAACGCGCATTTTAAAAGGTTTTTTTTTGGAAAAATTGAAAATAAATTAAATTCTGTTGTTAAAGAATTTACAAAAAAACGTTAAACATTCTGAAAGATATATTCAATATTAATTTAAGAAAAAAAATATAATTACATGTCCACAAAAACAAGAGATATGATTTTTTGAAAAAAAAAACTTTTTTTTCAGTCTCCTGAACAATAACAATTTTGTCCTTTACAGCATTTCAAATTTCCGATATCGAATAGTATATTTGCGGCATGTGGAAGACACGCTCAGTATCGCCCTGGTATAAGACCACCATTCAGAATTGAAACGTTGCTTAAAATGGCTTAAGCCGTTTTTGGTGACCAGATCTGAATAACCGGGTACTTCCCCACCTTCCTCTCTCCCATAATAATAATTGGATAATTTGTAGAGCGCCGTTTGTGTGAAAAATCACCTCAAGGGCCATCTCCTTCCCTCTATACTGCTTTAAGTCTCATAACACATCGCAATGGGATGCCATAGTCTCACTGGTTCCAGACGGGAGCAATTAGGATTCTTGTGCGGTACTCACATTAAAATAGTAGTTGATTTAGTAGTTGTATTAGTTGTTTTATTACTAATGTCGCAACGCGTTAGACAATTTCTCATTGATGTTGTCGGCTTTCGCATAAGATCGTTTGTGTATACCACATAACATACCATTTCATTTTGGGAGGCAGCTGTGGGTACCGCCGCCCCAGGAATCTTTCGTTGGATAACCAACTCCAACATCATAAGTCACTCCAAGTAGACGCCTCGTTTGGTGACTTATCAAGGATGCCTGAGTTTATGGGGTGATGATTGGCTAGGTCTTGATGGAGGATGCAGTTGTGTACCTACTGTGCACCTACAGTGTGGCGGGCCGGATATGGAGAGACTGGCAGGATTCTCTCGACCCATCGCCTTACACAGCAGGGGATGCATTTAAACGTCCTTTACTACCGGACACCGACCCCAAGATTCATATTAATATTTATCCTAGTGTTTATAAAAAAATGCATTTGCCTCATTGTCTTTCAAAATAAGAAATTAACTTTCGAATTTAAGTAAACTTCAAAACTACGACGTCTATTCACATCCGCCAAACATTTGAACTAAACAAACACACATTTCGAATAAATAATTTTTTAATAAATAAATTCACATTTTCTTTCTATGTAATTTTAAATTATGGTTTAGATCGCCATTTAAGGATAAAGTCAGTAATAATTGAAAAAACTTAGTGTATGTACATGACGGAGGCTTAATTATTTAAAAAAAATCTTAATACAATTGAACATTAGAAAATTTCCAATCACAAATCTTGTTTTGTACTGTTAGTCACATTCAACTACGTTCAATATTTATGGCGCATGTTTTGAAATTTTTCAAAATCGATGATTGGAGGCAGCGCGGAGGGATTGTAAGGTGCCCACTTTCCCCATTTCAAGTGATAAATTTACTGAATTTGTTTTTTCTCATAAATCATGAGTAACGAAATGTAACTTTTATGTTGTTTATATAATTCCGTTATATAAAGAATTTAATTTGTTTCACGTACATCCTTTCTTCTTATTATTGTATAAAAATTTGTGTTTTGTTTTTGTTTTATATATGTACATATTCTGTCAATTTCTCAGCAGGAGATATCTATTTTACGCACCAAATTTAAATGTCCGGGTTAAATTTTCCCCACAGGAAAAATCTAAACCCTTTCACACACTTCCTCAAATGATCATCTAGTCAATCCACGCTATGCAATTGCACTATATAAGTATAATAAATACAAAACAATACAAGAACAACATTCAACCTACCAGAGACCAAATGGGAAAATAATTCACCGACTCCAGATATTTTCATTTCAGAGGGCTCGGCTCTGTGGAACTCCTAATTGGACCTATAAATCCTACTGATCCCTCGATATAAATATTTAAAAAATCTTTTGTAATCCTACATGCATTTAAAATTACTGATTTTTGCATTTTTATTCATAAATTCTTTGATAAATCTAATATGCCTAAATTTTGAATGAGAGACCTAGGTATAATGCCAGTAGCCGAAATAACAAATAATTATATTTTGGTGGTCTGAGAATGCCAAATTCTTTTAATCTCATTTCCTAAATCCGTATATTTTCTTATTTTTTCAGAAACAGATTTTTGATTAATTTTAATATTAATATTTGATAAAAATATAAAATTCATCTGTTGATTTCCCAATTTTTTAAAAATAAATAACTAAAAAGTAGATAAGTTTTAAGATTTTCACGGCCAGAAGCATTTTCGTTATATGTTTTTCGGGTGTTGTGCCGTGTTGCGCTACCTCCTTCTTTAGCCAACGTTTCGGACATCGTTGCAGTGTCCATCATCAGGGCAGATCCGGCAGATCCGCACACATCTACCGGATCTGCCGGATCTGCCCTGATGATGGACACTGCAACGATGTCCGAAACGTTGGCTAAAGAAGGAGGTAGCGCAACACGGCACAACACCCCAAAAACATATAACGAAAAAACTAAAAAGTAATTTAATCTCATTTCCTAATTCCGTATATTTTCTTATTTTTTCAGAAACAGATGTTTGATTAATTTTAATATTAATATTTGATAAAAATATAAAATTCATCTGTTGATTACCCAATTTTTTAAAAATAAATAACTAATAAGTAATTTTTTATTCGTCTGGATAATTTTATTTTTATATCAGTTCAAAGTAAGATGACTAAGGAACTTCGATCTGAAGCGTCTGGGAATTCTTCCAACTGAATGGATATCTGAGTTTGGCAGATCTAATGTGATTAAAAGTTAAAGCGAACAAAAGAAAATATTTTCGAATTAAACAATCCGAAAATTCAGGAAAATTATTCTCGCTCAAGAAGTCAAAAAATACACTTCGAAATTAATCGAAAATTAAAAAAAAATAAAATTTGAACTGTTTCGTTGATTTTTCTGGTGGAATGGGAGATTCCTTATTTTTTGATTCACGGTCGAGGGTTCAAACCAAACTCAGCGTAAACATTTAAAAAATAAAAACAAATGTTTTATTTTCATTTGCACAATTGAATCAAAATAAAGGTTTTCCAATATTGCCGTCAAGAAACATTGTAAGAATCAATACTTGAAATGGCTTTAGTTATTATAACTGGTTAGATATGAATATCTAGGTATCTTCTTTTTCCCCACCCCAACTTACAAATTTTCTCCAATCACTTGGTACGTTGTAATTATTCCACGATGTAAAGAAAATCACTTTAAATTTCCATATTCTCTTAACTATGTTAAATATTCTTTTAATATTAAGATAAATGCGTTATTAAAAAAATTGATATAAGTAGAAGTAGAAATTTACAAATTGTCCAACATAAAGATAAAATGTTTTGGTTGAACCTGCAGACAAGCTGTCAGCTGTCATTTGACCGCTTTGTAGGATAAGCTATTGTAAACACAACTACATCATGATTGGAATAATAATTATTATAAGCAATCTCAAGATGAGACGGCATACTCAATTATTATAAGTAATTTTGAGTATGCCTCTCCTATATGGAATCCTCTCTATAATATATTCACAAAACGCATAGAAGCTGTCTAAAGAAAATGTGAATCGCTTGAACTTCAAGAGACATGTGCGTTATTATGACACGGACAGCTCTATAAAACACTATGGACTCAAAACTCTTAAAAGTAGGAGAGACATTACGGATATGACTTACTTACACAAAATCTTGAATGGTCATATTGACTGTCCAGCTCTTTTGTCATCAATTAATATTAGAGTCCCGAGTAAGAAAACTAGGGACAAGTCATTGTTTCATATCGAAATTGCTTCAACTAGTCTCAGGCAAAATTCTTTCTTATTGAGAACTTGCAATCATTATAACAAAAAATGTATCGATGCTGATATCTTGTCGTGTACTTTAAGCTCTTTCAAACATATAGTTAATAGAGATTATAATAACCAATTCATTACTAAATACTTGTAGATTAATTCACTGCAAAAACAAAAAAATTGATACCTTACTTTTTATGTATTTGTTTCATTTTAAATTTAAAAGAATATAATTCGTATATGTGTATAATATGTGCGTATGTATATTATTTTTCCACTACGTATGGTGTTTTTTCAATTTTTTGATTGTTTTATAAATATTTATTTTTTAAAATAGCCAAAAAATTGGCACACCGTATTTTACTATTTTTTTGTGAGTACTTCACTTTACTTTTATCTTACATTTACTTGTTTTTTTAGAAATGTATATATTATTTCACGATCCTACGACTGGTGTTTTTCAGTTTTCATCATTATTATTATATATACATATATGTATTATCTATTTTTATTGTTTTTTTTTATCATATCTTATCTGTATCTTTTATGTTTCACACAGTATTAGACATTGTATAAAGACCATGTTTAGATAGTTTATCTAGTTCCTATCTCTATAATATTAGGCAAAAAAAGGTTAATAATTATTGATTTTGTATTTATTATTTGGGTATGATTTGAACATTTGTTATGGGGTTGTAACCTGATAATTATAATTTATTGTTTTCTTTGATGCATGTAATGTTATTAACCTGTAAATGTTCCTAATAAAAAATATAACACAATAAGCAATAATTATCAGCCTGAAACACTCATCTACATTGAAAAAATCTTGCGAGAAAAGATAAATAATAATAATGTGGAAATAATAATGATAAAATAAAAACATTTTAAATTACAAGTTATTATTGATTATTCCGACATTTTTCTGTAAAATTTTTATATTATTTTTAATTCAATTGATTTTCGTGCAGAGACATCGTTCGTGTTCGCCTGCCCTTGAAAAGATGGATTTTTTAAATGTAAATATTATTTTACCCTCCACACAGCATCCCAGATGACATAGACCCTGAGGGAAATCATTTTCCTCAGGGCCTCCTGTGTGAAGTTAATATAAAAAAATAACATACAATGAAACACGAATAGTTTATGCAAGCTTAAAACACTACAGTTATTGGGTGACCGGACAACTAAACAATGTGGCACTCATCACTCCTTTGAAAAGTCATTAAACGAGATGAAAAAAAACCTAGGTTAAATATGTTACATTAGGTTTGGTTATAGGCTGTTTTTCATCACTTTTAATGACTTTTCAAAAGGGTGTTAAAACGTCACATGGAATCATTTATTAGAACGCCTTCACAAAAGCAGGTTTGTATCTGAAACTACTCTATTAAAACTTGGTGTATCCAAAATTGTTGAGATTCGTTTGGGAATGTCTTCTGACCAACTGATTGATATCCGTTGATGTATCACAATTTGTTTGCGAACTTCAATTAATTTCTTTGTAGGAACATTGAAGCGGTTTCATTGATGATACAAAACTGGTGAAATTATTCAACATTGATAGCAAGGAATCATTAGTGTAACCAGGTCAAACTTGAAGCATAAGCTCTTGGTGAAGTTTAATCAAATTGATGAATGCATTTAGTTCGTCTTGATCCACACGATCTCTTACACGATCTGCATTGAGACGCACCCACTTGCAACGACTAACTGTTGAAACATTTGATAATCAGCCATGTATTAAATAGGGACAATGCTAATAGAGTTAAATTCTGCAAAGTTATGGAAATAGTGGGAATGTTTTGGTAAAGTTGTTGAAATTCAGGCAGCTTCATTCATTTAGATCAGGATGCCAGCGTTATTAAATGGATCTAGTAAATTTTTGCTTTATTCGAAAGGGAGAAAGCATCTAACGGCTGGAAGTGTAATGTTTTGAATTGGATTAGAATTTTTGGTGAACGTTTCAGTTTAGTGGTTGGTATTAAGGTCCAGTTTCGGTTGCCTTATCACTCGCGTAAGTCCGATATGGTAATGACCCTGCCCAAATGGATTTCGGATGGTCATAATTATACGGTTAATGCCTGTGGAACGCGAGAAGTGTCTGCTGAATGAATAAGGGTGGAAGTGATATAGGAGGCGGATATTTAGCCAAGTTCCCGGGCCGGAGAGTGGTGAGCCACCGCCTCTGCCGTAATAACGCGGTCATTGTTGGATTGTTTGGAGAAGTCTAATGCAGTCATATCAGATGCATGCCATTAAGGGAATCGTGGCGACCAAAGTGCACGAGATATTTTCAGACTATCTCTATCACTTGCGAAAACATACTCTTTGTTATGTTCACTTCGATGTGTTTCCGAGCAATGTAATTTGCAAATAGTGCTAGCACAGAGGAAGTCATTTGAATAATATTATTTTAGAAGATCATCTAAAACTCTAATAAGTTTAAGTCCTTTTCATCTCAAATATTTTTAAATACTCAACAATGGAACGTCTTATCTTGAGATCAGTTAAAAATATATTTTGTAATTTTGGATCAATATTAGCTTATATTTCTAGAGTCTGGAAGTCATATCCGTAAGTTTGGTGTTTAGTCGTTACTTTGTATGTGAAACTTTAGACATTTTTCCACTTTAGATGATTTAGTAAAAAGTACTATGTATATAAGAAAGGGAATAGTTTTTGCCATTCTAAGAACCGTGTTTTTTGCATAACTTTTATTTTCCCTTGCCCGAAATTTTCCCGCGTATTATACTTGTAGCAAAATTGAATTGTGGGAAAACGCCAAGTCATAAGAAAGGCAAACAAGAAAAATTAAGCCTGGAGAAACTTCGAGTGGAAGAAAAAAAACCCGGTTGGTCGGCCCTGGTGGAAGAATTTACCAAACGGAACGCTAAGCACTTATTTTTTTACTTCCACGTTGTTTATAGACGGTAAAAAATATTTAGGCAACGGAAAATTGTTTCAATTTTTGCACCGCATATAAATTTGCGTATCTTAGATGGAAAGGGCTTAAATAGATATGAGAAATTCAGTGTATTAAAAGTGACAATTTTTTTGGACACACAACTTTTATGTACGTAATATTTCCCACAAAAGGGTAACTAGTATCACCATCTCGTTGATAGTAAACAAGACAAACTTTTCCAAAACATCAGTTTTACGAATCCGGATTGCAATAATGAAGGAAGAAATAAAATGGTAAGTAAATATTATAAAATTTGGTTGGAGAAAATGATATCGATTTTTATTGCCTATTCAAGGAATTTATTAATTTTTTTTTCTCAATAATCTCAATATTTTATTTTAACAAAAACTTTAAATATGTTTACATGGTATGACATAAAAATACGGTAATAAAATATATATTCAAGGTTCGGTTATTTCAGGCGCAATCTAAAATTATCTCTAAATAAATTATGTATTTTTTTTAATTGTCCGAAGAATTTCAAATATAAAGAAGTAAAAATATTTCCAATATACACTGTTTTATTTAAATGTTTCGTCCACTGTCTCTGGATAGTCTGGATAGCATGTAGTGAGGGGATAACACCGGATTTGATGCGTATTGTGTGTATGACTTATTGACTATGGTCTATTATTTTTTATTTATCAAACGCCATAGAATGGCTTTTACATTCAAGTGATATGTATATGATATTATAAGTATACAGTGGTACACAGGAGATTATCAATAAAAACACAATAAGATTGAGCATTTAACATGTATGTGTGATAAAAGCAAGTATTTAGGTGGTTATTTCCTTTTGGGGTGTTATGCCGTGTTGCGCTACCTCCTCCTTTAGCCAACGTTTCGGACAGCGTTACAGTGTCCATCATCAGGGCAGATGTGTGGGATCATCTGCCATAAATTTTTGGCCGTGAAAATCTAAAATCAAGTATTTAGGTATTTATTTATTCTTAGTACATTTACATTACAAAGGTATAATATATTGTCCTCCACACTAGGAGTTCACCTGTGTTGTAGAGTACACTTTTCAGTTGTAAATTATAAATTGTGAATAGTAAAACAAAAGAGTGTTCATAGTTAATATAAAAAAGAGAAACAATAAAAATCAAAATACAAAATATAAAATCGACTTCAATTCGACAAAAATTATAAATTAAAAGTTAAAAAGATTGTAGCCAGTTTCTTATGTTTTTTTGTATTCAATAATATTAGTTGTTTTATAATGTGTAGGAAGAGAATTGTATGGTTTTATAACCTGGTATCTGTAGTGTTTTTGTCCAAAGGATGCGTTTGTTTTTGGTATTTGTAGTTGGTGAGCATGTCGTGTTCTAGTATTGCGAGAATTTTGTGAAGTGTTAAATATGCACAAGTCCTTGTAAAGGAAAGTTAGTATTTGTTTTGAATATAATTTTTGAATTTTCAGCACTGGGAATTTTTCGAATATGATTGAAGTGGGTGTTAGTATTGGTAACTTAAGTATTCCTTTTATTAGGGTTTTCTGAGCTTTAAACGGTGTATTGATGTATTTTTTACTAGCACAGCTCCAGGCAATAATGCCGTATTCCATTATGGATTGTGCAAGTGCGAGGTATATATTTTTATATCACATATGTTTAAAATATATCTCAAGTTTTTAAAAAAGTAAATCAACTTGTTTAGTTTTCCTATTACCGAATCTATATGTTTATCCCATTTTATATAACGGTCGAAGTATATACCAAGATACTTAATATTTTTCGTTTGTGTAATTGGGGGACAGTCGCATAGGGTTTGTGTTGATATATCAATGGTTGATTGACAGGAATGTATTTTAAAGTGGATGTTATTGGAGGGTTGGCCTCTCGAATTTATGCTGAAAGTTATGAATTTTGTTTTATCTATTTTTAAAGTTAATAAGTTAGAGTCGAGCCATTTTTTAGTAATATTTAAGCCAAGTTCTGCTTTTGTGGTTAGTGTTTTCCAGTCTTTGGCCTTAACGAATAAACTTATAAATTCCCCGTCTATTTGGAGGTGACACGGTCATTAATATATATAAGGAATAGGATTGGACCAAGTACGCTGCCTTGGGGTACTCCGTAAGATTCTTGTTATATACATACATGTGTTTTCTATAGGTACACTGTGTACGATTTCATATATAGCTTTCAATTAATTTGAGTTCTATTCCCGTGATTCCGATGTTTTTTAGTTTATCGAATAGGTTTTTATGATGAATTGTGTCAAACGCTTTTGCCAGATCTAGGAATATTCCAAGGCATTTTTTGCCCTGATCTATATTTGTTTTGAGGAAGTCTGTTACTGAGGCCATCGCATGTGAGGTACTCATATTTTCCCTGAATCCATATTGATTGGGTGATAGTATATTATTTTGGTTGAGAAAAGTTAACAGATTGTTATTGATATGTTTCTCAAGAATTTTTGAAAGTGTATTTAAAATTGTAATTGGTCTGTAGTTATTTATTTCTTCCTTGTTTCCGTTTTTGTGGATTGGAATCACTTTACCCGTTTTTAAAATTGTTGAGAAAATGCCTTCTTTAATGGACCGATTTATGAGTATTATAAAGTTAGGGGGATATGAAGTGCGGAGTTTAATATTTTTAGTGTTTTCGGTGATATTCTGTCACTGCCTTGTGAGTTTGTATTTTTTAGGTCATTTATAAGGTTAAGTGTTTCTTTTACGGTAATGTATGGTATTTTAAATGGAGCAACACCTGTGTATGTATGGTGGTTTGCGGATTTAGGGGTATCGTAGTTTGTCGTGATTTTACTCGCTAAAACCTTGCCTACATTGGGAAAATAATTGTTTACATAATTACATACTTTTTGTGGTTGTTGTGATATTCTAATAATTGCTTTATCTATTTTAATCTCAGTTATGGCTTCGTTTTTCTTTGTAGTTGTGTGGGATATTTCTTTTAGAATTTGCCATATTTTTTTGGGGTCCTTGTTACATTTAACTAATTTATTTTTATAATATTTTTATTTCGATATACGTGCAAGTCGTGTACATAAGTTTCTATATCGTTTATAGAAATTTATGAGATATATATCATATGGGTTTGATTTACATTGTTTGTGAAGTGTGTCTCTTTTGCTGAAACTTGTTAAAAGTCCCGTTGATATCCATGGTTTTAGAAATTTAAGTTTAGTTGGAGAACTTTTTTCGGTGACGACAGTATTATTATTAAATTCGTCTTGAATACATCGTATAAAAAGTGACCATGCTCTATCGATTGTGTTATTTTCTACAAGTTCTTCCCATTTTTTATTATGAAATGTATCATTTAGTTTTAAAAAATCAGTTTTATTATTTGTTTTTGTATTAGAAAGGTACGTTTCTCAATCAAGTCCAGCTTCACTGAGATGTTCCGGACTGCAATCCGCAGAAGATGAAAATCACCGTATTTATATTCATCCTCCGATAGAATAACGTACCAGAAGAAGAAGAAATTCTTCAGTAAGTTGCCATATTTGAACAAGTATTATTGAACATTTACGCACTGACTTTCTACAGATATTTTCTTGTCGTTATTGAAGAAATTAAAAGTGGAACAAGTATGAAATTAAAAGCAGAATAATAAAGTGTGATAATTTTAAACGGCCATGAAAATCGGTAAAGTTATCAAGCCAGCCTTATGCTGCTTCTCTTACGCACTCGACCAACTGCGAGATAACAAAATAGTGGGAATGCGACTCAACGATGAAAATATCTGAACAGAAGTGAAACGATAGTTGGGGGCTTTTTAGTAGTAGTCAGTGAGAAGTGAATAATTTCGAAGTCGATCGTCAATTTTGCAGGACTCTTAACAAAATTGAATTTTTTGGACCGTTGAACTAATAACTTTGTTTACATTACTATATTATTTAGAATATCGATATGTTTCAAAAACAATATTTCTTCATCAGAATAAGTTGTTAATATAAAAATAAATGACAAACAAGTATAGAGAAATAAGAACGAAGATAAACTATTAAAAAGTAGTTTTGATTGATTACTTAAAAATCTCATAAAAAACAGTCATATAAAATTAAATAAACAAATTATTTTTGAATGTATAAAAAGATAATAAAAAACTTTTAAAACAAAAACAAAAACATTTTTTTTAAACATGTCGATATTGTTAATAATATAGTGGTGTAAACGAAGTTATTTGTTTTGATTATATCAATAATGACGCCACAAGATATATTTGCAAAGTTTGAGAAGTAATAAACATATTATGGTGTTTTTATACAATGCTTGGTGGTTGGTAGCAATCAAGCGGGCACGAATCACAAAAAATAAATGGTAGTCTTTATGCAAGATTTAGACACCAAATGCAACCACCTGCAATGATGGCATGCAGCATGTGTTATTATTTATTTCACGGACAGGTATTTTTTTATAATGGAACCTTCTGTAGATTTCAAACAATTTAATTTGGTAGAGTCTTTTATTTTACGATAAACTTTTAGACAACTGTAATTGAGTCAACAATACTTTGTGAAATTTTTGAATTTATAAGGTACAGTAAGATCCCAACACTTGATCTGCTAATGAGATATTTTTACAAGGGCAATAATTATGATGAGAGAGCGAGTTTTAATAAATCAGGCTTTTTAAACCAAAACAATTGACGACTGCACTAATATTACGAGCATAAACAAATCTTCAGTCGGTAAGTAAGAGTTCGGTACTTGGAGACCTCTAGCGGCAGAGCTAAACATTAAGATGCCAATGGGTAATTAAACTAATTAAGTACGACAAACAGACAATAGATGTCCCTAATTGCATTATTCATTTAAGTTTTAACAGCATGCACTAGTTTAATTTGATGGTACTTCCCTTTTTTACTGAAATTTTTAAAACGATTAAAATATTTTACTAAAAACAAAGAAAGAATGCCTGAAAGGCAATTATTTTTTTACATTAACTCCACACAGGAGACCCCGAGGAAAATATTTTCCCCCAGAGCCTACGTCATCTTTGAGGATGGTGTGCGGAGGGTCTTTTAGAGGGAAGGAAGGAGAGGTCGTTCTAGGAAGGAAAAGGTATGACGGGGCGGATAGAAATCTGGATTTCAGTGAGCCTGCGACGTAAGGCGTAGGCGAGTCCAACTGGAAAGATTTCCCATCCGGCCTCTTCCGATCCGGCCCGCCCTACAGCTGGTGGGCAGACGCATCCACCACCAAAACAAACAAACCTCATCCTATAAACACAGTCACCGCTGCTAAATCACCAAACATAGCGAACCAATAGTGACCAATGGCAGAAGTGTTGGTTAACTGCCTCCCAAATTAAAAAAGTAAATGTGCAATTATTTTTCCGACATGCCATTGCTTGACTTAGAAACGAACACCAATCAAAATTTTATTGCGTATTAAATTCTGCCGCCGGAACTGAATGTGCAGCCTCCGGATAAAAGTCATGTGCGTATATCATTGTGCCACGTGGGTTATCATATGAATGACATAAGGGATTAATAATACCTCCCGGTCACGGCCGAAAGGTTGGATGATGAATTTTCTGAAACACCCCTGCGAGAATACCCTATTATGGTACGATAGAAGAATAACAATGTAGTCCCAAAAGAATTAGGTGAGACTGGACTGAAACGATTATTTTCATAGTATGGACAATTATATTGACCGTATATCAGCAATAAATCTGTACAAACATTTTGTGATAAATAATAATGCAAATACATGAAGGCTTCGACTCCATGCCAATGTTTTCCTTTAATAGAGAACCACCAATAAAAATCCACACCGAAAAAGTTTTAGATTTTTGGATTAGATATCATGCAATCACATCAATCTTTCCTTCAATGGGATAACTCTAAACTTATTTGGAAGCATTACGAGATTTCTTTCTATCTATCCCAGGGTCTCCCAACCTTTTTTTCGCCGAGCCTCCCCGAACCAAAAAAAAATATTTTCGTGCCCCCCTTAATTAAGTTTCAACAAAAAATAAGAAACACGTTTTTTTTATATTAACTAAATAATTTTTTTGAATTTCAAATAGGTACCATACAGATACAATATATTTATTTATTATGGATTTTTAATAAGAGTAGGTACACTTTTAATAAAAAATAATGTACATTTAGATGATGTAATAGTTGGCGTACATGTTCATGTTCAAATATCTTAATACCACCCTTCCATGGAAGCATTAGCTTGTGTCTGAAATCATTTATTTCTTTTACATTTCTTAATTTTTCTTTTAATTATACATATTACTCTATTATTATTTTTTATTTATTTAAATTATATTTTTGTAATTAGGTAATGTCTAACAACTTTCAAAGTAATTTTAGAACAAACAAATAAAAACTTTTAAAGATTCTGGGTTCAGTCTTTGCTAGAGCTATGGTTAAATTGCTTAGTTAATCGTTAAATAGATTTTTTTTTCGGAAATGCAAACGTACCTATTACGCCCCCCTGACATTTCTCTACGCCCCTCTAGGGGGGCGTGCCCCCCTGGTTGGGAAGTCCTGATCTATCCTATCAAATTCCATCCTGCCATTTCCCTGAAGAGTTTGGGAAAATTGGATGGACTGAGACATAACTCGACTGAATTTAATTCTCTTGATCGTGACATGCCTTCGACTCCTTCTTCCATGCATTTGCCAGACATATTCGTTTCAATGTCTTTATACTTTTTATCCGTACTGCACACCCAAACCGTGATTCCTGTGAGATGCAATAAGACAATTTAATAACGTGCTAACAAGGTAATTAGCCACAAAGATTTGTTATCCCTTTTCGGGGTTTGTCAATAAAAAATACGCAATTGATTGGGCTGGGTGTACATCTACAAGCAGTTGATATCGACAGCTTCAAGCAGTGATGCATAGTTCTCATAGAAAAAAAAACATATGACAAAAAACACGACAGTCCATGTATTTGAATAATATCTAGTGTACGACCGATGGTTCGGTTTCGGTTTCGGTTTCAACAAGTTTCGACAAAAAAACTAGATTTCTAAAGCGTCTTAGCTTTAACAGGAATTTTTCAACTGTCAAAGAAATGGCGTTGAACGGCCAATTGATGACTTTGTCACACTTGAATTTCTGCGAAACAACTGGTCTTAAGCTTAGCATATTACATATTTTCAATAAGCTTACATATTTTTTTTTCATAACATTAAATAGAGGATTGTGCTTAAAAAAATAGGTGCACACGCGGTAGAAGTGAAACCTTCAGAATACTAAACTACGAGAGGATAAGATGAATGCAGGGTAAGATAATTGAAGGGTTTATTTATTATAGTATTGTTACCAAGTTTAAACATAATTTTTTTTAAATTTTATTCTACGAAGCACCGCACAAATAGGACGCCGATTAGTTTATCTCATTCTCTCGCAGGCTAAATTCTGTACGTGTATGTGTTTGTCTCTTTTTAGTGTCGCTCGTTAACGTTATATCGAGTTTCAAATTATAATATTAGTTTTCACTTCAATAGAAAACCTTATTCAGAACGTTTTATTAAATGTACCTGTACTTCTTCAAAATAATCAGTCTAGCCCAATTTCTCTTGAAAAAAAAAATAATAATTCCAACATTCTTATAAATACTGACCAGAAATTATTAGATTCCTGGTCAAATAAAATTAATCACGCAAAACGCTTTAATTATCTCAACCAAACGTATGTTGATAAACTTTCGTCAAACAAATGGTTGAGTATTGGAGAGTTGAGCGCAGAAATAGATGAATTTATGCTTGCCATTCAAGATAGAGTAATTAATACTAAAAATTATAGGCAGCATGTAATCAATGATATAAATCAAATTGATGTTTTATGTAGAAAATGTTTGGCTTTTCCGGAAATTATAGAACATATTACACCGGCATGTTCTGTTTTAGAGCCGTTCGAGTATACATTTAGGCACAATCAGGTTTTAAAAATAATCCACCAAAGTTTAGTAATTAAACATAGCTTGATTGACTGCCGTAATATATATAGTACCATATTATGAATATGAACCAAATTCATTTTTAGAAAATGAAGTTTTATTTTAACAGGCAGAAAAATTAGTCATTAGTCATTAGTAGTAGACCTGATGTAGTTTCACATGACAAAATTAAAAAATATTATTGATGTATGTAGCTATTCCAAATTCCTGTAATATTAAAAAATCTGTTTCTGAAAAAATAAGAAAATATACAGATTAGGGAAATGAGATTAAAAGAATTTGGCATGCTCAGAATATAAACAATATTAGAATTTGTTATTTCGGCTACTGGCATTATATCTAGCTCTCTCATTCAAAATTTAGGCATATTAGATTTGTCAAAGAATTTATATATAAAAATGCAAAAATCAGTCATTTTAAATACATGTAGGATTACAAAAGATTTTTTGAATATTTATATTGAGGGATCAGTAGGATTTAAAGATCCAATTAGGAGTTCCACAGAGCCGAACCCTCTGGTATGAAGTCTGGAGTCGATGAATTATTTTCCCATTTGGTCTCTTTGACATGTTGTTCTTGTATTATTTTGTATTTATTATACTTATACGGTGCAAGTGCATAACGTGGATTGACTAGGTGATCATTTGTGGAAAAGTGCATGAAAGGGTTAAGTTTTTCCTGCGGGAACGATTTAAACCGGACATAAAATCGAAAGCACTATGATTTATTGTCTTTCTTTTTTAGTAACATGCAGAGATAATGATATCCTCACTGGAATCTCCCGTGCTGAGGAATTAAAACGCATGTAAATAAATTAACACGACTCTACAATTCTTCCCCCCATTGAGTAAACCCTACCTTAAGAGCGTTTAACCAGCCAGCGGACGAAAATCCACATTTCGTCGAAAGTTGTTCTTCCGATCGTGCAGGGCGGTTACAATGAGAAAGATTGATTATTCTCCGTACCAGCTTTTTTAAATTATAACTCAATATCGAATTTATTTCAATCCAAATCAGCTTTAATTTATACCTTCATCCAAAAATGCTGAAAGGCGTGATGATAAAACTATTAAAATAGTGTACTTTTTGTAGTTATTTTTTGATTATAAGGATTTATCATTTTTCAATAATGTCTAAATTTAATAAGAATGTTAAAAAAATCTGAAATATATTAGTTTGTAAGTGCGCAAATAAATACACAAATGGACCAATTTTCGTCAAGAAACACATGTACGTACATATTTTTTAATGATTTTATTGAAACTAAAATTAAAATTCTAATACATAACTTTGCTAGATAATGTATTGATTTATTTTACTGCATGATTACATTATTTGAAATGGGTGTGGTATAATACAAAAACTTTTTTGAAAATTTAACAAATCTGCCAACGACCTATGGAATAACCTTATTATACTAAAAATTAAAAAAAAATTCTAAAAATTTGTTACATAACTATGCTAGATAAAAGAACAATCTTTCGAAATCCATTTATAATTTTTTGTGGAAAAGAGTCAATACGTCTAAAAACTTTTTTGAAAATGACGTATTTTCGGCTTTCTCTGGTAATGCCCTCTTAATAAATAAAGAAGTCTCCATCCTACCACACCCCTGATTGCTACAATCTGCCGCTTCTGTGAAGAATTTAATTTGATTATGTTTTTAATTTTGATTTATATAATTATATGTTTTAATTTATACAGAACACTTGAGTTCTTAACATTAATTTTTATTATTAATTTTTGTATTTCAAAATTTGAATTTGAATTTTCATTTTTACTTTTCTTTAAAATATGGTCTTTTTTTTTCTCTTTAGTTTTAAGTATTTCTTAATATTTTTTGAAATGTTAAAATATTAAATGTACGACTACCACAACACGGGCTTAGCCTAGTGTGGTAGCCAAAAAAAACCCAAATATCTGTTACTAATAAAAAATATATGAAATAAAAAAATAAAAAAATAAAAAAAATAAATAAATAAAAATAAAAATTTACGACAGGGTGGCCTATACTCTACCCACCGCGCCGTACTACGAATACGTTACTACTTCTTCGGTCGCGAGCTCGTGAGCGTGAGGAAACTCCGCAACGCGCAAATATCCCCGTACATTCTGTTCTGTGCATGCTTTACAAGCGTGTGTGATAATTTTGAATGACAGGTGACAGTATCGGCCGATGCGTGGCGGAGTGTGGAAACGAACGAGGCATTTGGGGAACATAAAAATTTCAATTTGATTGCCATCACTGTCATCTTTGGGATGCCATTCGGAGCGTCCTTTTGGGAAGAGATGAATTTACTCTGAATTTTGTCGTGTTGAAAAACCCCTATTCAGAATTAAAACGTTGTTTTAATTTTGAAATAGCGTCGTAATCAGTGAGATGTAACGTAAAAAATTAGTGTAAGAGTCACATACTTCCCAACCTTACCCTGCCTCTTCGCTTTCGCCCTACGACATTCCCAATTGGAAATGTCATAGCCCCACCGTTTTTTTTGTTTTACATTAACTCCACACAGTCGGCCCTGAGGAAAATAATTTCCCTTACGGTCAATGTCATCTGAGATGCTGTGTGGAGAATCTTTTTGAGGAGAGGAAGGAACGAACATTGGTCTTGAAGGGACCCATGTTGTAAGAAGGAGGAAACACAGAGGCCGGCAAATCGTTTCACAGCCAAGCACAATGGAGCATCTTCCATTGTAATACAGTAGAACAAGGATAGCGTTCACGCCCGACGCCTGTGCTCTAAAGATTGCAATCCGTCTGTTAAGATGGGAGAATCTATCAAACGGACCGCCGATTTGTACAGCTGATTTGTTGTTAGCAGTTGTGTACTATTAAAGTATCCACCCAGTTTTTGGGAGGCTCTGGATAGTTAGGAGCAATTGGGACTTTAAACGATATTCCCACAAAAAGTTATGTAGAGATATTAAAATACGGATAAAAGCCGTAAAAAATGTTTCACTAAAAACCATGTTGAAAAATAGTTATTGCGATGCAGTAAAAATGCACTTTTTTTCAATAAAAAAGAAATGTTATTGAAATTTCAAACTTAACTTCAAATTAAACAAAAACAACCATTACACTTTACTTGTTACTAATCTGTCCCCTAACGCTCCTTTGTTTTACAAAAACAATATCAATTCTATGGCGAACGTATACACGATATTTGTAATAATAATTACTTCCGTAACATCGAGGGAGGTAATGAATTTTCCAAATAATCGCCGATTTATGATGGTAATACAAGCTCCGGGAGCAGGTGGTAAGCGTTCACCTATTTCCTTCCTTCCTCTCCCCAATTTCTCCCTTCACCTATTTTCTCATTCTGCTAAGGAAAAGGGGCGAGCACTCATCGTGGAATATGTCCACGAACGGGACGCAGGACAGAGATGTACAAAAGAATGCGGATGAATGAGAGAAAGATCAACTCACGTCTTCTTTCTTAAGGAACCTCTACCAATCAACCACAAAAAATATGACAACAGTCCTAGAAAAAACATTTCAAATTGTACCTGTATACTCTCACCCCGAATTGTATCACTTTACTTTCATTTCGAAATTTTCTTTTATACAGAACTAGCTGGTACCCGGAATGCGTTGCTATGCTATTTAATAATTTAATAAAGAAATTGTTTATCTCTGCGCGTCCTTTCCCATTCGTCCCGTTCGCCTTCCGCCTCCCATTCTTCTCCCGCGTCTTCTTCCCCTCTCACGTTTCCATTCCGCATCCTCCACCTTCCCTATACCCACTCCACTCCCCCCTTCTCCCGTCCAGCGAACCCCCCTCTCGAGTTCCCTTCCCCTATCCCGGGTTACCCGCACTTCCTCCCGCGAACCCCCTACCCGAGTTCCCCTCCCCCCTCCTCCCTCCAGCATTCCATACATCATTCCCGGTACATTCAGTTTTCAAACAGCTCGCGTGCCACCTATTGCAATATTTTTATAAAAATTTTGTAATGCCAGAGCTCACCAGTAGTTTTATACAAACCTTGTCCTGACAATAACGAACACAAAAATAAAAGAAATATCCAATTTGGTGCAGTCGTTCGGAAGTTATGCGCATACATACATTTCAGCGATTCATTTTTATTTATATAGATAGATAGATAGAAGATAGATAGATAGATAGATAGATAGATAGATAGATAGATAGATAGATAGATAGATAGATAGATAGATTGAACTACATTCACCTTATTTCAAATTATACATCTTTACGCTCACTTCGAATTACGTCACTTTACATTCACACTTCGGATTGCCCCATTTTACTCTCTTAATTTGTGCCACTTTACTCTTATTATCCACGAAAGAATCACATCGTCCACAAATATTCCATCAGTTTGGATACCGGTGGCTTACACATAACACATATTCCGCGGAAAAGGTAGCAGCAGGCTTGGACCATTTTTCTCAAGGAGTATGAGATTATTTTATTCCCGTCGTAAATCACAGGTGGCACTGCGCTCGTGCACTTTTATTGGCTTCGTTTAACGCTAGAGCGTATCATTTGCTGGAGTTGTATGTTAAGCAGTATTATTTACATTTTACATGGTCTTAATAGACCCGAAGTTCATTTGAAATGAAGAAAAACCGAGACAACCGTGATATTTAGGAGTTGTCTCTCTCTAAAGGCTTACTTTGGTTTGTTTTACACGTTCCACGTTGTCCCATGATGATAGGAAACCTACGACAGGGCACGAGAAGAATAAAACATGCTCATTTAAACTTTTTTTTTCTCAACCTAGCATCACAGTTTTGTGTCATCACTTGAAATTAAATGACACGAAAATGCGCTGTACAAATATAACGTTATTATTATTATTATTAAATATTTTTAAATCTATCCGAATTCCAGGCAAACCAACTTCGTGGATGTTCTAGGGCAAATGTTCCCAAATTTTTTTTCCCGTAGATCCTTTCAAAATTTTGCTGATTTCGGTGGACCCCCTGCATCTACATTTCTACCATATTCCGAAAACTCGTCTAAAAATGTGAAGATTAAATCTAACGTTGGAAATTTGCGTCGCAGCTGAGTTAAAACCCTAAATTCGGAGTGGTATATTTTCTTGTGTTCTACAAGGTGGCGCAAAATTAATCACCCTATCGGAAGGTGTTATAATTTTTGCAATCATATTTGACATTTGTGAACTAGACAGCTGCAGAATACAAACAGACAAGCAATGGAGCGCTATACTCCGCAAGAGCGAGGAATAATTGTGTCGATTTAAGCTTTAACCTTTTTAGCGATTTTGTGTCGAAAGTCATCATAAGCGACGAGGCGCATTTCCACTTAAACGGTTACGGCAATAAGCAAAATATTCATTTCTGGGGCACTCCAAATCCGCGTGCGATGCACGAAAGGTCATTACGTCCACTCAAAGCCACTGTGTGGTACGGCGTTAACGCGGGAGGAGTGATTGGGCCGTATTTTTTGAGGACGCCATTGGCATTACGATCACTGTTACTGGCGAATGCTACAGGGCCATGATAAACGACTTTTTACTTCCAGAATGAGCGGGCCTTGGTGAACATGTGGTTTCAACAAGACGGTGAAACCACGCACACAGTACGAGCCACAATGGATATTGTGAAGGAAGCATTTCCTGGTCGCTAAATCTCTGGCTTTGGCGATTTGGTATGGCCAGCAAGATCGCCCGATATTCAAATAGAGATTTCTATTACTCAAAATATTTTTTTTTTTATTTAGTAAAAAAGTTATTCAAAAATAAAATTGGATGATAAATTTTGCGCCACCCTTTATTTATTAAAATAATATGATTACTGACTTAGGGGGGAAATACATGTAGATGACTCAAAAAAAAGTTTTTTTTTATTTCATAAAATGTTAGTATAACTATTTAAGAATATGTTCCCAAATTTTAAATAAAAACTTCAATTCGTTCCGGTGTTATGAGGGTGTTTATTTGAGCTTCCGCCCTTAAGTACCGCGTGGTAAACTTGAAACGCATTTCCTCGAAACGACTTTTTTTTAAATTTGTGTGCACTCTAGGCCAGAAAGTTTTTAACCAATCATTTTAAAAATTTAATACCTTAAATTTATAATTACCCTCTGAACCGACATTCGTAGTAATATCCATGGTCCAAAGTATTTTTAATCGCAAAAGAATGTAAAGAAATTGGCCAAAAATCAAAGATTACTGCTTACACACCTGTAAAAAAATTAATTTCCCTTTTTTTGGAAAAGTAAGGTTTACATAAAAGAAAAATTTAATACCTTATTTTTATAAGTAATATTACATAAAAAAAAATTATTACCTTATTTTTATAATTACCCTCTATGTGAACCGAAATTCGTAGTAATATCCATGGTCCAAAGTATTTTTAATTGCAAAAAAATGTAAAGAAATTGGCCAAAAATCAAAGATGGCTGTTTACACACCTGTAAAAAAATTTATTTCCATTTTTTCGGGAAAAATAAGGTTTACATAAAAGAAACACATATTCTTAAATTAAATTCAAAAACTTATTGATAGATGAAAACTACGGCCTCCAGAATGAAAAAAAAAACTACGTCTGATGGTGACGTTCGATGTACATCAGCTAATAATTTTCATATTTTCGGAGGAAATGCTTAAAAAAATTCACAATATTTTTTTTAAATAAATGTTTAAAATAACCTCAAAGTTTCAATGAATTATATACATTTCCTCCACGCCAAAAAAAATTCAAGAAAATCATTTAAAAAACCTGGTCCTGCATTTCCTATCTTAATAGAATTAAATATCGAATATGCAAGTTATCACTAATAACAGTCGCCGACCTTCTTAAAATACACTACTCAAAATAATTAAGTGAGGTTTTAAAAAAAAAAGAAATTAATGTGAAATATTAAGGCTATCTGATCCATAAGCCGGCACAACTGAAAACAATTTCAAGCCCGTCGACCAAAAAATTTGCAAAATTATTTTTTCGTGCTATATGTTAGGATTGCATGAAAATCGTAGATCCTAAAAAAATCCCAAAAATATGAAAATTAAAATTCTAAAGCTTCAAAATGCCCTTTTTAAAGTCTCAATACGACCATTTTCACTGAAATACAAGCCTGTGAAAAATTAACGAAAAAATTTTTTTTTTTTTTTTGCTGATAGGTAAAGCCAAGCCAACATTTTTGTTCTTTACTATCGAAACCAGATTTTTTTTCGTGGACCCCCACATACAACTTGTGAACCACCTTTTTTTATAACGGCAACGTAGACCCCCGTCGAGTCTCCCGTGGACCCCTTGGGGTCCACCTGGACCACTTTGGGAATCACTGTTCTAGGGTGTAAGAAGAGTCCAAGCAACAATTGCGCGATACATCATTGAAAAGGTAAAGCCAGGAAAATTCTCGCTGACTGCCGGAATAATACTAACCCAGACTGTCTAAAAAAAGTTTGTACTTTACCAACCGAAAGTGCCTTATCATATGCAACTTTTTTATCTTGGCTCGCATTACATGTTAATTGTATATTTAATACTTGATTAATCTAATATAAGCTGAATGGTAAAGAAATTAACCAGCACCCAATGCAGAAAAAATAGTTAACATGTTCTTCTTGGCGCCTTCATGTATTATAATAAAGCTACTCTGGAAGCAATAT